>JAOTQW010000015.1:2422646-2434830 GCA_026260075.1 Sisor rabdophorus
TATTATACACACCAAAATAATTATACACACCAAAATAATTGGGAAAAAAAGATTATTACTTTTCACTCTTACCTGCAATTTACTTAACATAATATTTTTTATACCAACAAATAGCTATAATCAATCTGTAATTTTAGTATTTCCTTCTTTAGTGGAGGATAATAAGAACAACTTATTTAGACCAGTAATGCAGTTCAGTCCTTCACGCCTTGTGTAATATGTTGAACATGGTCTGCTGTGCTGTGAATAGAGGAATTGTATGTATAGAAATTATACGTAACGAGATCCTTTTTTTCTTCTCCAGACCAGACGCCGACTCCTACTCGTTTCCTGAAGAACTGTGAAGAAGTGGGCCTCTTCAACGAGCTAGCCATGCCCTTCGAGCAAGAATTCCGTAAAGCTCAGGAAGATGATGACAAGAGAGCCAAGAACCCTGTAAGTATTGGGATTGGGTGGAGGGCTTCAGTCGCTCGGGCGGAGCAGCTACAAGCTGAGCAAATTCACTGTCTGGAGCCAAAATCAAAGAATTTATGGTTTGTGGACTGCTGTCTGCTGCCATGTCTCACAAACATACTGTCTCCCTCCCCTTTTCTCTTTCTCTTTGCCATATTCTGTCCTTCTTTGCTCTTTCTCTCCCCTCTCTCTTTCTTTCTCTCTTTCTTTCACTAACACACACACACGCACACATTTTCCTCACACTGCAGCTGCCCGCCCCTGGGTCTTCAGTTCTGGACATGAGTCTGCAGACGCCCTCAGACGTAGTCCGAGTGAAGGAAGAGGAGCCAGTTGAGGTAGACTCCTCCCCTCCCACTAGTCCAGACTCCATCTCCAGCAAGTCAGACAGCAACAAGGAGGCCACAGTCAGGGGAATGGTAAAGTACAACACAAACACATGTGAACATTATGTACGAATCAGCTGAAAACACAAAAGTTTTTATCTGAACACGCAGGACTTAAATTGCATTAAACAGACATGGAGATGCATAAACAAGCCCTTTTTCTGCATTATTTCTTTAAATAGTTTTCGCCAAAAAAATCATCAATTTTCCCACCAAGGCGCCTTTTTTGCTTTTGGCATATTTCCTTTATTATCTTCTCCTCTTTTCCATCTGTGCTATTTTTGCTCTTTTTACTTTTTATTTTATTTTCTTTCTTTGGTTTCCACATATTTTAATAATTTTCTCTTTCTTTCTTTCTTTCTTTCTTTCTTTCTTTCTTTCTTTCTTTCCTTCTTTCTTTCTTGTGTTTCCTACTCCATACTTGTTTGGCTTCCCGAACTCTTTAATTTCTTTTGTACTTCATTTTCTTCCTACATCTGTAATTCTGTCAGACTAAACCTTCACATCCTGGCTTGGTGTAGGTATAACTGATTGGTGGCTCCAAATATTTCTGCTAATGTTGTCACGTAGCTGTGATAGCAAAGTCATAAATAAACTTTTATCTTGTTCTGCTTGAAGTTAGGACAGTCATAAAACACACATTTCAGCCAAAATAATATTAAAAGAGTATGTACATCACATTTGTTTTCCATTCTCTATTTTGTCATTTGCCTGGGTATTTTGAACCTGGGATGAGTAACTTTATTGCTATAACCACCAAATATGCTTTTTTTTCTTTCTCTCTCTCTCTTTTTAGAATTCACCATCGAAACCAGCAGTAATTTCCGCTTCTATGCCCACTATTGTCCGTCCTGGCTCTCTTCCCCTTCACCTGGGCTATGACCCGCTGCATCCCACAATGCCTTCACCCACTTCAGTCATCACACAGGCACCGCCCTCCAACCGTACCCTTGGGTAAGTGCACTGCCCGCTCCCCCTTTTTAAATTATGCTTCGTCGGTAGGTAAGTTAAAGTGATAATGGTCTTTATGAGTCATGTGCCCCATTTCAGGATATTCGTGTAATGCATAAGTTAGAGAAAATAGGAATTTTAATTTACACATGCCTTTATTTATGCATAATGGGCCCCGCCTTTACCAGTGCTGCTCCAAAGTAACTATTAATCTGTTTCTTCACATTTTCCAGCAGTTCAAACGGAGTAACACGTGTCCTTAGTAATTTCCACTTGTGGCTTGTGGACAGTAGAGAGTGTTGAATTAATTCATCCTCAGGGAAAAAAGAGAAGTGACATTGACTTGTATAGTGAGGATTTTTTTTTGAATATCAACAAAGGTTTAAAAACAAGACATGATGTGTACCAACATACAAGAGTTAAAAACATCTCTGTAACATCCTGGTTGGAATATTTTTTTTACATTACCATACTAGTCAGCATTTAAAGTAATTTATACATTTGGTAGGCTTTTTCTCCAGATCTATGTATTATTGCTTCATTTGAGCATCTAAGCAGTTAAAAGTTAAGAGCCGTGCCTAAGGAAGTGAGTGGCAGTTTGGTGATGCTGGTAACTAACCCACTGACTTTCTTGATAATCAATGCAACACCCCTAACATGTGCTACCAATTCTACAATTGGTAGACAATTATGTAAGGTTACATAACTTATCTAGTTTATTAATAACGTTAGATTCATAAAAGTGAATAATTAAATAAGCTTCTTTTGCTAAACTTGATGCTCTGCCTAAAGGTCCCCGACTGGTCCGTACCCCATGATGATGCTCCCCAATGGCCAACCGGTCCCGGTGCTTCCAGGCCCAATGCAAATGTCTTCTGTAATCTCAGTAAGTCTTGCGCACCCATGTTTACAGTACACTGTGTCTGTTTCCTTTATACCTTGCTGTGTACTTGATATTGCGTATTTTGTTCTCTAGTTGGCCCGGCCCATGTGTATGGTGCCTAACATTCCTGGAATCCCTGGTCCTCCACTTGGTGGAAGCAGCAGTGGTTCTTCCTCGCCATCTGGTTACAACCCCCATACTGAGGCAAAGCTGGTGAGCGAAACAAGTGTTATGTGTTTAAGCTGCGAGGCAGGCAGACATGCACTGAAATGTGTAGCCTCTCTGTGAGAGTATCTCATCCAGGTGATACTTTTTACAACAAACAGACAAGCGCTGAATGCAGTTCCAACATAGAGTTAAAAAATGTAGCTTGGCTTATGAATTCCATTTATTAGTTAAATTGTACAGGATTTTATTTTATCTTGTTAGTTAATAAGTTACCCTGTGTTTATAAGGTGTTTCTAAAACCTAAGCCGGTGTTGTGCTTGTGCTCCTTCAGCGGTTGAAGGCGGCGTTGTCTCAGCAGACCACGGCAGCCTGTGTTAGTATGGCAATGGGCTCCAGCGCCATGGTGCCGCAGAGGATGGAACAGAGCCAACTGCTGGTGCAACAGCCTGATGCCCCATCTCCAGCACAGCCCCAGGTCCTCCATTTACTATAATCCATCATATTCTATTCTATTCTATTAAAATATATTATATTACCATATAGGGTTTACTAATCACAAATTTTTAACCAATCCCAGTGTATTATTTGCAATCTTGCAGTTTTATTTAATCAGCATAATTTGCTTAGCAAAATTAGGTCTGTCTTCAGTTTACCAACAAAAATTACTGCAGGAGTGCATGCAAAGCGATTCCTTCTTCTTAATAAAAGAGGAGGTGAACTGTTGTACCCAGCATGCAAGGCTGTGATGCAATTTCCACTTAATCCTACAACTTATTGCAATGAAAAACCTGAAAACACTGCAACAGAAAAGCTGCTGTGAAATCAGATTTTTTAACTGAAACAATTATCAAAAAAAGCTGAATCTTAAAGGCTTTTTCAGTATTTTGTGTTTTTATTATATTGTTTAAACCTGAAATGGGTATTTGAAGAAAAATAATATTTGTTGATTGCTGGTAATTATTTGGATATTAATTAAAATTGCTCACGCCCATAAGCAGAGAGAGAGAGAGAGAGAGATGGAAAGACAGATTAATTATGCTTTCGATTGCTGCACTTAAATCAACTGCTCATAAGGGTAGGACATTTCAGTTGTAAAAAAGGAACATAAAGAAACAATCATGTAACAGTTTAAGAAATTAATTAATATCACCTCAAGCCATAATGATTTTAGCCTAAACCTAAACACGGTAACACATTGAATATAAATAATGGCAATTATTGTGTAAATATTCATAAAAAAATTTTGTAAACGTTAGTTTTAACATGTCTTTATAACAAGAATATTATTTTTGTGTTGTAAATAAGCATGTCCACATTTTCGAGACAAAGACACAAAAGGACAATTTGTTCACAGTTAGTCTGGCTGCATAGAACAGTGTGCATGTGACATATTGTGTTGTTCTGTTGTCTTTAACAGCATGCCGTGCGGTATTGGCAGCGCCTTCATCTGGTTATATGAGCAAGTCACAGATAAATCGGCCAAGAAAAAATTTTTCTGACAAAAATTGTAGGATATAAAAAAAAAAAATTCTATTGAACTTCCAATTGTGTTTATCACACGCATGATTATACAGCGTAAACCATAGACTAAAATGTATTTCTTTGCATATCCCACCTTGAAGGTTGAGCTTAGAGCGCAGGGTCAGCTATGGTACAGCGCTCCTGGAGCAGTGAGGGTATAGGGTCTTGCTCAAGAACCCAACACTGAAGGACTTAGCGGTGGTGGGGGTTAAACCCGGGTTTTCCATGGGCTTTCTTGGCACAGGGTGCAACAGCCTGATGGCCAATCTTCAACAGTGACCATTAGGTGACCAAACGCACTTCTTGCTGGGCTGGAACCCAGATCTTCCAGGTCTTCCTGGGCAGTGTTAGGTCTTGCCCCCAAATCTTTCTGGCCTCCTGATCAACAACTAAGCACCCTAACCAATTGAGCCACCACTACCCCCTTTATAATTTAATCCAGTAAGCCAAGAATTAAAAATTTGTACAAGGAAGAAATTAATTATATAAATTACACACCACAGGAAAGATGATTGATGGTTTGTGCTACATTTATGGCGTGTTTATCACAGTGTACCCAAGTGTTCTCCCTGCACTTACATGGGTTTACCCTGGTTTCTTCCCACAGTCCATAAACATTTACATTCGGTTGATTAGTTATTCTAAATAGCCCATAAGAGTGAATGTAAATTTGTATGTGGTTGTTCGACCCTGCGATGAACGGCTGATTAGTCCAGGATGTACCCCTGCCTCTTGCCCTGTTTCAGCTGGAATAGGCTCCAGCATACCTCTGTGACCGCAGGTTTGGGTATAAGCAGGTATAGAAGATAAATTAATGAATAAATGTTGCATTCTTGTTTCCTTGTGGTCAAATAAAAGGACAGTAGTGGCTCAAATGGTCAATGAAGACCTGAGTTCAAGCCCCACCCCCGCCAGCCAGCACCTGTTGAGCAAGACCCTTGACCTTGCCTGCTCCAGGAAAGCTGTATTATAGCTGACCCTGTGCTCTGATGCCATCTTGCAAAGCTGCTGTAAAAAGTTTGTGACAAAATAAATGCATTTACATTCTTACAATATTTTCAAGAAAATCAAGGTTAAAAAATTCTGATGGGATTTTTTCCCCAGAATGCCCAAATCTCAAGAAAATATTAACTTGATATTTAACGTATTTGAAATGTAAAATCACACAGATGTTGCAACTCAAAAATTGCAGGATAACCATACAGAAAAATAATATATATTTTTTTCATGTCCAGGTTTCACCCGCTCAGCCGACAGGCGGGAGGCGGCGGCGCACAGTGGACGATGACCCAGATGAGCGAAGACAGCGCTTTCTTGAACGCAACCGAGCAGCTGCGTCCCGATGCAGGCAAAAGCGCAAGATTTGGGTGAACTCGCTGGAGAAAAAGGCTGAAGAGCTGACGTCCATGAACGTCTCCCTTACGGTAATTGTACTGCAAACAACCTTTCTCAAGCAGGTATAGACTAATTTTTGTATAAAAAGATAGATTTACACCACTAATCTGTCAACAAACAAACAAAAATATTTCAAATGGCTGTCAAATGCAACTTTGGTGTGGTGGGTAGACTTTAAAAAAAAAAGTTTTTAATGACTGAAAAAAATCCATCAACCTGCTTCGGTTGGCTTACAATAATGTAAACAAGTCTGGAGCAGTTTGCAGGCCTGCAGGTTCAGTTTGTCTGCTAGTAATGTTTTATTTGCCGATGCCGATTTCTTAAAAATTGTAATTTCTAAGACAATAATTTGTACAAAGGGACATTTGCATGCTCAGATTCTAAAGTTTATTTATATTAGTAAGCCCTTCAGTCCACGTGTACAAGTGGTTCCTGAATTCCTTGAGAACATCTGGAAATGGCAGCAGATGTTTCTGTTTCCTCAGCAATTAAACGTGTCTTAGTGTTCAGGTTTATGCTCATTTATGTCTCTTTGTGTGTGTGGGTCTGTGTGTGTGTCAGAATGAGGTGTCTCTTTTACGAAACGAAGTGGCTCATCTGAAGCAGCTGTTGTTGGCTCATAAGGACTGTCCTGTCACCACCTTACAGAAGAAAGCTGCCTACCTGGGTGAGTTATTGCTGCTGCTCTAACATCTGTAGAAACTTGTGTGTCTGTATGGGCTTGTTGGTGGGGCTATCTGGGGGGTAGGGTTGTTTAAAGTGTAAACAAAACAAAATGGGGTGGGGTAGTAGAATAGCTTGTCACGGCGTTATGTTAGTTTTCTAGATTGCCTGTATGAAAAAGCACAAACATCAGAAGGATCAGCTGGGATTAAACCAATAATTCCAATA
The DNA here is from genome assembly GCA_026260075.1 of Sisor rabdophorus. Classification (NCBI taxonomy): domain Eukaryota; kingdom Metazoa; phylum Chordata; class Actinopteri; order Siluriformes; family Sisoridae; genus Sisor; species Sisor rabdophorus. The sequence continues at coordinate 2,429,295 of JAOTQW010000015.1, forward strand.
ATAAAACCAATAATTTTAGTGGCACAATTTCACCTGTGCTTACAACGGACATTTGGAGGGAGGGAGGGAGCGGAAAGAAATTTTTTCGTTCAGATACCCATCTAAATGAAAAGTTCAGTAATGATAATTTTTCTACCCAAGACATGTGTGAGCAGTGTGTCACTGATCCATACCTGTTGTGTCCTTCAGGGGAAGAATCCATGAAGGAAGTGTGCGAGGCCACGGGTTCTCCAGCTCCAGTGATTCAGCACAGCTCTGTGGCGCCAAGCCCCTCAGGATCGTCAGGGCCGAATGGCATGAGTTCGCGGGCAGCTGCCGAGGCCGTAGCCATGTCTGTGCTGGCAGGCATGGGTACCCAGCGGGCAGAGAGCGGGCCCTCACACGTCATCATGACCACACAAGCACAGCCCTCGGCCAGATGATGAGCTCAGCACTCGGAGAGGGGGAAGGGAGAAACAAGGGACGAGGCCAGATCCTCCATGTTCTCTTATTCTCCTCTCTTTGGCACTCTCTCTCTCTCTTACACTGTCATGCCCTTCTGGCCCGGAAATTTTTTTAAGGAAAAAACTTTGGAGAACTCTAGAGCTTCCTGTTCATTTTGCCAGAGACTACGGGGGCTGGACTCCGACTCTCATTCTCACTCGTATTCAAAGTCAAACTCCATTTACACACCATTATCCTGCCCTCCTCATCTTCTGCCCTCCTGTTTCCCTTTACTCACCCTTCAGCCAATCTGAAGGACAGACCAGCGCTTCCTGACCGACTGACAGTGCTGATTCTGAGCTCACGCATAGGTATTATGCACTTGTGTCCTATTTACACTGGTGGATGGCCGATAAGTGGCAGTCATAAAAAAGTGTGTGCGTGTGCGCGTGTGTGAACATGCATGATGGGGTGGACAATATGGCCATAATATATTTAACCAGTTAAGTATAACATAAACCCAACGGTATGATGAAATCATGGATTAACATTACAAAATATTTTCACTAATTGAATTATAACACCTGGGGAAACAAAACAACTAATTTTACATATTAGCCTTTATATCATTATCTTATTGTTCATTTGTAAAAGCAACTAATTTTACACAAAGCATGTCTTTGGTAATTCAGTGGACCTTCAAATTTTATCAGTTCAGAGGCATAAAATTTGCATTGTGGTACGAATTTTACCATAAGAAATAATGTAAATGCAGATGATTTGTTCTAGTGACTAATATAAAACACTGTCATCATATTATTGCATATAAAAACAATCAAAACCTTTTTTAAAAAGATGTGTAAATGAAGTGAAATATTAAATAAATTGTCCCAGGATGGTACAATATACCGTTTTCGCAACGATATCAAGTCAGCGATTGTAGTAATTATTATAGTTATAGTTTAAAGTATTCAGACGCTAGAAACAATCATTTTTATATCTTTAGGAAAGATTCATTATATTGAAATTTAGTTTGATTTTTACATTTAATTATTAGTAATTTCTGTCTCTAAATACTGAGGGAAATAAAAACATAAAACACGTTATTTTATCCTACGATGAATATATTGCTCGTCTACAAAATCTCCCCAATCATTCTGACATAATTTAATTATTTCCACAACGGAGCCATTTGATTCATCTGGTAAAATTTCTTGATATTGCAATATATATTTATATATATATATATTGCAGAAAGAAATTATTGCAATACCAGTTTTTTTCAACAATCCCAAAAAAAATAATTAAGTGGACTTTGCACTCATGCTGAATGTTTTGTGGGTCCACTCTTACAAAATGAGTGTTGACTGAAATAAAAATTTTCATTCATTTGGAATAAATGCAACCTGTCTAAAACACTGTGTAAGCCGATTTGTAAGTCCTTTTTTTCTAAAGTTCATTCAAGGCAAAAATTTGTCTGCTGTATGTATTGTATGCATAAAATTAGAAAAATTACTATTTATATCGAAAATTAAATCAATTGCAGCAAATACACACACACACACATCCCAAAGCTGGTTATTCTGTCACTATACTCTGTTTACTATATATTATGTTGTTTTAACATCATGTTGTTGGTGTATTATGTGACCATATTGCCCAGCCCAAGCATGTGGTGTGTGTCGGTGTGATGTGTTGTGGTATGAATGCTAACGCTTACTGCCGTTCTGGTTTTTCTCGCATGAACCACAGCTTCTTTATAGAAGAAGAAAAAAAATTTCAGCTTGTGTCCCTAACATTTTCTGGCCTAGTTTTCACTTCAAGAAACTCCCAAGAGAAGTTTCGGCTCAACTTCACTGAGATCTGACCTCATTTATACCCCTTTCTAATATGTTTTATATGCAAAATCTTTGTAATCTGTGTGAATATAGTGTGTGTGTGGGGGGGCGGTTGTTAGGGAGAATATGTGTAAATGAATATACATCAGAGAATACCAGTTAATTTGTGGGACTGATACACTAACGTTGGCAAGCTTTTATTTTGTTGCTGTTTGCTAAATTTTTGGCACATCCTCACGAACACGTCGCTCCACTGTGTCGTTCGGTTGGCGTTGAACCCGTATCTCTGTTTGACATGTTGTTGCATCATGTTAAAACTGTTATGGTTTTAAATAGAACATGACCTTGATTACAACCTAAATCATTTACTTTACAGGTAATTACAAATAAGATCCTATCTCTGTAGACCGTATGTGCTGATAATTGCAATATTGAACAAAATATCGGTCGCTTTTAAGTATCATTAATACACTATACTGACAAGTTTTGGGACACCTGACTGTGGGGATCAGTAGTATTAGTTGGTTCTGAGGTGCAGTTGGTTCTGAGGTTCCAGTTTATCTTAAAAGTGTTTATTTGGGTCGGTCTAGGTCCCTAACAATCCTAACACTGTCCAGAACACCTAACAATCCACGTCTTTTTGGAGCTCAGGGACATGCTGGAACAATGTTTGGGTCTTTTAGTTCCAGTGAAGAGAAATTTTAATACGGTCATACTAAACATACAACTGTATCCACACTCATGTGAACGTTCTGTCTGGGGTGTCCCCAAACTTTTGGCTATCTAGTAAAAAAAAAAAAACACATGTAGGCCAAATGAAATGTTTTAGCATTTATTATATTAATATGCGCAGCTACTCTTCATCCCTGTTTATTCTGCGTTTTAGTTAATGATGTGATGTAAAATTTTATTTTTAAACACAAACATTACAGATCGGAATTAAAAGTAAACAACTATTCGTCTTTATTTATTGCCAAAATTTTCTGATAAGATATTTCGGTGGCTTCTGTTAAGATGGATTTGTCTCAAGGTTGATATCAGCACATGCCTGATATCAGCACCAATTATCAAACATGTCGCTCTGATGAAACATTTTATTGCACTTCCTGTAGTGTTGATTAATAGAAATGTTCTGCCTTAACATTCGCTGCAGTGCCTCTAATGCCCTGCTCAGGTTTTAGGGTTTTCTGGTTGTCCACAGACGTCTGTGCCAAATATAGGAATCAACCAGGGTGTTGTTGTTTTTTTTAATAAAAAAATTTATATTTTATTGTATTGCAACTATCGTAACTACAGATGCCTTTGTAGAATTTGAAACAACAGGGAGGACATGAGCATCTAGGGATGCCTGTTTGCCTACTGTGCTCTTTCCTGCCACCTGGACCTGATTCGCTGTAACTGCGTCACATGGCTTTACTAAGAGGTGAAAGCAGACTGAAGGTTATCTTTTAAGTTAAAAAAAAAAAAGAATGTTTAAGTTCAAAATGGCCGTTCAGTAGAATTGTAAATGTAATCAATCAGCAAAGATGTATTTAGTGTAGGAGTCCTTGAGTTATGAAGAACTCTCAATGAACATCTTCACCTGGGTCGTAAGAGACGAAACAAATCCGGACTTGGTCAATGGAACAAAATTGTCATGTTTTCGAAGTAGGAGGGATCACATAGTCACTCAGACTTGTCAATCAAAAAGACTGGGTGTCTGTAAACTTGCTTGTGTGTATTCGGAAGTTAGTTAATGCACCATAGGAAAGTGGGAGCGCTGTGGTTAAGGTGTAAGCTGCTAATCGAAAGATTGTGGGTTTGATTCCAAGCACCATTCCACGTTACCACTGCTAGGCCCTCTGAGCCAGGCTCTTCAATTCCAATTGTATAAACGAGTTAACTAAAAATTGCTCTGGATGAAAGTGTACCAAATGCCAGACATGTAAATGTAACACTTTCCATTAATTTTGCTTAGAGGTATTTTAGAATGCAGGGATTCCTTTTTTTTCCTTTGTAACTCAGTAGAGATCGGTTGAGAGATTGGTGGTGCTGGGTATTGGATTTACAATCATCTCATTAGCAGTTCAACACCTTAACATCTCCTAACATTAGTTACACAGTGATGTATCAATTTAGAGATTATTATATGAATTTTAGAGATTACAGTGGATCCTACTAAATCTTGTCAGGTCTCAGGGTAGGCCGGTTCTGCTCCGTTGTCATGGGTTCAATTCCCAGCATAACCAATTTGCTACTGCTTGGCCCCTGAGCAAGATTATTAACCCTTAATTGCTTATTTGGACAAAGGAGATGAATGTTAGCAGCTCTGAATAAAATTCACAACCAAATGCGGGAAATGTAAAAGTCAATATGTGTTTAGTCAATCTGAAGCTGGGAGATACCATCTCTTGGGGGAAGACCAATTAATTTTCTTCCAGCTTCGAATTGACTGAACACACCTGATCTAGGTAATCATTAACATTTTCTGGAATTTAGCAGTTCATCCAGTTTATCCAGTTGTGCAGTTGAGGGCCCAGTGGTGGTAGCTTGGTGGTAATGGGAATTGAACCGAAAGCTCTTCTGACCAGTCCAATATCAAAACCACTGAGGAAACACTCTAAATAATCAGCAGTGGGAAGGGCAGAAATAACAGGACAAAAGGTGCTTAAGAAACATGGGTTCCATGGGTTCTTCCGCTCATGTCTGACATTTAATAAAAAGACTGGATATGTTTAGATAGTTTAGATGAGACGGACTTGCATCACTGTGACTTTACCTTATTCACGCCAGCTGATCAAGGTGTGAATTTAGAATAATGCAGGTTTTTTACCCAATTATTTTATTCACGTGACCAGGAAAATTCGAGCGGCACACATGTGACTTTAGTCTAACTCTGGTGTGTTTTTACCTGGTAATGTAATTGCATGGCAAAATACACTAAAGTCTAATAGAATTATTAATTTCTCTCTTTCACGGTATTTCCAGCATTACAGGTAACTTTGCACGTGTGTGTTGTTATTCATGCACACAGCAGCCACTTAAAGCTTAACACCTTTTTATCTTCCCGTACGATTGCGCTGTGACGAGTGGTGTGGCTTTCATGCCGGTGCTGTTGTCAGTTCTTTGTTTTTCTTAAACGGTAAAGAGGAGGGCAGGAAAAACAGACATTAAATAACCGATATATATATATATATGTATATGTATATGTATATATGTATACATATGTGTGTGTGTGTATATATATATATATATATATATATATATTAGATATTTTTTACATCAGTTCTTTATTT
>JAOTQW010000015.1:2436825-2455410 GCA_026260075.1 Sisor rabdophorus
AGATGAAAGGCAACAGATCTGGAGAGATAGTCTTGAGCATTGCTGAAGGGATGGGCTCCAGTGGACAGGTGGTAGTATTGCAGGAGAGAATCAATTCTGAACCTAGGGGTGAGAAGTGTGACAGAGAAGATGATGATGAGTCGTAGGTGGGAAAAGTGAGGTTATCTGGAGAGGTGGTAAAGGTCTTATCCTACTGTTAAATCCAATATGTTTCCAACATTTAAGACCAGCCTTATAGTCTGTAAGTACAATAGTGAGGTGTCCATTTGTCAACTGTCAAATGGACAATTCAGTCCCTTTAGTTCCCATCTCATGTGCTCTGTCTTATAGTTCCTCAGCCAGATCCAAACACTCCCCGCCCTGAGGGTCGTCAGATGATCCCAGTGAAAAGCGAGCCCCTGGGGGTAGTGAGTAACTGGCCCCCGGCCCTGCAGGCAGCTCTTGCCCGATGGGGTGCCACACAAGCCAAAAGCCCAGCTCTAACCGCGTTGGACATCACAGGCAAACCCCTCTATACCCTCACCTATGGTTAGTATCACACAGTTGCGGAGGTAGATGTGATTTAGTTTTACAGTGTAGAGTTTTAGTACTTAATTCTGTTCTTCTGTTGTGTTATAGGTAAACTGTGGAGCCGTAGTCTTAAATTAGCATACACCCTTTTAAACAAACTGGGTACCAAGAACGAGCCTGTCCTTAAACCTGGTGACAGGGTAGGAGACCGACAAGAAGCCAATTTCGTTACTGTTTTTTTTTTTTTTTAAACAAATGTTTTTATTAGCAAAAAAATCATGTAATGTCTACTTTGTGTCCACTAGGTGGCTCTGGTGTACCCTAACAGTGACCCTGGTATGTTCTGGGTTGCGTTCTATGGCTGTCTGCTGGCTGAGGTCATTCCTGTTCCGATAGAGGTGCCACTGTCTCAGAAGGTACCATAGATTTTAAAGAAATAAATTTTTATTAAAGAATATTTTTTTCAACATCATCTTTATGTACAATGTAAATTTATACAAATTTTTTGCAGCACTAATATAAATTATAAAAGGTGGTTATTAATTCTATCCAGAATGTGTAAGATTTTATATATTTATTATATTTTATATATTTGTGCTCTTGTACTTGTTGGGTAGGATGCAGGAAACCAGCAGGTTGGCTTTTTATTGGGGAGCTGTGGGATTGGTCTGGCTCTCACCAGCGAAGTGTGTCTTAAAGGGCTACCCAAAACACCCAGCGGAGAAATACTCCAATTTAAAGGTAGTCTTTGCTTATTCTTTCCTTTTGGGTTCACTACATTTCAATATAAGGAGTTAAAGTATAGATGCTGAGGGTTGCCTCACAGCAAGAAGGTGCATGGTTCGATTCCCAAGCAGGGGCCTTTGTGTATGGAGTTTTCCCTGTGCTTGCTTGGGGTTTTTCCTGGTACTCCAGTTTTCTCTTACAATCCAGAAACATGTATGTTAGGTAAACAAGTGTGAAATCTCCATTAAAAAAATTGCATCCCTGCTGGTACGTGTTAAAAAAGTAAAGTAATAACTATGGATGCTAAGATAAGTATTTGTGTGCGACAGGATGGCCTCGGCTCAGATGGGTCGTCACAGACACCAAGTATCTTACAAAACCCTCTAAAGACTGGCAGCCACACATCCCCACTGCAAACACAGACACAGCCTACATTGAGGTGAGGTGCTGTCCGAGATCTAAAAAAAAACGTTAAAAAATGCTATAAATTTTTTTTATATTCCCTATTTAATATTTAATACGTATTTAAATATTCTGGTGCAAAAATCCCAAGCTTAGAACATTTTCCGAATGAACCTACATAAAGATATTTCATCCCGCTAATGTTGTGTTTGATGGAACTAGTACAAGGCCAGTAAGGAAGGTACAGTGATGGGGGTTGCTGTGTCTAAAATCTCCATGCTGACGCACTGCCAGGCTCTCACCCAAGCCTGTAATTACTGTGAAGGTGAGTCCCACTGCAGCACTCCATTACTCACTGTTTAATCACTGATTCTTTAGTGACACCAAGCTGAGAAAAGTAAGTTCTCATTGAGGTTTACACACTGATCGCAACCTCAAATTCTGTATAAATAAATATTGATGTGCTGAAAAAATAGATGCTCTGTTCACATCATACATTATTCAAGGTTTCCGCCAAAATAAACATTTTCTGTGATAGTGTGATTCTCCAAATACAACAGAATTCACAAACATTATTATATAATACAATGTATTTGCAATTGATTTTTAATAGGTAGATTGGGCTGGTGGGCGTTCTGACAGATTGATAGCCAATAAAAACTTTTTCTTGTAGTGAAACTGTACCGAGGCAACATGACGAAATTGATGAAGTGAAGAACACACTGCTTTTTGCTCTCAAATATTTGTGCTTCCTTATTGCACCGGTTTGTTTACAACCAATATTTGTTGGCATTAACATTTATTACTTGTTTTTTCCCGAACACAGCAATGTTTAGACTTTGTAGATCCAGAATTTCAAGTTTTCATGGTTTAAAAGTCATTTTATCTGTCCTGCTGTTAGGTCATTTGTTCTTTTACTTAATATTGCAAAATGCAAAGCAGAAACAAAGTAGATCTTTAAATGAACCCTCGCTGAACACTTGCTGTGACTAAGTTAAAACAGTTTAATAAACACTAATGGAAATGTATGCCAATAATTGTGTGCGTATATTTTTTTCTAGGAGAAACGCTGATCAATGTTCTAGACTTCAAAAAAGATATGGGTCTGTGGCATGGGGTGTTAGCGGTGAGTTTTATAATGCTTGCTTCTGTGTTACATGGTGATGGTGTAATACAGTTTCTCTGAAGTGGAAGCTGCTTCTGACTCTGTGCCTCGGGTTTATTTTTGCAGAGTGTAATGAACAGGATTCACACCGTCAGTGTGCCCTATGCTGTCATGAAGGCATGTCCTTTATCCTGGGTGCAGAGAGTCCATGTCAGCAAAGGTCGGAGCAGCATTTTTACCCCGCGTTATCTATTTTTCTTTTCTATAAGTTTGTTTTTATTATTTTTTTATTGCCGCTGCATGTAATCAAGTGAGACAATTCTGTTTTTTGCCCTTCATGTGTCACGGTTTGGATTTGTGGTTCAAGTCAAATGCCTGTGTTTATATTTGCACACAGCACGTGTTGCCTTGGTGAAGTGTCGGGATCTGCACTGGGCTATGATGGCCCACAGAGACCAAAAAGACATCAACCTTTCCTCCCTGCGCATGCTCATAGTAGCAGATGGTGCTAATCCCTGTAAGGAATTTGTACTTCATTATGTTTATAAGCAAACTTCTCAACCTGATTGAAATAATGTAAGGATTATATTAATGTGTGTATATGTGTGTTTTAGGGTCTGTGTCCTCATGTGATGCCTTCCTAAACGTGTTCCAGACTCATGGCCTGAAGCCTGAGGTTATTTGCCCCTGTGCATCCTCTCCCGAGGCCCTAACGGTTGCTATACGCAGGTATGTGTGAATGTCAACTTGTTGGCAATGTTCTTCTCAACAGTTTCTGAGTGTGTACGCGTGTGTCTGTGTGTAGGCCCGGTGTTCCTGGTGCTCCTCTCCCTGCCAGAGCCGTTCTGTCCATGGCTGGACTGAGTCACGGAGTGATCCGTGTCAACACAGAGGATAAGAACTCTGCTTTGACTGTGCAGGACGTTGGCCATGTCATGCCCGGCGGTGAGATAACACATTAAATAGCACATGTACATTATTAAATATTTATCTAGTAAAGTAATAATCAGTTTCACTAAGAGAGGAAAGATTTTTATCCTATTTGAAAGGTGTTTTCGTTACTACACACTGGAGCTGTGCGATATTAAATAAAATTGCAATATGTGATAGCATACTAAATAATGTAATAATTGATGTGCAATACGATATTTGATATAATGATATAACCAACATACGTTTCTTTAAATACTTTCCCCTGTGTTTGAATATTTTTCTGCTGAGCAGAGCTGATAGGAAGTGGATTTTTTGGGGTTTTAATTATTTTTTTTTTACTTCTAGCTAACAGTGAGATAATGTGGGTTAAATGTGAACATTTTTACATAATTGACATTAATCTTTGGATGAGTCTGTACATCTGTTTTTGATGCATTATGACAACTGAAATATTAGGAGATATTACATTGTGACATGGGGGATCATGTTTGTAACATAATCTAACAAGCAAATATATTTGCAATTTATTTGCATATTTAAAATCAGGCAGATTTGCAATAGTCTTGTTTCTTTTGTTGTTGTGTGTTTTAGCCCTAATGTGTATAGTGAAGCCAGAGGGGCCTCCCATGCTGTGTAAAACAGACGAGATTGGTGAGATTGTGCTGAACTCCAGAGCTGGTGGCACGATGTATTACGGCTTACCGGGGGTCACCAAAAATACATTTGAGGTGCGAGTTTAATACCTAAAACTTTCCTGTAAATATATCAAAGTCTCTACGTTCCTAACTGGCAAGTATTTTCTTCTGGGTTTGCATTTTCTAGGTAATTCCTGTGAACTCTGGGGGAACTCCTATAGGAGAGACACCGTTTACCCGTACAGGACTCTTGGGCTTTGTGGGTCCGGTAAGAAATGACTTGGTTCTATTTTCAAGCAGGCATGTTCTCCTGTTTGCTCTTGTTTTTATGTGCTTTTCTTTGTGTGTTTCAGGGAAGTCTGGTGTTTGTTGTGGGAAGAACTGAAGGACTGCTCATGGTCAGTGGTCGTAGACATAATGCAGATGACTTGGTGGCCACGGCGCTGGCTGTCGAGCCAGTGAAAACGGTTTACAGAGGGAGGTAAGCTCTTCAGCTGTGCCACACCTCTTTCCTTTAAACAAACCAATTAGAGTTCTTAAACTCTGTGTGTGCGCGCGTGTGCGCTTTCAGGATTGCAGTGTTCTCAGTGACAGTGTTCTACGATGAGAGGATTGTGATCGTAGCTGAACAGAGGCCTGATGCCAATGAGGAAGACAGTTTTCAGTGGATGAGTCGAGTTTTACAGGTCTCCCTTCCCATTTTTTACCCAACAAAGTTTAATCCAAAATTTCTGACGCACACCAACATTGTGTCTTGTGCTTGTAGCCTTGTGCTGCCATCTGTTGGTGCATCTTGACGCTCTGATACATTTTACAGGTAATAATTAACTGTGTTGGCTATTTTTTTCTCTCTAGGCTATAGACACTATCCATCAAGTGGGCTTGTACTGTTTAGCATTAGTCCCAGCCAACACTTTGCCAAAGACTCCTCTGGGTGGAATTCACGTGTCTGAGACGAAGCACTGCTTTGTGGAGGGCACCCTGCATCCTTGCAACATTCTCATGTGCCCTCATACCTGTGTTACCAACCTGCCCAAACCCCGGCAGAAACAACCAGGTACTGAATTATTGAGTAAAGTAGAAACTTCCTGACCTTTTAAGGGTAGTGTGACTGAAATCCAGATGTACTGCATTGGCCATTTTAATATTGTCACATGACTTCTGGGTGATTAAGTTGGATAATGTTTTACATAGATGATGTACTTATATGTGCAATTTTATTACAAGAAACATTTTTTTTAAAAGCTACTTTAAACCCTTGATAACACAGTGTTGCTGCTATTTTCGACAATGATGGGTCGTCTCTCCTACGGGCTCATGGGGGTTTGTAAAGTAAACATACTTATAAATCTGGGTGAAAGTGGTAGATCATCTGCCTGTTTTTTGCATTGTATATTCAGAAAGTATATAATTACGAATTGTGCCTGTGTTTTTTTTTTTTTGTTTGTTTGTTTGTTTGTTAAGCAAAATTGAGACCACTCGGCTCAATACTTGAGTCAAAAAATTGCGTAAATACACTATATAGCAAAATGTTCATGGACACCTTACAACCGTAACCATATTACTGTATAGTGCAGCGTTACAATTTTGCTTAACATGACAATGCCCCTGTGCAAAGTCCCTAAGCTCCAGGAAAAAATGGTGTGCTAACTTAACACCATTGAGCATTTTCGGAAATGAACTGAAACACCAACTGCACCCTTAGGACTTCTCCCCTGACATTAGTATCTATAGTGTTAGCCTAATGTTATCTTATCTGAATCATCAACTTTTGTATAGCTAGATGAAAAGACTAGTGGTACGTCTTTCCAAAGAGGTGGAGGTTATTATAGAAATAAGCGTAAGACCACACCTGTAGCAGAATGTTTAAAAACAGATGTATGTATTGATGGCTAATGATGTATATTTGTCTTCATATTAGGTTTTATGTTATGTTTTATGTCTAATAGTGGGAGTAGGTCCAGCCTCCATCATGGTAGGAAACCTGGTGGCAGGAAAAAGGATTGCACAGGCTGCAGGCAGAGAGTTGGGCATTGTTGATGATCAGGACATGTCGAAAAAGGTGTGTAGATCAAATCAGACTTCACTTACATCTGTACTGACATGCGGACAAACAAATGACACGGGGCCAAGAAATTGGCTGATTATTATTTTTTTTTTTTAACCAAAAAGAAAAACCCACCGGAGAATTATGCTATTATGCAATATGCTATTACAGGTTGTTACTGCATCATAGAGTGCATGTATAATATGTGAGAACTAAAATGTGTTTGTTTTATTTTCCATAGTATTAGTTTTGGCAGTCCACCTATCAAATAAAACCTTTTTTTTTCGAATGCTGCATGATGAAAGGGGATAGGTTTATACAGTTGTCCATTTTTTTTCAGACTACTATATTTTTAAAGTAAAATGAACCTACCATAATGCATTTCCCTAAAGCATACATAGTCATTTATAAGCGTTTGTATTTGAAACGTATTACTACAAAAGTACTGATGTGTCATTCATGAACGATTTGTTTATTTTGTTTAAATGCCGGAATCTAAGTTACTCCAGTACACTTTTATGACTTCAGTGCATTACAATTTTTTATTCTTAATAGTGACTTTAACTTCTACGAAAATGTAGTAAAGTAAAATAACCCTACTTTCACCTAAGTGTTGCTTTTCGGTACTTTATCCGCATTTAATTCACAGGGAAGCGAAGATGAGCTGCGAAAAATCGAGCGAAGCATTTTGATCCTTACTGAACTGCAGCAGTTCTTCTGATACGAGCGTCATCATTCTTCAGCCTTATCATTTATATTTCAGTTTTATTTGTGTTAGGTTCATATTCTGCACAGACATGATAATAGTATAATGATTATGCAAAACTATCATAATTAACATGCGAATATAAAAGTATTATCAGACAGCATATGGTGAACCCAGTATAAAGCGTATGACCGCAGCTCTCTGTATTTTCCACTCTTTTCGATTGCGTGGGCCGCTAGCTCTGTACATGGCCCATGATGATGGTAAGCCTAAATGCCAGTAGCTTTAAACTGTGTGTACGTTTGTGTCTGTGTGCGTGTATTTCGGCTTGAGCTATGACCCTTTCCCATCCCATCTGACACAAACAGCCTTAACATTAGTCATTCCGGGTTTTTTTCAGGGTTTTACAATGACCAAGCCACTCTTTATAGCATTTCTCATTCTTCGTTGTTTTTATAATTAGTGTTATCTGGTGCACTTCCACCAATTAAGCCAAACACTGTGTGTGGCTGCCACTGCCATCTGCTCATGTCCTGTGTTGTGGGGCAGTGCATAAACAGACTGTAATTAAAAAAAAACAGAAACAAAACAAAAAAAACTCGGCTAATGTGCCGTGACATAGCTGTTTCTCTAAACGTTAATATTAATCTTGTTATCTCATTTAAGCAGCTAAGAGTTTATTTAACTTGACATGTAAGAAACACGTTATAATACTGTTTAATATCTCCAAATCCATTAAATCTGAATGGCTGAATTTTTACAATTACGCTTAGAAACTGATGACAAAGTAACCAATGCTTTTAAAGGTTATTTTGTACTAAGGACACATACTAGTTAATACAACACAAGCAAGGTGTTTTTAGGTGTTTTAGTAATATTTGTAAGAAATCAAGCATTTTATGACCTTTTAATAGCCACTAGCAGCGGAAACACACACACGTTACACATTGCATACTGAGACCGGTGTCTGCATGAGCTTGCTCTTCCAGCTTCAGTGTGTGTACTGTATGTGGTGTGACACACACATTGTAAATCGATGGGTTCAAATGATGGGTTAATATATTTTTAATGAGTCATTAACACTTTCCCCCATTAAATAACAGCACCAGTTCCTGTCAGAGGCGCTGCAGTCCAGAGCACAGACTGACCCTGACCATGTCCTTTACATGCTTCTCAATGCCAAGGTAAGTCCGAGAGAACCATATGCATCATTCACCAGTCTGTGACTAATTTCATTGTATATACAGTGGTGTGAAAAAGTGTTGGCCCCCTTTCTGATTTCCAAAGTTTTTGCATGTCTGTCACAATGTTTCAGGTCATCAAACAAATGTAAATATTTGTATATATTCTATACAAATGTAAATATTTTATACAGTTTATTGAGGTTTTTATTGTTAAGAGAAAACAAAATCCAAAATACCATGGCCGTGTGTGAGAAAGTGTTTGCCCCCCTGTTTAAACATAACATGGTTTAGCACACCTGAGTTTAATTTCTCTAGCCACACCTGTTTGCAATCAAGAAATCACTTAAATAGGACCTGCCTGACGAAGTAAAGTAGACCAAAAGATCCTCAAAAGCTAGACATCATGCTGAGATCCAAGGAAATTTAGAAACAAATAAGAAAGTAAGTAATTAAGATCTATCAGTCTGGAAAAGGATATAAAGCCATTTCTAAAGTTTTGGGACTCCAGCAAACCACAGTGAGAGCCATTATCCACAAATGGCGAAAACATGGCCCAATGGAGAACCTTCCCAGAAGTAGCCGGCCGACCAAAATTACCCCAAGAGAGCAACGCCGACTTATCCAAAGAATTGCGGGCCTCACTTGCCTCACTTGCCTCTGGTGTAAAAGTAACACCGCATTTCAGAAAAAGAACATCATACCAACAGTAAAATATGGTGGTAGGGCTGTTTTGCTGCTTCATGCTTGAAAACCCTCCAAAGTGGCAGAATTTCAACAATTTTGCAAAGATGAGTGGACCAAAATTCCTGCACAACGCTGTAACACTCATTGCAAGTTATTGCAAACGCTTGCTTGCAGTAGTTGCTGCTAAAAGTGGCAGCCAGTTATTAGGTTAAGGGGGCAAACACTTTCTCACACAGGGCCATGTAGTTTTGGATTTTGTCTTCCCTTAATAATAAAAAGCTTTATTTAAAAACTGTCTTTTGTGTTTACTTATGTTATCTTTGACTAATATTTAAATTTATTTGATGATCTGATACATTGTGTGACACCGTTGTTGTGTGACGTGACATTTTCACACCACCGTATTTCAGTGTTTATAATCCTGTCTTTTACAATGAATTTTAAAGATGATAAACATTCTGCAAGTTGCAGTTTTTGAAAACTTTCCATGGGAATTAATAGGAATTAGCTATGTGAGCTATTATGCAATAAAATCATGCCATTGTAAAAGCAAATACACAGACTGAGCAAACATTTAGGTAAGCAAATTGGTTAAGGTGTCTGCAAACCCAAGAAATGTGGGTTCACTTCCCAGCACCACTTACTAGCCAGAAATGAGCCCCTTGAGCAAGGTCCTTGATTCCCAAGTGATGAGATGGATTTATGTTGCTTTGAAAATTAGCCTCTGCTAAATGCCAGACATTTAAATCAAACATTTGTTGGTATATATTTAGTGTTTATATAATCTACCCAAATTTCTTAACAATTAACATAAATTCCTTCAAAAATCCATGCAAAATTTCCAAGAAAAATTTCTGTGCAACTTGAATTTTAATTAATCCCACAAATCCTTTCAATTTCCGTTTGTCCTGCAGGGGGCAGCAGTGAGCACAGCCACATGTTTACAGCTTCACAAACGAGCTGAGAAGATTACAGCAGCTCTGTTGGAGAGAGGAAGCATCAACACTGGAGACAATGTAGTGCTGCTCTACCCTCCAGGTATTGCATCTCCCCCTGAGTATTAGAAATGATTTCAGTCCCAAGGGATCCTATTCAGTATTTGGGTAAATAGTCAAGAGAGGAAATGCAGTGTAATAGAGGTAGTTGTTTGAGGACGTTATCATGCTTGATGGCACTTTTAGGCAGAACAGACTTTAATTATAATTCATTTATAATGCCGCTGCCTCTCGTCCTACGTGTGCTGGGTTAGGCTCCGGCAGACCCCTGTGACCCCGAATTAGGGAGTAAGCAGGAATAAAAGATTAATGAATACATTTATAATGCGTTAAGTTAAATTTTCTCATTGTCTTCTTCCCAGGCATTGACCTTATTGCTGCTTTCTATGGCTGTCTGTACGCCGGCTGTGTACCGGTGACTGTGCGGCCTCCTCACCCTCAGAACCTGGCAGCTACACTTCCTACAGTGCGCATGATCATAGACGTGAGTTGCAACTAAATAAAACCTACACAAACCCTACATCGGCTCTTTCACTGTGTGTGTGTGTGTGTGTGTAATATAACGCATGTTCTTTGTAGGTGAGCAAAGCAGCCTGCATCCTAACCACTCAAGCGCTCATGAAAACTTTACGATCTAAAGAAGCTGCAGCCAGTGTGAATGTAAAGACATGGCCTGCTATCATAGATACTGGTAAAAGCCTTATAACTCATAAACATGTTGCATGCACTAATTATCTTACACACTCACACCCACATCCCTGTTCTTCCTCCACATGTAGATGATCTTCCAAAAAAACGGCCACCAAACATCTACAAGCCTCCTACCCCTGAGATGTTGGCCTATCTGGACTTCAGTGTGTCCACCACTGGCATGCTGACTGGCGTAAAGGTGAGTTAATTTCTCAGCTTCTTATAATCTCTCTTTTCACTTTAGATAATGTTTTTGTACATGAAATTGTTCTATAACAAGGGAAAAAGTAGAAGCCAGCAGCTCAGATGGATCAGTAAGATTCATGTAATTGTTTATGACTAAGGTTCTTGACCAGAATGGCAGAAATGTATAAAAAAAACACCTTTATTCATACCTTTACTCTCTTTTTGATTTTTTACAGTAATATGGGTGGTAATATGATATCTGATGCTTTATACTTTTCTTTCTTCCTCTTTTTTTTTTTTAATTAAACCTTTCTGCCATTTTGCCCCATTCAGAGCCACTGATTCATTTATTTATTGACCTAAACACTTAAGGGGTGTAAGAGCCTTGCTCAGGGGCCCAGTAGTGGCAGATTGCCACAACAACTTATCTCAACTAACCCACTATACCACCACGCAAGCCAAGACTATGAATTTTAATAGTGATGTATTTAGTAATGGATGTAAAACAATGCTTTTATCATGCATAGTGTTGTTAGTCTATTGTAACTGGAATAGTCCTTGTAATTGCACACGTGAGTACAGCGAACTATTCGCCAACTTTTTTTTTTGTCTGACTGGTGGGATAAACACTAAATTGTAATATACCCCCACTGATGATCCATATATGCTAAGAATTGTATTTTTATTTGAAAGTTGTACGTTTGTGTTTTGTCCGTTTCTTCCAGATCTCTCATGCCGCAGTTAGTGCCTTGTGTCGCTCCATTAAACTTCAGTGTGAGCTCTACTCATCCAGACAGGTGGCCATCTGCCTCGACCCCTACTGTGGCCTTGGCTTTGTTCTCTGGTGCCTCTCTAGGTTAGCATTAAACAACTAAAAAACATGTACACACCTTTATACTGGTTGTGTTGTCTAACCTCCTGATTGTTATTTTTTCTCTTTGTACAGTGTATATTCAGGTCATCAGTCGATCCTGATCCCCCCAATGGAGCTGGAAGCCTCTCCCTCTCTGTGGCTGAGCACACTAAGTCAGTATAAGATCAGAGACACGTTCTGCTCCTACTCCGTCATGGAGCTTTGCACCAAGAGCCTGGGCATACAGACTGAGCTTCTGAAGGTGACACACACACACACACATTATCACACACTGTCACACTTATTTAGTAGTGTTCCCCTGTGTGATTAACTGACTGCGGTGTTGGATTTCAGACGCGGGGTGTGAATTTATCCTGCGTAAGGAGCTGTGTCGTGGTGGCGGAGGAAAGGCCTCGACTGGCACTCACACAGTCCTTCTCCAAGCTGTTTAAAGATTTAGGCCTTTCACCTCGTGCTGTCAGCACTGCGTTTGGCTCCCGAGTCAACCTGGCCATCTGCCTGCAGGTCACCTACAGCATCAACTACACACTAATACACACAAACTAATACACACATCACAGTCTGATTCATCAAAATTATACACAAGCCACCTGCTTGTAATAATAATGACTTGATCGAATAAATATCAGTGTATTTGTTTTATTTTAAATAGGGAACTGCTGGTCCAGATCCTTCCACTGTTTATGTGGACATGAAGTCTCTTAGACATGACCGGTAAGGATGATCTGCCTCAGCTAAGTGATTACAAACTCTAATCTTCAGAAGGATATGTGTTCTAGACTAACTGAGTCTGTGTGTTCCAGTGTAAGACTTGTGGAAAGAGGAGCTCCTCAGAGCCTGCCCCTTATGGAATCAGGAACCGTAAGCATGTTGCATTTCATTCTAGCTAATGATTGTGCAAAAAAGGTGATAACCCTGCGTAGAATTAAAGCTTGTGTTGTGCATTTAGATTCTTCCAGGAGTGCGGGTCATCATTGTGAACCCGGAAACGAAGGGACCGCTTGGAGACTCCCATCTGGGCGAGGTAACAAGTCTCCAAACGTATTAAAAGAAATTCAACTAGGACAATTATCTTGGCAATAATTGTATAATAAAGAAACAACTAAAAAAATATATTTATTATTAATCTATATCTTTACATTTATTTATGTGCAATTATATATATATTATGTATGTATGTTTGTATGTATGTATGTATGTATATGTATATAACTTACATTTTTCTTGTGTTTTTTGATGCAGATTTGGGTTAACAGTCCTCACAATGCAAGTGGCTACTACACCATTTACGGAGAGGAGAACCTGCAGGCTGATCACTTTAACACACACTTGAGCTTCGGAGAGACTCAGACACTTTGGGCCAGGACCGGATATCTTGGCTTTATCCGAAGAACCGAGCTACTGGATGCTACCGGAGGTCAGACTGTCAATACAGTGCACAACATTCCTAATGTCATCATTAAAAATGTTATTCATTCGTTTTTGTTTTACTCATTAGATCGTCATGATGCGCTGTTTGTGGTGGGTTCATTGGATGAGACGTTGGAGCTGCGCGGTCTGCGCTATCACCCCATTGACATTGAAACTTCCATCTCGCGAGCCCATCGCAGCATCGCAGAGAGGTAAGTGTAGCAGCCTCTCATTAGTACTAAATTAATTGCTTCGTGCCAAACAGTTATCAACCTTCATCAAATAATGACTACTGAGACTGGACTTCTTCCCCTACAGCGCTGTGTTTACTTGGACCAACCTACTGGTTGTGGTGGCAGAGCTGAGTGGCTCTGAGCAGGAAGCTTTGGACTTGGTCCCACTGGTGACTGGAGTCGTTTTGAAGGAGCACCATCTAATCGTAGGAGTAGTGGTTGTCGTTGACCCTGGCGTTATCCCAATCAACTCACGGGGAGAGAAACAGCGTATGCACCTACGTGACTCCTTCCTGGCTGACCAGCTGGATCCCATCTACGTGGCCTATAATATGTGAGCAGGCCAGAGCTTCTTTGGGGTGTTGCAAAAAAAAAAAAAAATGAGCAGAACGTCTGTCTTTTTTAAGCAGGAAGTCATCAGCTAATCCTTTCTCTGCCTCTCGACGGCATCAGACAGGCAGCGCTGTTTTCAAAAGGTGCTCCTTTTCTTCTTGTGCTAGACTAACAGGTTAACCCCGCCATGTTTTTTTTCTTTTAAACTTAGCCATTGTTAGGAGCACAAAGGCAAAAAATAAAATAAAATAAAAATAGTTGCAGGTTACTGACTGCTTGCAGTTGCGTCTTCTGTAGGGCAGTTAGTATCACAGCCCCAAAGACTTAGCGCTCTGGTTTAAGAGCAGACAGAAGACTTCGACTGGCTTACATCTAACACGCACCCTGTCTCTGCACTTTATTCCTCCTCTTCCTTTTGAGCCTTTTTTTCAGGGGGGGGTCCCCCTAATTTTCCATTCTACAAATGCAAACAAATGAAAGGATAAACATAAACTCTCTGGTTTGCTGCACGCTGGGATCAGGTTATGCATCATTCATGAGGATGAAACACTGTCCTGATTCCAGAAGGCTTCTGAAAAATGAAAAAAAAACCCACCAAAAAACCAAACCATCGACAATGCTCATCTCTCAGTGATTCCTCAAGCACCATTTCTCCCCTGCTGAACAAAACGTCACAAGGACAGCGTTGAGTATTAGCATCACCAGCCTCATTTGAATTAATTTAACATGCCGAATTTGCTTTGTTCATACACTATTGTCTTTTAATCAAGACTTGGTTGTTTTAAAAATGTTAAGTGAAAGGTTTACATCCAGAACCTCTAAGAAAAGTTTTTAACTTCTGTGCGATGAAAAACTTTTAAAAGGATCCTCATAGGAAGCACAAGTCGATTCAAACATCCCAGATTTCTAACTTGCAGTCGATATGCAGTGAACTAACGTACACTTAAGTTCCGAGATAAAAATCCATGCCTTATTGAAACCTGTGGGAATTTTTATGTATGTTTTATTGTTTTTATTTTAAAAAATTTTTATTTGTTTCGCCGTACTTATATTTTGTACTGGTATCTAAGGCACTGTGGACTGGTGAATATCTGGAAGGATTTAATGTGTGTGTGTGTGTGTGTGTGTGTTTAGGATAGTGTAGTGTCTCACTGGGTGTTACTGTATATTCAAACGGACACGTCATCACACTCCCCTAAACTCGACGGGTCTCTGGTAGTCGATGGGGAGAATTTATTAGTCACTGGCTTAAAAAGTTTTTTTTTAAGTTACTATTTTACTTATTTGCCTCTGAGGGGGAAAACTTCAGTTGCACGTTCTGTTTTTTTTAATTATTATTTTCATGCTTTTAAAATGTTAATGTGTGTGCATATGTTACCCATCCTATCACAATGGCAGTATTGTTAAAAAAAAAAAAAGAAAAAAAAGAAAAGACTTTTCTTCATTCTTAATAGAAATGGCAATATTTAAGGAATGCTTTTCGACTACCAGCCTTTACACTGCTTTACTGTTTACATGCTGTTCAATGTTTATGCACAGGGTCATGTGACACCGGAGACAAGTGAAACTCACCTCCAGGCATTAGGAACACATGCGAATCCATCTGTACTGTTTCATTTGTGAGAAAAGAGATTTTAAACTATGGACTTTTTTCTGTTAGCTGCTAAATCTGGTTCAATCGGTTCAGACACATTGCATACTGAAATAGTCTGAGAACCGATCATTAATCTTAGTCCCCTTTAGGAGGGGACCCCGTTTTGTTTCTTGGTTTGTTTTTTTATTTTTGCAAATCCATTAATTTCAATGCAAAACTAAATGCCCATTCAATTAAACT
The DNA here is from genome assembly GCA_026260075.1 of Sisor rabdophorus. NCBI lineage: Eukaryota > Metazoa > Chordata > Actinopteri > Siluriformes > Sisoridae > Sisor > Sisor rabdophorus. The sequence continues at coordinate 2,452,313 of JAOTQW010000015.1, forward strand.
TATTAAATAGACTGTCTGATGTCTTATTTATTAAAATTTCTAAATACCCCAAATATATTCATTACTACAATAACTGTAAACATATATTTACAAACGATTTCGTTTTAATACAGATGCAATAATTCATATGCAATTCCTAGCATTTATTTTTTGTACAATTAGATAAACTAAAGGTTATGTAAAATTAGAATAATTTATAAATTTTGGGTAATATCAGAGTAAATACAGATTTTGTATTCTATTTTCTGCATTAAAAAATGACCCCTTATATTTAATAAATAAATCAAACACTAGTTTTTAAGAAAAGCCCATCATGATCAGGTCTGGAATAAAAGATCGGTGCAAGTCACGTGACGGGTGTAGACAACCATTAGCAATATAAGCTAACTATGCCAACAACTAAAACTCCTCCAAGAAACATGTTCGTTATTTTTACTACGTTAGTAGTTTTTAGGGACGTAATAACAGACTGACGTTTTTATTCTCGTTTTCTTTCGTTAAACAGTAAAACAAAATAGGAACTTAAATCAGTCTGAATGATGGGATGGGGAATAAACATAAATGTTGCACCCGATTGGTCCAGGACATCATCCTCAGCCTGAGCCAATCGTTTGATTGGTTCTTGTTTTACATCGAAGGTTATTTGCATAACACATAGCACTCGTTCTGTCTATGGCCACGCCTCTTGAATCGAATCAATTTTGATTGGCTTACGGTTAAACGTTGCCTAAGCTTGACTTCCGGGTTTTTATGTTTATACGTTGGGTTGACAGACGCGGGGATTTATTAGTTCTGGCTATCGGTTGTGTTTCTGGTCTCACCTTTCGTAGCGGGGAGAATTTTTTTTTGTTTATTTGTGAACACGTGCATGTAAGTAGGTGGTTATATATTTATGTTAGTTATACTGTGTAAAAATCTTTCGAATATACTGTAGGTTCTATCTCATAGATTACCGGTGTAAAAATCCTTCTTCTGAATGCTGTGCATTAAAGGTTTATTGGGAAATAATTTTAATCTTTTACTTTAAGACAAATTTGTACAAATAAGGAAAGGGCACGGATAACTAGTTTAATATTTACATTACATATAAACTGTTTAATTAGGCATTTATGTGTGTAATTACGGTACAGTATCTGTTGCACGAATTCGTCCGCTTCTTTAAAAATCTGTGCACGCAAAATTTCTTAAAAGTTCAGTTAATACATGAGCAAAATTAAAGCAGAAGTTAAAAAGAGGAAAGACAACGAAAAAAAAAAAGAAGTAACTATAATTCGTGTTCTGCATTTAGCAGTGAAGATGAGCAGCCTGCCCCTCTCTCGCGCTGAAGTGTTCGGGGAGCTGAGGAAAGAGCTGCATGAGGATGAAGAGTTTCATCAATCCGATGTCCATATCTTCATCATCCTGGGTGCATCGGTAAGATCCATTAATCTATTGGCGGAAAGTCGAATCAGAACCATTCTATCTGTCTCTTTTTCCTTTTGTAGAAATGTGACAAATCATCCTCACAATCGGGTCCACGTTTCCTGAGTCCTTTCCCACCACCTCCGTTAATAATAAAACCATTCTGTGTAGGATTTAAACATGGATTTTTCTCTCTTCTGTCATTTAGAGAGAAGTTGGCGTTCAGTTGCACAACAAATGAAAGAAAACCTCTCCTGTATGAGGAAATATGAGTGTTATGGTACAGAGGCATTGAGTAACACACAGATTAGGTTCAGCAGGTGACCAGACATTGTACTGAATGCTCATTGGTCAGATTATTTTGACAAAGTTCCACTGATTGGCTGAACATTCTAACTGTTACTTCTGGTTAGTTTTACAGAAGTGAACTAGAGAAAGAACCGCCATCACCATAACTGAAACACTGAACAGGAAAGAACTCGTACCTAGTGTATTTCACTGCTAGTGTAGGGAAAAAAAATCAACATGATTCATTTCTTTTTTTTTCAATTTTATTTATATTCTGTGTCAAAGGGATGAAGCCTAGTGGTTAAGGTGTTGGACTGATACCAGAAAGACCACCAAGCCACCACTGTGGGCCCCTTATGGCCAATTAGCTTAGTTGTAAGTCGCTCTGGATAAAGGCATCTACTGTAAATATAAGCATGCCAATTATGGGCAAGGGGTGGTTTGGTGGTTAAGGTAATGGACTGATACCTGAAAAACTGGGGTTCGATTCCCAGCATCACCATCATTTACAGCATTTGGCAGACACCCTTATCCAGAGCAATTGGGGGTTAAAGGCCTTGCTCAGGAGCCCATAGTGGTGGTGGCGCAGTGGTCCTGGGAATCAAACCCCAGCCTTTCTGGTATTAGTCCAACACCTTAACAAGGCTCCACTAACCACTAGGCCAACCCTTCCCTGAGGCCTTTAAAAAATAAAGAAATACAAGGTAAGTCACTCTGGAAAAGGGCATTTGTCAAAGTTATTATTTTCTTTATGGTAAATAAAGAGGGCCTGTCTTTTTTTAGGAATATAAAAAAAAACAGGTTTGGTCTGTCAGTTTGTGCCCCATCATCCAGTGTCAGCACTTTTTCCATCAAGGAAGAAGGAAGGTCGGGTAACTAAAAACTGTAGCATTGATAGATGAAGGTGTGGCAAAGTGCCCAGACATGTAAATAGGTGACTTAATGTACTAAATACTGAATGTGATTCTTTCTGTTAACAGCTCAAACCTTCGTCATTTGCCTTGTATTTCATTTCTTGCTGTTTTAGTTAAAGTTTGTAACTTGATGAATCGGTTTATTTGCATGTGGGATAAAAGTGCTGGCATGGATGTGGTGTTACAGCAAAAGACGAAACTGAGACAATCTCGCAAAATACTTGAAAGTGTATGAGACCACGAGTTCAGTCACAAATATGTAAGCATATGGTGGTTTAGGATGAAGATGAAAATTTGAACTGAAACTAAGACATACACACTGTTCCAGCATGACAATGTCCCTGCTGATAAAACCCAAGTGTTCCATGAAGACATGCTGTGAAGTCTTGTGACCCAGAGCTAGGGAATAAGAGGGTTAGAAGATGAATGAATGAATATTCATCTTCTTTTACCCGCTTATTCCCAAATCCGGGGTCACGGGGGTCTGCTGGAGCC
>JAOTQW010000015.1:2470781-2485073 GCA_026260075.1 Sisor rabdophorus
TCATGATTCTACCAATACAACAAATAGGTTTTATTTATTATTATTATTATTATTAAAGATTTATCTTTAAAGATAAGTTTTCTACCCGCTTTACAAAGTCCCATTTAAACTCTATTTATTAGAAACATTTTGTCCCGGTTACTCTGTGATCTGACCATCCTGTGAGCCTCAAATTGCTTGTGAGTCATTTGGACCGATTCCTATTGGTGTTGTGAATCATATTCATTCATTCACTCATTTATTTATTCATTCGTCCATTCATTCAGAATTTCACTCCGAAACACAGCTTTTTTTCCCCGGGAGTTTTTAAATGATAGACAATTACAGATCGTTTAAACAAAAGTCTGTAGAATTATTTCTACATACGGACGGAGCTTTAAGTAATCGGCTCACCGCTCCTTCTGCTCTGGGACGGAGCTCGTGCGTTCTCGGCGCAGAGTAAATCCCCGCACACTGGGAGTGAAGGTGGGAAAGGAGCAGCAATATGGCGGATAACGCCGTCGCTCCTCAGTGTTTCCGACAGCCGCAGTCCTGCCGTGCGTTTGAGGATAGCTGTTAATGTTCCACAAGTAAGTGCCACGTTAAAATGTCTTCATAACGCCTATTTATCTGATTGCTCTCACGCAGCTCTAATGTTTTTTTTTAACACGTCCTAAGCGCGTCTTGTGCAATTTCTTCGCAGCATCACTTGGAAGGGATTTTTTTTTCTTAATGGGTGTTATCGATCTTCGCATGTCGCAGTTCCTTTTCTTCATTTTCTTCCAGTATGTGTGTAGATTGTATCACTTTTGAACATGTATTTTTATCTATTGGATGCAGTTACAGACATTTCTGACAAATCAGGATTATTTTATTGCTGTATTACATAAGCAGTTAGGTGACTCGTAGCCTACAAAAAAACCTGGGGAAATCCGGCCTTTGGATGGCGCTGATTCACGCAGGATTGTATTTCTTAGAACACGTTTGTATTTTGAATCCAGAATTAAAAAAAAAATCTATTGCCAAGTTTTTACAATACATTGACCTTTAAATACCCTGTGTAATAAAACACAAGTAATGTAGTTATTTCAGCGAAATTGAAAGAAAAACCGATACCTTGAGTTTAGTCTGTAATACGTTTTGTTGTAATAGCAACTATAGAAATGCTGTGTTTTTAAATAAAACACCAAATGACTGATCCGGAATGAATGAACTTCCATTAAAGAACGCACGACTATTCATTCATTTTGTTAGCTGGGTTGAGTATCGAGATAATGATTGGCACTCGGTGTATCGGCGCATCCCTGGCTGCAGTGTGCAGTGGAGTCGGTGAGGGGCGGACGGAGCGGGTGTGGTAGGCAGCAGCGTTTTCCCCTCTCAACAAATAACCTCCTTAACATCGTCGTCCACTTCTTCTCTAGCGCAGAAACGACGGTTTCCCCTTGTGCCTTACGTTACCCAGGACGCTGCTTAATTTTGCCCGGCAAAATTGATCTTTTTACACGACAGAACACAGGCTCCGGCGAGACAAAAAGCCGCGCTACTGCAGCGTTGTGGTTTTGCGTTTTCAGGACAATCAGTGATGAAATCCTGTGTATGGATGCGCATTTTCAGTCTGCTGACCATGTAGAGGAGAACGTGGGTCCGAGATGAGCTGTGCGACCTCGCTTATAGTGCTTAACTAAACCGATCAACAGATATGCAGACGATTCAGTGAAAGCAAGGTAAGAAGAGTGCTGGGATGTGATTGCGCATAAAGGGCGATTTGGATTTGGTTGAACCTGCAGCCTTGGTAATAAGGTAGATAGACATATATATTTATGTATATATACAGATATAGATAATATATTAACAGGATTGAATAAATACAGAGCTTTTTGTGTTCAGTTGGACGCATGGGATTGCAGAAGTAATAAATATTCTACATTTGCAGCATCTCTGTCCGATCGCGCTGGTGAAACGGCGCCTCGTTATGCGGTTACGACGCAGGTTTAACGAAATTTAGCACATTAAAACGAACGTCGAACGAATGCACGCTTTGATCTGCACATAGATGACAACACATGGTAGTAACCTGACGTCATATCATGCGTTAATCTTTCAAAAATAAAGCAGACTGCATTTTTGGTTTATGCAAGTGGATAAAATTTAACCACCAGCGTCACGATGTCTGCTTTAGTGAGTAGTGCTGAACAGACAGCTCCCTTCCACCAGTCCCAGCTCTCCAGGCCTCTGTGTCGAATCCAAATACATCACTAATATATATGACGTATATTAAGTTTTAGATGCTCTACAACCATCAACAAAAAATGAACACTAATGTATTTTTACATACTAGAATTAAGGTGTATATATAGGTTTACATACTAGACATACACACTAGACTTTACATACTATCAAGCACACTGCTCCGGCGAGAGAATAAAGAATAAGGTAGAATGAAAAAAAAAGTTACACTTTAATATGCAGTATGTTGAATCAAAAAGTAGACTGGACTGATTCATTCAACCTTTGATTCATTCACCTGAACTGTGAGATTAGTCTGGGTGCCTACAACATTCAATAATTCTCATTTGCATTTTGCAGACCTAAGTGTTAGTTAACAAAGAATAAATCCTTGTGTCCTCTGTTTTGCTTAATGAAGATGCTGAACTGAAAATATAAAATGCTGAAAATCTAAAAAAAATAGTTTTGAAAAATTAGTTTTTGAATCAGTGGTGTTTAAAATTGAAAAGCATATTTTACTTCTAAAATCTGTGTATTAGATAATATCAATGTCTTTAGTGATTCTTTTTAAATTAATTTTTAAAAGGGATAAGCAATTTATAGGTTCTAAAAATGAAACTCTATATTAAATATTAACAGATTTTTATAATAAATTTGTTTAACTACATAATAAACCATTAAAGACAAGGGCAATGTGGTCATAACCGTTATTAGATGCTCATTAGCATTATAAGACTTTAAGATTACAGTTAGTTGAAATCTTTACATATCATTTGTTAAATAAAGCTTAATATTTTTTTCTAATTTTCCAGTTTATTTTTAATACTAGATAAACATTTTAACTACGACTTTTTAATAAAAGCAAAACTACATATGATCAGCAAATAATCTGACTAATGTCTTTCTTTAGCCTTTGAATAAATATTTACATATAGTGAAAATGATCACTGATATTCGATACCTTCAGATACACAGCTGACAGGACATTAAGGACGTTTACTATGCTATTTATACTAGAACCCCCCCCTCTAAAAAAAACCCCCAACAGATTAAATTTAAATGCGGATGCAAATATAATAATATTGAGGTTTACATTCCTATCTTGTAAAATAAATAAATTTTTATTTGTCTCTTAATTTATTAAACCAGCTGTTGTTATTGTCAGGTTACTCAGTGACAGTAATCATGGTGTATTGACGTACTGGTTGGTCTGGTTAAATTTCTAGCTTGTAAGTGCCTGACCAGAGCTGTTTGATTTATGATTTAGCAATAAATAAATCGCATAGAAGATAGCTGGCTTTAAAAGAGCTATGTCATTCCCTTCTTCATTACCATTCTACCGGCCCAGTGAAGTCAGCAGTGTCCCCTTTATCTCTCCATGGATTATTGATGATTATTACCAGGAAAAATTAATGTATTGAATAAAAACTACCTATAAGGATTTGAAGGATGTTGGGACAGATAGAATAAAGAATCACAGAACAAGAAAATGTTTATCAATTGTTGCCATCTGCTGGCCTTCATAAATCTATTTTTTTCAACACCCATTTATGTATATAAAAAGGTATGAGTCATACACAATACAGTGCTTTGTTCTTTTTTAAGCCTATCTTAGTTTAGCTACAGTATAATTTTTACTAGGCTGTTTATTTGGTCTAATAGGAGACCAAACCTATGTAATTCAAGTGTGAGTCAAGCAGTAGGGTTCGAAAAACATGACATGCCTGCATAGTAGTTTTGATTGTCTGCTCCTTATTCATCTCAGCAATGCTCAATTGGAATTAAAATTATGTAAAAATAGTCTCTTTTTTTCATCAACAGTGCTAAACATATTCTTTTGCGGAAATGACATACTAATGCATAAATCAGTGTTTTCTGTTCTAAATACACCTTTTGTATTTTGTTTTAATTTTAAGATTTCTAACCTTTACACTTTGTCCTCTGTCTCAGAGCTCACTGCCCTAGTTGGTCCCTAACTAAAGAAGTAGTTGCTGCAGGATGAAAACATGGCTGCAGCCCTTCTTGCACCGCCAGGACCTGACAGCTTCAGATATTTTTCCCCGGAGATTTTGGCTAACATCGAAAAGCGTATCAATGAGGAGAAGGCCAAGCCTCCACCCAAGCCAGACAGCAGCTATCGTGATGATGATGACAAGGACAAGCCCAAACCCAACAGTGACCTGGAAGCGGGCAAAAACCTGCCCTTCATCTATGGCGACATTCCTTCTGGAATGGTGGCGACACCACTGGAGGACCTTGATCCATTCTACGTGAATCGGAAAGTAAGTGTTTGAGTTCCTCCGCTTGTGAATAATTAGGTTTAATTTTTACACAGCAGTGCAGACTGGACATCTTTAGTTTCATTGTCTGCTTGATTTTTTTCCTAAAGGTCATTCTGACCTTGTCTTTGTTGTAGAAATACAAATCTATAGAACGTGTGACATGGCTTACAGAGAATACTGGTTTCTAAAAATGTTATGGTTTGCAACAGGTAACAATTATGTATAATACTTCAAAAAAGTAAAGTAAAACACACACACACATGTAAATATAATGTATATATATATAAATATTATCTTCTTATCAAAGTTTTGACATTACATTATTTCTCTCTCCCAGCATGACAATGACTTTCTTTCAGTTTGAAGATTCAAAATTTCCAAATTTAGTTTCTTTTAAAGAAAACAATGTCTTTATAGATCACAGGAGCTTTGTGCACAGGTAATTGTCATGCTGGGACAGTGTTTGATAACAAGATACTATAATGAAAAATTATATTACAAGAATTTTCCTACCATATCGGAAGAACGATATACAGTATATGTGCGATGATCAGGTATCTGCTGCAATTTTTTTTACATATTTTAAAGGTGTCTTTGTTGGGCTTTTTATAGAACTATGTAAGATCAACATTATCTTTGAGTTTAAAGCAATCTATAGACAACCATTTTGTGTGTTTATCAATGCACAGTAAAAGCATAGTATGTCTTAGTATATATACATATACATATACATATACATATACATATATATATATATGTTACATTACACATACTTATATATATATATGTTAATTACACATAATTGTTCAGCATTTATTTAGTTGTTTATTCAGAATTCTATAAAATCCTATAGATTGTGTAGATTTCATGTTACATTACAGTTACATGGTGATACTGTCAGATCTTCAATATTTATAATTCACAATGCAGTACGACATGTCATTCTCTACACATGTCCCTTTGCCAATCTGTATAACATTTACAGAAAAACAGACTGGCATTTTTAATAATTCGTTTGGTTTCAGAGCCTCTAGTCCAATTTTGTGTTTTTATTTGAGTTAAGTTCTGTGAGGCTGTTGTTCCAGCTCTTACGCTGTTAGCTCATGTCTCTCTGGGGCTTTAAGAGAAGCTCAGTGCTTAAACGTGAAGCAACTGTTGTTCCAGATGACAGACTTTAATAATTGTTTGTTCTTTAATCCACAAGAAAGAAAGTGAACAAACACCATAGCATATTATTTCTGTACACTATGTGTGTGTGTGTGTCCCAGCCCTGTTACAGAACAGGAGCTGAAGTAAGGTATTTAATGTTTTGCTATTCAGTAAGATAAATTATATTGGTAAAATTAGTGTAGGCAGTTCCTGCTTAATAGTAATTAGAAACATTTCAGATAATTTAAAGTAGACTAGAAGGAGAGCTGGTAATTTAGTAAAATACCTATGATGTCTTTATTTGTAGCCTTTGAGTCCGAGATCTCCTTATTTGTTTTTTAACACTAATTACTAACTAGTCACTTTAAATCATATTTCTATAGATTATTTTTTTTGATAAGTAAATTTAAAAAATACTGTACAGGTACTATGCTAAGGCTTTATGTCGTGCTAGAATTAAGCTAATAATTATGCCTTTTCTCTTTAAAATCAGTTTAACATTTTTGACCTTGTCCCAAATGCTAGAGGTTATATTTGTCATTTTAGTGACACTGTGTCCTCTGTCAGGATTAAATTGATGTATTGATTTCTGCAACTGCTAACTGGTAAATTAGCTACCACTCTTTACTAACTACTGAATATTTCAGGGCTTGCCCCCCCCCCATGCAAACATATTGAAATTCTATATTGTTATATATAGCCTTGCTTAAAAACAATAGTAGGTTTTTCTTGATCCCGTTTGTTGAGCTACTATAGTGGACTTCTGTAGCTTGTGGTTTTTTCCTGGAGATCTATAATAAGTTGACATGCTCTGGGCAGTTTTCTTATTTTCCTCAGGTCTTTCTTAAGTCTTTTGGTTCTTAAGAGAGCTGTGGTATGGTACTAAGTGCGTCTAATGAAGCATTAGCAGATCTGCTATATGAGCTGCCCTAAAAAATGCATTATTGCGCTGTGTGTGAATTTTTTGTGAAATTGATAGTCTTTCTCTCTCTCTTTCTCTCTTTCTCTCTCTGTCTGTCTCCCACTTGCTCTTCTATGCTTTCTGTTTCTTTTTCTCGCCTATATTCACCTATATTCTCTGTTAGAGTCTCACGCCCACAAGCTCCCTTTTTCTATCTCTCTCTCTCTCTCTCTCTCTTTATCCCACTCTTACTGTGTGCATGCTTCCTGTTATGCAACATCACTGCCTACTGCACAGAGCAGGTGATTGCCATTTCCCCATATAAAATGTTGTAACACAGACTAAAATGAAATCGTTCAACACTAGAATATCTCTGTCTGGTATTATTTTCATTGGCTAAATTTGTCTAGTCTTTTTTCATCTCCTTTTATCTTAAGCTCATCGATTAAAAAATCAGAGTATTGTTTTGATACGATCCGGTGTCTAATCCATGTTTAGCACCTGATAATGTATCTATTGTTATGGTAGAATTGGCTGTGCATTGTATTTTGTTTTTTTCATGCAGCAGCCTCAGTGTGTAGCAGTGAAACACGATTCCTTGCTCTTTTCAACCAGAGCTTTTCACAGTGAGTGCAGTGCAGGAGCTGCGGCCAGCAGCTTTTACAGCCTCTTAGAGACAAGTCAGGTCCATTATACTGTCAGCAACAATTAGGCCTGAAGACTGGCTAGATGCAGAAGCAGCTGATCTAACCGCAGTCCAAGACCACATCGCTGATGAGCCGAGTACTACCAAAGATGTGGATCGCCATTTGGGTGGGGGTTGTGGTGTTGAGGCGGAAGAGTAAAGGAGAAAAATGACATAGAACATAAGAGCTCTGTCTCTTAGATGAGGCAGCACAATTATACAGGGTTTGGCTTCTTCAAGTGTAAGCTCAGGAATGTAGACAAAGAATTACAGAAAGGTCTAATATTTTACATCTTATGTTATAAGGATATTTTGGTTTTTAGGTATTTTCATTTCATTTCATTTTAATTTCCATTTTTACATTCACTGTTTTTTTCTCTCTTTTTCTTATTAACTATTAGCACTATATATTCTTCCACCTATTAGTCTGTGTACTGTAGAAAGCACACACGGGTGATGGAAAATGCCAGAAGGTGTTTCACTGATGCAACCCTCTTCTTGTTCATGAAATGCTGGTACAGTGATCAGCTGAGCTCCACCCTTTGCTGATGATACATTAAAATCCTTTGCTTTCAGAAAAAAAGCTTTAAATATTTGTCAATCCATATTAAAAGCTTTAAGTGGTTTTCCTTTATGAAATTTTCTTCTTCTTCACCACATTCTTCTTATTATTAGGAGTAAAATAAATTAATTATTTTTGCCTTTGCTATTATAGGAATTGCTGTTCTTTGCACAACTAGAAGTTATAATTTTTTATGTGGATTTGGTAGCCAAGTGTTTAAAGTGTTGGACTGCTAATTAAAAGATCGAGTTTGATTGTGAGCAGCACTAAGTTAAAACTGTTGGTCCCCTTAGCAAGGCATGCAATTGTTCCATTGTACAAATGTAATTTATGTGTGTTTTAACATAAAATTATGATTTACATCTAAGCCAACTGGTGCATTAAAAAAAGCATTAAAATATAAATAAATTGACACAACAACAGATTTTTAAACAGTCGTTATAAGAACAGAACAGTAAAAAAACAGATGTTGCTATTGTGGGATATCACATTACGTATCTGGAATTTAACCCTTATTTTTTATTTCATTTGTACCATTGAGTCAGGGTTTATAGCCTTGCTCGAGGGCCCTGCAGTAGTAACTTGGTGGTGCTTGGAATCTAACGCACAATCTTTCGGTCCAGCCCTACAGCTGTACCGAACCCCTACACAGCTGTACCCAGCCCTCACCCTCCTCCATTGTTTTTCCACCAAGGTGCTAATGTCACCTTGGATAGGGTGAGTTTTTTTTAGACACGTTTAAAATTAGCCTTTTTAAAACATTAGTTTTTTTAGATTAACAGCAAAAGCTTTATATTTAGATCTTTTAACTCTTAATGATGGTTTGCTGTAGGTTTGCGAATGTAAAATGCATAGCGAGGAGGCGTTTGCTCTGCATGTAGGTGGTGTGGTATATTACAAAAAGGCGTCTTGTCTGTTGATGTATGAAGTACGTGCTGCAATCCAACCCAATGACTTAAGTGCATGAGCTGTTTTTCTTCTCGTGACCCTCCTCCATCTTCTCTCTTCCTCGTCACTTTCCCTGCTTCTGTATTTCTCCACATCTTTCGTTGTTATTTTCCTGCTCTGTTTTGCTTCTCTAATTTAATTTGATTTATATTTTTTGCTCTGGATCTAGTCTGTAATACTGTTATTTTTCCCTTATACAAATGTTTTTTTCTTGCTCCTTCTCTCTTTCTGTTTTTATGCATTATGCAGTTTTATTTGTTTGTAATAATCATCAGAAATTCCTCTTTATTATTAGTTTTCTTGCCATTATTATTATAATTATTATTGTTAAAATTAAAAGATTTAAATATAATAAACTTCCCCATAAACATAATTGCTATCTTTTTTTTTTGCTCAGCCAAAATTTTCTGTTAATTTACATATAATTCTTCCAATAATATATTTTTTGTAGTTCATTTTTTCTCAGTTGTTTATCATACATCATAAAGCAAAAATGCACATGAAACATTTAAACATTTTGATAACTATAAAGTGAAATGACGAAAAAATTATCTTATCTAATCCGATAATCCTAGAAACCTAACATCATTTTCATAAAGGGTTTTATTTTTTTAACTGAAAACAAGTGCGTGTGAGAGTTAGTCTTCCTCTCTGTGTTACTGCCACTATGAAAAAGTTCTATCATCAGTGCTTGTGAAGAGAACTTTTGCTACACTGATTACTACATTCATTGGAGCTGAAACAAATAACCTTCAGTCGCTGGATGGAATAATAAATTAGATGTGTTAATAATACAATAGGGCGCGGTGACAGAGTGGTTAGCAGTTCGTCTCATAACAAGAAATTCCCGGGTTCGTTTTTCTGTGCAGGGAGTCCATTTTCCTCCTAAAGTTCAAAAACATGTACATTAGGTTAATTGGTGTTTCTAAATTGCCAATAGAAGTGTGTGTGTGGTTGTTTGTCTATATGTGGCCCTGCCAGGGACTGGCGACATGTCTAGGCTGTACACCTACCTTTCGGCCTATGTGTGCTAGGATAGGCTTTAGCTGACCCCTGTGACCCAGAGGAAATATGCGGGTTAGAAGATGAATGAATGAATAATACTATATTTGTAATGCATATATGCACTAGGTCTGTGTAAAAATATTTTTCCAATAATATTATATCAATATTCTATTTTTAAATAATTGATTCATATTTACATGTTATTTATTTTCTCCGCCGCTCCTGTAGTTGTTGCTGACACATACGCTCATTATCTCAGAAACAAGCCTCTCGTTTTGTTTTTGTTTTATGAATCATGATGTATTCTGGGGCCATTGGCACTACACAGCCTTTATAGGTAAAATATGTATAGGTATTGTGGTAACTTACTATATATTCATCACATATAAAACACAGTTTGAGTGCTTTCATGATTCAGCCTCACACACACACACACACAAACCCGACACACACACTTTATGATACGAGTTAATGAAAATTAATCTATACACAGTGCAGTATGCAAGTTATGTATATGCTATTGAATATTTTTAGTGTTTTCAGTTTTTACACTTTGATGTAGCTTTTGAAAACAGATTATGACAGCTACAGCATAAAGCTGTCTTAAATCTAGTAGAAGATTCAGACTTGTTACTTTGTTGTTATTGAAAGAATAATCTGATCAGTAAATTGAAGTATTTTTGTTGTACTGGGTTTTATATGATGTGTTAGTAGATCAGGGTTGTTACTGTCGAACAGAATTCAGAATATAGTTTAAAGACAGATATGTAAACCTCCCACTTCAATGTAACTGCACACAATGTTTAATATAAAATATTTTATATTACCCTTATATTTTTTATAGTAATGTTGTTAAGGTTGTCTTACAGGTTCTATGTAAAGCCCTAGAAGTGAGTATGAAATAATCCTTGTGATAAAAAAAATAGAAAAGGGTTTAAATCTGCTGCCATGTCATACGTTTTATTTTAATGGATATTTAATTTAATGGAAATTATAGATATTAGTTATTTAGTAGGTCATGTTAGGGAGGTGATATACTAATTTTTAGGTTTACGTATTAAAATTTCCACCTGAAAATAGAAATCGAGGCATCCATGCTTTTGAGTAAAAAAGGAAAAAACTTTCTTAAGTGCAAAAGGCATTAAATGGTTATTAGAATATATTTTGGAAAATGGGAGACTCACTATTATTGCTAACTATTTATTAGTTTACTATTGTTGTAACCTACATTAATTTTTATAGATACTTTTCTTAATTCAATGTTTGGTCATTGTGTATTAATGTATTTATAAAAGCTGTGAGAATTTAGCTTTTTCAATTAATATAGTGTTAGAATTTCAGTTTTAATTGTTTTTGTATATCTTTAATAAAATAAAATTGATTTTGTATATCTTGTGACTAACCATCTCTCTCTCTCTCTCTCTCTCTCTCTCTCTCTCCCTGTTTTCAGACATTTATAGTGGTAAACAAAGGGAAAACAATCTTCCGCTTTAGTGCCACACCTTCCTTGTACTTTATAAGTCCGTTTAATCTTGTTAGGCGAATAGCTATTAAAATTTTAATACATTCATATCCTTTCAATCTGTTTTTGCAGACAATGTCGAGAGTGATGTAATATGTGTGAATGTAGGTGCATGCCACTAAAAAAAAATCGCAGCATCAACAATGGTATGTCAGCAACAATTTACTGCCTTGTTTACACTGAATTAAGGATGCTGTGTGTACTTCTGCACAGAGAAGATCCAACCCAGCTGTTAATCCCAGGCTGTGCATTAACAATATTCCCAGGAGTGATCACAGTGCAAGTAAGAAATCAATTCCTGGAAGAGATGGAGCAGATTCCATTGTTGGTTTTCAATTCGTTAAGCTGAAAACAATTTTTTAAACTATGTGCTTTTAAGATACTTTAGCAGGTATGGAAAAATCAGTAGCCCAGGCACACATGACACTCGAAAAATGCAGAATTAATCGTGAAAAACATACATCTTATTCTCTTAAAAAAATAATTTAATGCATGTCATCTATTATTACAGGTTTATGGATTTTAGACATAATTGAAAAATTATTAATTAATAATTAATTAATTATGTGTGAACATACCGATGATCCAACAGTTAATAAACAGTCACTCTGATTGTAATGAGAAAAAACACTAGCATATCACAATAAGCGGGTAAAGAAGATGATGATATGTAACACATTAGCACATTTACTTTTGTTAGCTGTGTTGAATTATTGTAATAGTTTGTGACAGTCAAGTGGCTAGTTCGCTTTACTGTTTTCATTGGGTTTTTAAAACATGTTAATATTATTTGCAGATTATCCAGAGCGACTTACATTCATCTCTTTTATCCAACTGAGCAATTGTAGGTTATGGGCCTCCTAGAGGGCCCAGCGTTGGCAACCCAGTATTTCTGGGAGTCAATCCCTGATCTTCCAATTTTCTGTCCACTGCGCTTTTATGTTGGGGCTTTTACTGATGGATAAGAAAATAAATGTATAGTTTATAAATGTAATTGTATAATAGGTTTTCATAATACCAATCAGTTGTGATAAAGTAGGTTTTGTAAAGTTTGTCATATTATTATTAAACCTTAAGCTAAGAACTACATGAATAATAACTAACAATAACAACTGCAGATGTTTATCACAGTGACCTTCAAAATAAAATACTCCAGGGTTAATTTTAATCGTGTAATGTGATTTTAACACAGAAAATATGGTTCTAAGTATTCTAGGTATAAGGGTCTCTTCTCCGATATTATTAGTTTGATTAATATTTGGCTGAAAATCAAAGATTTTTGACTGAGTACAGCGTGCAAGTCGTTCTGAAGGCAGCAGTCCAAACGACCAAACACATCAAAAAATTTGTCTAGACAAATAACAACAGACGAAAGTGAAAGTTATTCTTATTCATATTTAAACTAATTTCTTGTACATCTACAAAGCCTTTACCTGCAAATATCTTTACGTAAAAGTTCACAATTGTTTTCTTTGTTGCACTGCAAAAATATTTTGCCTTAACTCCTCCCCACATTATTCAGCATGATCATCATGTGTACAATTTTGACCAACTGTGTATTCATGACGTTTAGCAATCCTCCAGAATGGTCCAAACAAGTAGAGTAAGTACTCCTTTTGCACTGCATGAACACCCTTGCAAATTATACAACTGTGAAATTTTAATACATAGTGCTAAATGTGTTTGTTTCTGTATGTGCTAAAGAAATCATTATAAATGCATAAACATGCATTAACACCAGATGTCTGGACCTCTTGACAAAATTCATACACTTCTTTCAGTTTATGAAATATGTTAGAGACTTTACAGAGTTATCATTTTACTATTCACATTTAACAGGATATCATTTCTTTCATTTCAATTAATAGAACAATCAAAGGGTCCAAACAGAGAGCCAGAAAGGGGCCAATGAGCTTGAAGACCACTAATCAAAAAGGTCTTAAAGAACCTTTTCAGTATTTAAAGTATTTATCAGCTGCCTTACATTAATCTCTTTTATACAACTGAGTAATTGGGGGTTAATAGCCGTGCACAGGAGCCCACAGTGGTGGCTCAGTGGTGCAGGGAATCAAAGTCTTTCTGATTGATACAAGAACACCTTAACCACCAAGCCAGCCCTTTCTGATAACCCTTTATCATCACTTTTTTTGAATACACAATATAAAAAAATCTGATCATATTTTAACAATTGTAAAATGTTTTTTTAACATTAACGACAAGAATCACAATTAACATCTATAAGCTAAATGCTGTCGTTTACTTTTCCATAGGTATACATTCACAGGAATTTATACATTCGAATCACTCGTCAAAATCATTGCCCGGGGCTTCTGTATAGACGACTTCACATTTCTGAGAGATCCATGGAACTGGCTGGATTTCATGGTCATCTCAATGGCGTAAGTATCCTGTAGAGCGAATTATTACATAATTTGATGAGTTGATCCGTTGACCTTCTTAAAAGCCACACACACAACATTTATAATTGATAAATTGTTTAGTTTGACTGTAGCATTTAAAAAATGCCATAATGAACAAAAATCATAAGAGCCTGTTATATTATAATAAATAATGTGTTTAATTTTAATGCGCTAAATAAGGAGGGGGGGGCTCTAAACCTTATCTAATTTTCCTCTATCCATCTAATTAATGCTAAACAAGCATACTGTGGTTCTAATTTATCACTCAGTCCTTCCCAGAAGCTTAACCTTCAATCTACCCCACCATGCACTGGGATCATTTATAATTTGCAATTCGTGTATATGTAGGTTTTCTCCTTTTTCTGTCGAATTTCAGTAAAACTGCTATATGAGTTGGTATAATAGAGAAATTATAATAGACAAATCAAGTTTATAACAAGTCTTTTTAACAAGTTATGGATGATGCTGAAATGTTGCGGTGGCGCAGTGGTTGGTGACTCTAAATTGTCTATAGGAGTGAATGTGAGTACGTGTGGTTGTGTGTGTGGCCCTGCGATAGACTGGCGATCTGTCCAGGGTGTACCCCACTGCCTCTTACCCTATGTGCGCTGGG
>JAOTQW010000015.1:2519278-2534911 GCA_026260075.1 Sisor rabdophorus
CCCGTGACCCCGGATTCGGGAATAAGCGGGTAAAGAAGATGAAATGAAATGAATGTAAAATGGATAACAATTAGTGATCCAGCACCAGATGTTGGACCAGGAATGCTTGACCAGTGAACTGGCTTCTTGTCTTCATAAATTGCAGACAATTCATTAAAGACGCTCTTAATCGGTACTGATGTATCATCCTAGGAGTGAAATAGCACATTAAAAAAAATTTTTTTTTCATCAAATAATTTTTAAAAAGACCAAAAACGATAATAAAGAAGACCTAATATCGGCCAAGCTGTAGTAAGAATCAAAGGAAGATACAGATTTTATTAGCTGGTGGTTTATTTGGGATAAAGCTTTCACCTTGGCTAGAACCCCTCTATGGTTTGGTCAGCTTAAATGTTGTGCACTTTTGCTGTGTTTCTCCAAGTCTCTGTCAGTGATTTATTTATAAGTGTTCCAAAAATGTTTCTTCACACAAAAACTCAAGCCCTGATTATACTGACATCCAGGCACACTGTTTTTTATCATGTAAATACATAATATTCATAATAAAATTGCATTGCATAAAAACATTTCATTATGATAAAATATTTTTGTAGGAATTATGTACACTAACACAAAGACTTTACAATGCTTGTGTTTGTGTGTGTGCTTTGTTTTGGCTGGTACATCAAGACCAACTGGGCTTTGGTTTCTGTAGTGAGATCTTGTCCCTTAAGTGTCATATCGTAAGGTTATCCCTCAATCTGTCTCTTACCCTTATACTATATTGTCTATACGTGCTTTCTTAAGTCTAAATCGATGTGACTGCAAACATGACATACATGTTAAACATGTATATGTTCACCTGTATTTTTTCTCTTAGGTGCCATTAGTTTGTCTGTCTTAAATTATTTGGGATTTTATGCAACAGCCGAGAGCAACAAGGAGACACAATGTTAGAAGGGCAAGGGTAAGGTTCTTGTAATCTGTTGGGGTTTTTTCGTAATTTTTTTGTATTGTCTCCTTTGTGCCGAAACCCTTACTCAAACCCAGGGCCGCCTTAATAAGCGTGGTGTGTCTTGGCCTTTCCTCTACTTTTATTTGAGTCGTATGTCTTTCTGTCTTCAACTTTCAGTTTCTTCACAGGTGAAAAAAGAAGCTTGCAAGACTCACCAACCTCCTAAAAGTAACAGAGTTTAAAAACCAGGGTTGTGACTGCTGCGTCTGAAGCTCTAACCCTAATAATTTCTCTCTCTTTCTCTCTCTCCTGTCTATTTTTCTCTTTCTTAAGGATATATACATGTATAAAGTCATTATATATGTATATACCCATCCAAGTACATCAATATATATATATATATATGTGTGTGTGTGTGTGTGTAAAGCAACATTCAAGCAACTCTAGGACCATCTCGTCCGTAGACAGCTTTGTCCATCTAACAGTCTGGATCCTTTTTTGCTTCTCTGTTTCTGTGTAGGTGTCTATAGTCAGCCTTATAGCTAATACGCTGGGCTACTCCGATCTAGGGCCCATTAAATCACTCAGGACACTCAGGGCCCTGAGACCACTCAGAGCATTGTCCCGTTTTGAAGGGATGAGGGTAAGAAAAGCTATAGAGCTGATCCTGCATGCCCATTCAACAGTTACAGCATGCTAGAGCTGATACAAAAAAAAAACAGCGAAAGAAAACAGCAATAACAACGCCAAAGTCATAACAGGGGGATCATTAAAAAAAGAAAAGCAAGAAATACTCATTTATAATGTTTAATCTCTCTTTTTAGACATATTGTGATTCTATTTCATGCATTCTATACATGATGAGTTGATGATGCAGCTGGGATATTCTTTTGAACACGAGTATTCCTTGAGTTTAGTGGAATTTTTTTGTGTTCAGCTGATTCCTAGTAAATTCTCTAAGTAAGGAATAAAACAAGTTTTTGTGCTTAAATGGAAAAGTAATCAGCTACAGTGTGGTGGGTGACTTGAAATCACCATTACCACCCAGATGCTCATTATTTTTCTGTAACAGAATGTTTTTTTGGAAGTGTTTTACTCCTCTTATACCACAGATGTTTGACATCACTATTTATTATTTAATAAAACTGACACAGATCACTTTATATTCATTTTTTTGTTGCAACTGTTACAACTGTGACATGTTGTGAAATGGTTGTAAAACAAGGTAGTTCCTGTTTTAGCATTTGTTTCTTTCTATTTTTTCTCTTTTGAGATTTTAAGACAGAAAAATGCAGCTGCTTATTTTATCTTATGTTTCGGTGTCAGACACCTGCAGCTCTGAATGTTATAAAGTGCGGACACTGGAGACTCCTTTAATCATTGATTATCTAAAAACCTCATTCATGTAGTTTAAACATTTCTTTATATGCTGTAATATAAACCTGGAAACTAAAATCAACCATTTTGACCAATTAGAATTATGTATCCAGCAATGCTGTGGTATAAGACCTAGAAGATCAATTAGCCATTTAAATCTTAAAAAGTCTTCCTAAAGCTGCGTCATTGTAAATTCATTAAATTTTGGAAAAAAAACAAATTGGCTATTTTATTTTGTGGAAATTTTTTAAAACTTTATTGTAAATAAAGGACCGCTTTAATCGATTGGCTGCTCCTTTAATTTTGATATTCTCAACTTAAGCTTTTAATGGAGAGCCCCCTTTGCTCCATCATTCCCCCCTTTCCCACTGACCCCTTCTGCATTTCTCAGAGAACAACCAGCATCACAGATCCACTGGATCACTGAACTCACACTTGTCCTATACAATACAACATAGAGCTACTTCAGAGTGAAAGACTCCTTTCATATGAGTCACTATCATACCATAGCTTACTTCCGAGGAATTAGCATGGCTCTCAATTACCTCCTGTGACTAGTCTGTAGTAAGAGTAGGTGTTAAGCTGAGTCTTCTCAGCTGTCTTCCCAGTTTTGGTGGTTGTGAACGGTGGTGCCTGGTTGTTGTCGCTTTCAGTCCCTCCTCTCTTACCCACGGACTGGTTGCCTTGAGCTTCTATTGCCTTTCTAACCTCTCACTTCCTTCCCTTAGTTCCTTATCCCCTTACCTCTACCCATTATCCCTTATTCTCTCAAACCACCCTCCACTCTTTTCCCCTCAACCTCTCCCTTTTTCCCTTCTTTCCTCCTTAACTCCTTCGTCCTGTCCTTTCCATCTTACCCAGTCCAACCTGCTAGAGTCAAGCCTCACCTCTCTTTCGCTTGTCCAGGATCTGCACATGGGACTAAAAATAAGAGAGCCTCACACACACAGCAGTGTGGGTGTGAGAGGAGGATATTTGCTAAGCTTCTGTGGACTTTGCAAATATAAAATACAGTTTGCTAAAGCCTTTAGTTGAAAGGTCCTCAAATGTGGTTCTTTTGGAACTTAAAGCATCCAAATTTAAACCCAAAAAGCCCATACGTGGGCTGAAAAGTAGACAGAACAACATTTCCCAAGATAAGTTTTTAATATACATTAAAGTGTTTAGACAATTTACATGAATTTTACATGACTATATTTCGAGTCACAACAGAAGCTTAGGAAATGGACCAGGCAGCCTGCTGGCAGTAAGTGGTTAAATTCACAGCATGGCACTCATAGGACATGGCACGATGATTCCTGTTGGAAATGTTAAAACTGGGAGACTGGATACACTAGAGCAGAGAGATGTATAGAACTTAGACAATTATGAGGATCACCATGGCTAAAAAATACATTTCACTCTGGGCAAAACTTGTCCCGATCAAATGACCCAAAAATGACAGACCAGAATATAAATCAGAGATAATTATTATGCATGGATTTTACAGACCTCTACTGCTGTTTTATACTTTCATCTATTGAGGAACAACATTTACCTTTTTTATTGGTCAATTTCTCATTTGTTTATTTCTTTGTTTCATGGTTTATTTTCTTCATGTATTTTAATCTAGTATATGAATTATTGGCCTACTTAGCATGTCATTTTTGGGTAGCATATGGCATGTCATGTTTATAGAACTTTGTAAAACTGCCTTGTCCCTATGATAATCCAGATACAGTAAGATGAAAATAAAAAAAATCTTCTTATGCAGTAAATGATGACTCTATTAAAAGATAAATATTAGTGTTTCTTCGTTAAATAAAATGCAGTTTTGTTTTTAGTGAACAAAAGTATGAGTTAGAAATGAATAAATGACTTGATAAGGGGACAGCAGCGCAGAGAGGTTAAAAATGTAATGAATCAATTCTTCGTGTATAAAAGAAATTTCAAAATTTGTTCTGGGTTGCGGTTTACATCAAGGCTCGCCCAGTTTACTAGATTTTACATGTCTGTGTATTTCTATAGGTTTTGTAATCAGTCTTGTGGTTATTACATGTATGTAAATCTCTCTGTGCTGGTGCCTCTCCTGATTCATTTATTTATTGATTTTAACAGTGTTTGAGTTTGCACAATGATGCCATGTAACACGCATGTCCAGTTCAATTGCCAATGCACATCATGCACTATTGAAAGCCATTTTCCCTCCCTTTTATATCTGTGTTGAATGTCTTGAGGAAATTAAAATGTCCTTGCGACATTTAAATGTGTGCTATATAAAGGGAGCACTTATTCTCCTGACAAATGACTCTTAACATGGTTGCCTTTAAGTCCAGATTAGAATATATTAAAAAGTATTTAATACACAAATTTATTTGTGTACTAATCTTGAGGACAATTCTTGTAATTATCACTGTATTTAAGTAGTATTTATTTATTTACATTTGAGTAATATTAATAATGTGTTACATCTATTTGGTTAAGAGAAAGGTTTAGGGGGAATTGTTTATTCATTTAAATCTTTCTAAACAATAGTCCTAGAATAATTGAGATGTTGGGCTCCATATTTGCCAGGAGAATCCTACCATTCCACAGTATCAAATTTGTGTGTAAGGAGGGAATATGGCTACACTGTAGAATCAGTGAAAACATGCATGCTCAGCTGCCTGCCCAGAGCTGCGGCTCAGCCAGCCTAACACAGCGTGCGATTGCCCACAGCACGCACCGCTCCTCGCTAATCACTGGTGTATTGGATCCTAAAGAGGGACGAGGGTCGATTGGTATTGGGGAGAGGATGTGGGGATTTGAAATGATAAATGTAGTTCTGTTCTTGCTTGCTTGTGGGTGGAGGAACAGGTTATGTTATAGGTTTGCTGGGTTTGTTGGGTTTGCGTTATTTGTATGGCCTTACTAGATATGTATAATATTAATAGCATGAATTATGAGATTTTAAGCTTAATGGGTTATAATTAATATACAATTCATAAACCCTTTCATGCATAAAATTTATCTAAAAAAACTCCAGTTTGTTTCAAATTGTATTAAAGTTTGTCATATCAAAGCATAAATGCATACAAACAAAAGTCTTAAATGTTTATCAACTTTATAGACATTTAAATAGAAAATATTTGTTATATATTTAAGATTCATATAAAAAAGATAAAGATTTTTATTTATATTGATGAAAATACTGATAATTATTTTTATTGCTATAATTATTTTCGCATTTATAATGATTTTTTATCATTGTGATTATTGGTATTATCACAATGCTTTAGCACATGCTTTTCTCGTGTTAACAGCCCATAATGCAACTGGAATTTGCTGAAAAAATATTTAAACCACTGGAACTAGAACATAGTGAAAGATGAATCCATCTGTCTAGAAATAATTATTTACAGTGAAGTTCTAAAACACATTTTTTTGATAGACTAAAGATATAGCAAGGAGTAAATAAGCATTCAGCATTTAGCAGTCAGTGAGCAAAGAGTGGGAAATAAAAACCTAAACAAAGTTGGAGTTGAGTGATTAGAAAATGCTTTGAGCATAGAACAGAAATTTTTGTTCACACACTCTGCTCTGGACATCATGCATGAAAGGGTTGAAAATCGTATGGAGCGAAGTACCACATTATTTAACCTGTGCTACCTCAAAAAATATATTGAGCCATACAAATACAATGCTGAAAATATATTTGTTTTTAGCTGCTAGTAGTTTTCTATAAGTATTTACTTCACTTGTACAGTTATGTTTGGGTTCTCATGCACCACTGCATTGTCTCTTCACTTTTGCTGTAGGTTGTAGTCAACGCCTTGGTGGGTGCCATCCCCTCCATTATGAATGTGTTGCTGGTTTGCCTCATCTTTTGGCTGATTTTTAGTATCATGGGTGTAAACCTGTTTGCGGGAAAGTATTACTACTGCTTTAATGCAACTTCTGAAGAGTACTTTAAACCACATGTGGTGAACAACAAGACACAGTGTTATGAGCTCATCAATGCAAACTTCAGTGAAGTGCGCTGGAAGAATGTCAAGATCAATTTTGACAACGTGGGTGCTGGCTACCTGGCTCTGCTTCAAGTGGTGAGCTGCTTGGTCCATGACACTTAATGCTAACAATGTGCATTTCCAAGATATTTTATTTTATGTCTCCATGTTTGTGGTTTGAACATTTGCATCTTGAGTATATGTTAAATTAAGGGTATTGAAGGATCCTGGGTAGGATTTTAAACAGGGTTTTGAAGGATCTTAGGTTAGTTTCTAGGCAGGGTCTTGAAGGATCTTAGTCACGATTCTAGTCAGGGTAATAAATTATCCGAGTTCTAATCCTAGGCATGGTCTTAAATTAGTCGAGTTCTAATCCTAGGCATGGTCCTAAATTATCCGAGTTCTAATCTTAGGGTCTTAAAAGATTTAGGTAGGATCCTAGTTAGGGTATTGATTAATTTTGGGTAGGTCATAGTCAGGGTCTTAAAGTATTTTGGGATGGTCCTAGTCAGGGTTCTGAAAGATCCTAGGTAGGGTCCTAGTCAGGGTCTTAAAGAATTTTAGGTAGGGACCTAGTCTTGGTCTTAAAGGAGCATAGCGCGGGTCCAAGGCATGGTTCTGAAAAAGTTAGTGAGAGTCTTAAAGGAATTTAGGTGGGGCCTTAAACAGGGTCTTAAAGAATCTTTTGAGATCTTAAAGAATGTTCTTCCAGGTGGAAGTGGCAATGAACCCTGTAATTAAATATTTAATTAAAAATATGGGGGAAAAAATCAATCACAGGAAGAACTTGGGAGGCAATGTGTACTGCATTTTAATTGATCTGTAAAATTAGTTTATCTTCATTATAGGCTACTTTCAAAGGCTGGATGGACATTATGTATGCAGCTGTTGATTCACGAAAGGTAATAATTACAAAATCTACACCTATTTTTGATGCCTATTTATGAAGTGTTAAAGCCAATTCTTTTATCTGTTAAATGATCTTAGGTTGAAGACCAGCCATTGTATGAGGACAACATCTATATGTACATTTACTTCGTCATCTTTATTATTTTTGGCTCATTTTTCACTCTCAACCTGTTTATTGGTGTAATCATTGACAATTTCAACCAGCAAAAGAAAAAGATAAGGATCATTTCTTTAATATATTTCTTTAATAAAAAGTATCTAAGTGTTTAATTTCTGAACATTTACTGTTTGGTACAGTCTGGTCATTATCCTAAATGTGATAATGATTGTAACCAACTATTGTCTTTTCCTATACTTTGGAGGTCAGGATATTTTTATGACAGAAGAACAGAAAAAGTACTACAATGCCATGAAAAAACTTGGTTCTAAGAAACCACAAAAACCTATACCTAGGCCTCAGGTAATATATGCACAATTCTATAGTAAAGGTATGTATAAAGGTATAATCTAAATGTCCCCAACCTTGTTGATTATTTGCCCTATAGAACAAGATCCAGGGAATGGTGTTTGACTTTGTGACGCAGCAGGTTTTCGACATTTCTATTATGATCCTCATCTGTCTGAACATGGTGACCATGATGGTTGAAACAGATAATCAGTCGCAGGAGACAGAAAACATACTTTACTGGGTGAACTTCATCTTTATTGTGGTTTTTACTGCAGAATTTGTCCTCAAGCTCTTTGCTCTACGTCATTACTATTTTACCAATGGTTGGAATATCTTTGACTGTGTTGTGGTCATTCTTTCTATAGTTGGTAAGACCTTTTCTATTTTGTAATGTCTGTATTTGAGTTGTATAATTCTTTGTCCTTTGGTCAATAATTTCTTCTGTATTTGTGTTTTATTATAGGTATGTTCCTGGCAGACTTAATTGAGAGGTATTTTGTGTCACCAACACTGTTCAGGGTTATTCGTTTGGCTCGAATTGGTCGTATCCTGAGACTGATCAAAGGTGCCAAAGGAATCCGGACATTGCTGTTCGCCTTGATGATGTCACTGCCAGCTTTGTTTAACATCGGTTTACTGCTCTTTCTAGTCATGTTCATTTTCTCTATCTTCGGCATGTCTAACTTTGCCTATGTCAAAAGGGAATCTGGAATCGATGACATGTACAATTTTGAGACGTTTGGAAACAGCATGATCATTTTATTTATGATCACCACCTCAGCAGGGTGGGACGGCCTACTGGCTCCTATCCTCAACTACCCCCCAGACTGTGATCCGAATAAAGAAAACCCTGGTACTACGGTGAAGGGTGACTGTGGAAATCCTTCCGTAGGCATTTTCTTCTTTGTCATGTACATTATTGTGTCTTTCCTCATTGTGGTAAATATGTACATCGCTATAATTCTGGAAAACTTTAGTGTGGCCACAGAGGAGAGTGCTGATCCTCTGTGTGAAGATGACTTTGAGTCCTTCTATGAGATCTGGGAGAAGTTTGATCCTACTGCTTCACAGTTTATTACCTTTGCAAAGCTTAGTGACTTTGCTGACACTCTTGAGCACCCCCTACGGGTGCCTAAACCC
This sequence comes from Sisor rabdophorus, assembly GCA_026260075.1. NCBI lineage: Eukaryota > Metazoa > Chordata > Actinopteri > Siluriformes > Sisoridae > Sisor > Sisor rabdophorus. The sequence continues at coordinate 2,528,052 of JAOTQW010000015.1, forward strand.
AACACGATAGAACTCATTGCCATGGACTTGCCTATGGTAAGTGGAGACCGAATTCACTGCCTGGACATCCTGTTTGCCTTTACCAAACGTGTTCTGGGTGACAGTGGTGACCTGGACATGATGCGGCAGCAGATGGAGGAGCGATTTATTGCTGCCAATCCATCCAAGGTATCTTTCGAGCCCATCACCACAACATTACGGCGCAAACAGGAGCACATGTCTGCTGCGGTCATCCAGCGTGCTTACCGTGCCCACCTCATACGCAGAGGCTTTATTTGTAAACGGCTTCTGAGCAGTGGCAAGCTGGAAAATGGAGGCACCAACCAGGAGAAGAAGGAGGACACACCCTCCACTGCATCACTGCCCTCCTATGACAGCGTGACCAAACCCGAAAAAGAAAAACTGGATGAAAGCGAAAGCAAAGGCAAGAATATTAAAAACCAAAAAGACATCAAGGAATCAAAGTGTTAGAACTATGCCTGTGGTTATAGCCAAAACAAGACACAATTATGATGAGACTCTATCAACTGTATCCAATGTAAAGAAAAATCATTTTCAATGAAACCCAGAAAAGTGGAAAAAAAGTTGTTTACAGACTCTACAGATGCACCAGTACACAGAAAGCAGCTTGGTTTCATACTACTTTGAATACGACCAAATCAAACCCTGATGAGCTTACTGGGTGTCATCAGTACTTGCCGACAAACATTTTACAGCTCAGAAAGCAACTAAAAACATGCTAAAAGGACCATGCCAATTATTTATGTTAGGGACCACTAAGCATAGATTCTATATACCGCACACCCCGTCTGGAGTTTAGCATTCCTGTGCCACAAAGATTTGTCCCTTATAAACACTGCCGAAATCCAGCAGAAACCCCAACCCCCCATACACATTCGGCACAGGAATGTTTTTGGAACAATGATCTTTTGACCAGAAAAGAACAGATTACAATAGAGTGTAAAGCTATGAAAGGAGAAATTAAGGAAAATATTAAATAAGAAGATTATGCAAGGGTTATGTGAAATGAATATATGTGCATCTTATTTAAGAAACAAAAATGAAGGCAAAAAGAAATATTTGGCCCATGTCGCTAGTCTTTTCATCATATCTTTGTTATACTTGCATTTAAAAAAAGAAAAAAAGAAAAAAAAGAAGAAATTTTATACATAGACTTCCACACTGCAAACTGGGTTGGGCTTATTAATCAGGGTTTTGACATGGGCTGTAAGGGACCTGTTCAGACTGAGTTCCAGATAAATAAGTGATTAATTGTGCTCGTTCAGTGCATAGAAATAACTTGCATGGTGGCATGTTTTGATCAGAAATCATGCATGTATATTCATAGTCCACTTGACACTTCTTGTCTGACCACATAAGTGGCTTGACCATACGTCTGAGGCTGTCCAATGGAAATATTTCAATATAAATTAGTGGAAAGGGAAAAATTGGTAACACTCAATTTTTTTCAGTGTACTAGTTGTACTTATGCCACCATATAAAACATTGCTTTGTAACTAACCGCCTCTTACATCATGCCAAAACCATATATTGATGGAGTCAGTGAATTATTCAAAACATTTTTCTATATACATTCTGTTGAAATTAAAGCATTTGTACATCCGCTAATACCAACCCAGAGCTTTGAAATTCTTGGGTGAATTTATCCTGGTTCATTTTTAGTTTTGTACCAGCAATATGACTTGGCCCTTAATTTTCAGTCTTGTACCATGCAATCAAGGGTCTATGAAGGTTGCAGCAAGCCACCATGCCATCTATAATTTCTTACAGATTTCTTTGTCAGACGGGACCAGACCACTCATTGAGGTGACCTCAATATACGTGTTTTTAATTTTTGGGTTTTTAATTTAAAGGTTTTTTATTTAATTTAAATACATAATCCTGGTGTCCAAATCAGGTCTTGTGCATTTTATTAGAAGCGTGTTTTGTCTCAGAGACATTAGGGAGAGCAGTAGGGTAGCTATTATGAATGCATGTACTGGGTGGCTTTCTGACTGTTGACTAATAGAGTAAATATTGACAATATGAAGCTCGTAGTATGGGGGCTCTCTGAGAATAATCCAGGTGATAGTGAAGGATGATTGTGTCGGTGACTATTATGCAATTCTGGAACATTCATCTGTTTTGAAATGCTGTGTCTGGGAATACTGTCTATACTGCACCATGAAAACAACAGTCTGCAACCTCACGAGCAAACTGCCAATCACCTTTGCTCTAAATGTGAAGTGTTTTTAAAGCTTGGAAAGAAGAACACAATTTAATTTCTTCAAATGTGTGTTTTTAAATTTTTCTTTATTTGTACTCACAATGCCATGAGCTATTAGAATGTCTTACTGTATGAATTACAGGAAATCAGAGACGACGTTTTACAAATAATAAAAATAAAACAAACAAGTGAGTTCACTCATCAATTATTTCTCCCAAAAGAGAAAAAGGTGACGTGACGATTTTTTAAAACTTGTTCGAACTCGCTCTTTCCTGCCAAGCTCTTTTCTGCCCTTGCTATTCCGTACATATAGAAGGTGAAAGGTGACAATTACCCCGAGTCACTGAGGGCACTACAATCCACACCATCAGAGCCTGAGTGTGTGTGTATTTAGTGTTTACAGCCCAGTGCCCTCTTTCTGACAGACCATTGTGTTGGTCTGGCATCTGCCTGAGATCTCCTGAGAAGAAACTGTGGACTCCTATACAAATCGGTGCCCAGTGAAAAGGATAGAAGACTATGCAGTTTATCCTGACTCACCCCCTTTTCCTTAAGCCTGACCGGGTCGGGGTGGTGGTGGTGTAAAATCACTTTTACACGTTATATGATGTGTTAATGTATGGTTTAGTGGGAGATGATGTCTATGGCACAAATGCTGAAAAGTAACACAGAGAGACGACAAGTATTGTAATATATGCTGTTCTTTTAACCGGCATGCTTTGTTGTGGTTTTTGTAAATACAGAATTTTACAGATTAAATGACTATTATTAATCGGTTAGTGAATTATAACAATAACAATACATGAATGGCTTCCAGCTAATGCCCTTGTCAAATTAGTTACATTCTTTTTTTTATATTTTATTTTATAAATTTTTTGAAAATTTATCTCTTTAAATTGTTGGGGGAAAACTGAACTGAATGATCTATTGTACTGAGGATACTATATTAGAAAAACTATATAAATATATATAAATATACGTATATATGTATATGTATGAAAGCATATATAAAAGAGCACTGTCAGATTTTTGTTAATATATGCAACATGTCCAGTGGATGTCAATTTTTTCTTTGTGTTTGGGGAACAAAGTGACACAGTTTCTATTGAAGCTGCTTTGAATTTAATACTGTATGATGATTGCTGTATGATGATTGCGATTACACTACCAGCACAGCTTTGTGAATCCTGAGGCCTGTCTAACAGCCATACACAGCGCGCTTCCATTTCGCTCCGTCCGACCTTCAACCGACGTTTCAGCTGAGAAACTCAACAGTCACTGAGATGCTGATGTCCCCTTATGTTTTATTTTCCTGGATCTGAGGATTTGTGGATTTGAACTCTGGTTGTAATATTTCAAAACAAATCATTTGTTTGTTCTTCTTTAGTTTCTGTGATTTGTTTCTAGTGTTACTTCACAAATTAAGTGTGCCTTTTTCATGTCTCTGCAATTTTCGAAATGCATTTTTTCCCCAGAGAATGGTGCCATGCCAAATGACCTGCGGAGGAACAAAAGAAAATGAAAATGGAGCACAATGCAAATCAGGGACTTTAGCGGGTATAAGGTGTCTGAAAAACTGCCAGAGAATTACCTACACACAACAAAAGAGAAAACAACCCACTAGATTCAATGTTACTGCGCTTGGTGTATCATCTACTTGGCTTGTGAAAAAAAATGCTTGCCTTTTGATTTGTTCTCACAATCCCCACCCCACTATCTGAACTCACTTTTGTATGAGTATTCGGTTACTGGACAATTTCATTTAAAGCATGATAGAAATGCTTTTCCATTTTGCTGAAAAATAAGTGCTTTTCAAAACTGTTATTGTTTGACACAGTGTTGTAGGAGGACATGTTATGGTGTGTGTGTGTGTGTGTGTGTGTGTGTGGCACAACCACTTGGACTCTTAGTACGAACATATAAAATTGTCTTCATTTGAGCACGAACCTTTTTATTAACAATAAAGCAGCCTTCCAGTTATAAAATGTGTCAAGTGGTTTTATTGAGGAATGAAATCAATAATACCCTTATTATTTGGCTATATTGTATGGTGAAGCATTTCACCAAAACTATAATCATTGCACATTTGGACCCCTTGAAAAGCATTGCTATCGCACAACCAGCAAAAGGCCTTAATAGTTGATACTGTGTACATAAAGCGCCCATCTTCCCATGATCCTAGGAGTGAGAATGGATTTTGACAGTGTCATGAAATTTTGCTGAACTATGCACAGCACTTCACTAAGTCATGTTTTTGCAGGCGGATCTATACAAAATCCATTAGCCATGTGGCGAGGTATCTGCGTCCCCACTGTAACTGCCTCGCTCCAGAAACCCTCTGGAGACTTGATCGAAGCTCCTCGCTTTTACAATGATTGATCCGCTCTTCTCCAGCATAGCGACTGGAAAAAGGTTTCACCGGAAGCGTCAGATGCATTAATTTCTCTTCTAACTCACCAGCTCTTCTTTTCATTCCCAAGCTATCTCTTACTACAGTCTATGCTGTGAATTTCATTGCATTCCATAAATTTTGACACAGGCTTCTCTTCTGTGTGCTTAGTATATGCATGTGTAGTAAAAGTGTATAAGAGAGGGAAAAGAGAGAAAAAGACAGAGTGAGGAAAAGGGAGTGGGAGGAAGGTAGGGTGCGGTGAAGCACTGCAGTGCAGATAAACGAATGCGCCATTAGTGGCTGAGTCAGCAGCCTACTCCCAGCTCGGCCCCCTGCCTGCACCAACCTGCACATCAACGCACTTTACACACACGCACACATATGCACGCAAGCAAGCACACATGCACGCACGCAAGCAAGCAATATGTTTCACAAGTGCTTCAGTAAAAATTTAAGAAAACATTTGCACACATCCCTTGGATGTATGTGTGCTTTCATTTGAGCAGAATCAATTTTAAGGGTTTTCAATACTTATAAAGATCAATTGCATGTCAAGCATGTTTGGTAAATAATTACTCTGCATCCAGTTTGGAAAATTATTATTCCGCTTGCATTTGTAAGGGTAGCTTGATGCATTTATAGTGTCCACCTAGGTTCTGCAGAGGCTGAGAAAGCTTATGGGTTATAGAGGCACTCTTTGTTAATCTTGCCTATACTTACATGCAAACTGAATAAAACTGAACTCTGATCTTTGTATCTAGGTAGAATCAAGTCTATTGTAGTTCTAATGTAAGGAATAAACCACAATGCAGTGCCAGGTTAGAGAAAAAAAATCAATGATGATGAAGTGTTTTATTCCATTTATGTCATTTTACATTTAATATCCTGGAACGCCATTGAACATCATAGTGTATATAACAAGCAGCTATAAAGCTACTTTCTCTCTTCTTCTTCTCTCTCTTACGTTCCCCTTTCCAGAAACTACCATGGTACCTCTCTTAGAGACTGCTAACACTATTATTGTTTCATTTGTTTAAGCTGATCCAGTTAAAGCCTTTAGGGGGCCTTATGTAGAATTTTATTTGGAAACTCTCTGTCTTGCCTAATTATTGTTATTATTATTCTCACACTAAATATCTAATATATGGATTGTTCAATTATATGTGTTGTAGCTGTGTGCTCAAACCAGTTTGTCTTACCCTTACATGCATCTCTTTAACATAATATTGTGTTGTTGTTTCTTTATTTAATATTGCATATTTGTATAAATACTTTTATCCAGGGACATAGTATAAATAGAAATAAGAAAAAAGAGACCTGTCATTTGTGTACTCTTGGGAGCCCCCTGTTGGCCATGAGGACTATAAGCATCTACTTAGTTCACTTATGCTTTAATTGACATTTTCTCACTGAACAGTTTATTTAGTCTGGACAACAATGTAGAAATTCAGAATAGGGTTGTTGTTTTTTTGCTATAAAAACATAAAAAAATTATTCTACAAGATTTTGAAAACAGTGAGCTCCATGTAGGGCAGCATGAAGGCGTAGTGGTTAACATTTTTGCCTCACAGCAATAAGGCTTCAGCCCCCTGTAACCCCGAGCTCAAAAAAGAGGTTTGGAAGGTGAATAAATGAATGAATAAGCTTTATGTTGAATTAATAATTTAAACAATTCCTACCGATTTTTGACTGCTATGAACCTTATGTTGGACCACAACCAACATGATCTATTAGATTTGGATCTGTTAACTATTTTGTTTCTGGATTCATTTTTAGTTTCATAAAACCACTGTTGCTTTATCAAGTTGGAGGTAGTCAAGGAAAATTGGTAACTTGTGGTCATGATGGGATGCATAAGTCAATAACTCAAATGGGCTGTGGAATTAAAATGACATGTGCGTCTTGTAAATAAGTCCAAAGTTCGCTTGTAAAGCATTTCCTACATTATTTCTACATCTAGCCTGCTGCATGGATTTATGTTGTGTGCCTCAGAAATAAATCAGAATTCAGCCAACCAGTTCATCCATACAGTTTTGTGCTTATTGCAGCCTCTACATTTTGCCCATTGGTGACAGAAGTAAAAGTATATCTTAATCAAAATCCTATGCTTACCTCTCCCAACCTCCTTTGCATTTTAGATGCTTTTTTGCTTATCAAAATTAAAGAGTTATATATTGTATTGAACAATGTGTCCTATATTTCTCTCTCTCTCTCTCTCTCTCTCTCTCTCTCTCTCTCTCT
>JAOTQW010000015.1:2557039-2568532 GCA_026260075.1 Sisor rabdophorus
ACACACACACACACACACACACACACACACACACACACACACACATACATATATAAATGATTGGGCAAATCATTTAATAATCTATTCTGCATAAAGCAATTTCAGTAGTAAACAGTTTTTCTGCTCATTTTGTGGACACATCTAATGACCTGCCTGTAAGTTAGCTTGAATTATTTTTTGCCTTTTTTGCTAAGAAGAATCTTTGCAAACACACCTAATTACCTGCCAGTGAGTTAGCTTGAATTATTTTTGCCTTTTTTTCTTTTCTGCTTTGTTTTTTTTCATGGTACAAGGAGAAAAATCTTCAATAACTATTGATCAGTGGACATACAACTTTTACTACAGGCCCTATTTAATCACAAAAGCTGATTTACTGTTTCTTCTCCAACAATCCCATTAAATTGCTGTCTAGCTAATCAAGTCCACTCTCTCCCCTGGAAGACTAATCTTTTACAAGACTAGCAGAACAAATCCCTGTGGTAACAGGATTGCCATGGAGCCAGAAGGCCTGTTCTCCTGCTTTAGCCCATAAATGAGGACCAACGTTTACAAGAGTTTTTGATTCTGTAGCAAATCCATGGGGTGATTCGTCTTCATGACAAACACGGTCAGTGGGACCTCAGTCATTTCAGTAAACACCAATAATAGATGACTTTTTCCTGTACAGAGAGCTCATCTCTAATACCAGCACTTGTATTTTGCCATTAAGGAACAGTGTGTGAGTGTGTTTGTGTGTGTTTTCAGATGACTTGGGTGTGGCAAATACCACCACACAAAACATATCTACATTCCTTTAAGGATAGCTGAACACTTATCTGAGCATGTTAGCAAAATAATTTTTAAAGTGTTTATATGCGTGTATAATCTATGCAGCACAAAACAAGCAAGGGTTGGATTCTCATAACAGGTGTCTGTTTGAGGGAAAATAAATTGATCCCAGTGCAGCCACCGAAAGCATTAAACTCAGCAGTAATGAAATTGTACTATTAAAAGACCTTGGTTTTCTTTTTTTGTGAGCTTTATGGGCTTTTTATAGTGTGTAAGGCTCCATCCTCTAAATGAAATAAGGCACCTATAGAGATGATGATGATGATGATTATGATGATGAAAGTGTAGAAAAGCTTTATGACTTGGTAAGACTGTTTTGCACTGTTTTTACACACAGGATCGATGTGTTTATTTATAGTAAACAATATAAGAAGGTGGACATGTAAAAATAAATTATTAATAAAAATTGGCTCCCTGATTATAATGATACACGTTAAAATATTTTAATTCAAAAGATTGTTATGACTTCATCCAGGGTGACTTACATTTATTTCATTAAGACAACTAAGCAACTGAGGTTAAGGTCCTTGCATAAGGTCCAATCATGCCAGCACTTTAATCACTTAATCACTACTACTTCCCCAAGTATGTGATTATTTATTTATTTAATTTTAATTAGTTTAATTCTCAAAAACTAATTAGTTTAATTTATAAATTCTCAACTTATAAAAGTTGTGCTTTTTAAAAAGATTAATAACATTGACAAAATGGTTTCTGTGTCAATGATGTTAGAGCATCTCAATGCTGTGATAAGAAAAATAAAACATGACAGTGCTATTTGGTGTGGTCTGGTGTCTTATTGTTTTGTTTGACCTATTTGCTATTTGCCTCTGCATTTAATAAACTTTAACATCCAAAAACAATAAAAAGCACTGTTTAATTACAACACATAAAACTGTTTAAATACTATTTCATTACATTAATATAATTAAACAGTAAAATAAGTATTAAAAAAATTAAATGTACTACAGTAGTCAAAGCAATGGCATGTGCAGCACAAACTGGAAGTATAAGCACTACGTTTTCATCAATAAAGTTAAAGGCAACACTGCTTATGTAACATCCAATTTATAACCAGAAATGAGGAATCTTCCCATATTGGTGGTAAATAATTCTAATATAATTAGGTACTTCACATCGTCAAGAGTGTAGATTAATGTAGAAAGGTTTAGTCATTTATTCTATTTAGTATAAAAATAAATTCATTTCTTCAGTACAATAATAGTATATTATTTCTATAGTATAGTATAGCAATACGCTATAGTTACTTTCCAAGTTTATTATTTTACTTTTATAATGAGGTAACATCTAAAATGAAAGAAGCTTTTAATAACAATATATTGTCAAAGTTTTAGCTAGATTGATTATAGTAAAATATCTGGCACGTGGATGTTAGTTGTCAGACGATATCAGTTTCTGTCGATGATTAAGTGCTAAAATGACACCACAGAAATGTCAGTGTTTTGCTTTTAAAAGAGATATCCATATGCAGACAGAAGCTCTATGTAGAAGATGTAAATCTCACGGTGCCAACACAAAGGCAACTTTGTATCCTTGGTACAATTAAAAAAAAATACACATATTGAATATTGGATTATTTAGCATGCTATTGCATATTGCCTCTTTTGTTAATAGCATGTAGCCATAGTAGCCTATGTGACTAAGAGGACTGAATATATATTCTGCATGTATATTCCTGCATGAAATGTTCTTAAGCTCTTTAATGCATTAATCGAAAAAAGGGTTTATTTGAACAATTTTTGTTAAATTTATTAGTAATAGTAGTAGCAACAATGTATACCTCACAATCAATTTATTTTTCCATCATATTTTTTAACCACCAATTATATAAAAGTTATAAGCTGGCCAAGCCCACATCAGCATTAGATTCACTGCAGTTCAACAATTATATATGCAAAGAATTTACTACTTTATATAAATAATGCCACTGATTATGATTTTCTTGGATAAGAATAATACATTTTAGTAATAGCTGGTTTGCACTGAGACTGCCCAGGTCTGGTGTGACATCATTGCCTGCAAAAAGCCTTCTCCATTCTATTAAATGTAGGAAAGAATGTTTGTCATTACCCTTATTGAAAACTGTACAGTCAATACAGTGATTTATTTAAGAGGGAAACGCTAAGCCTTAGTCACAATCTTAAACGTGGCTTAATCAATTGCACAAACAAACAAAGCGAACACACACAAAGACAAAGTCACAGTATGTAAAATCATGGGATTGTAAGACTCGTCTTACAATGGTAATATTGCTATTTTCCTGTAGGTTACGCAATTAAATGTGTGAAAAGATAACAAGGCAATATTACTGTTAGGGCAAAAATGGATGTTAAAGAAGAGGTCTTTTTAAAACCACCCTAACAATGTGTGATAATTTCATGTATTTCTTAGTTCTGTCCCTCAGATTAAACAAATAAATAGTTCGATATATCATGTATGCTCTCACATATGTGTAAAATAAAATATAGGTTGAAAATTAAACTGTCTAACTCTCTATACTTTATTTAGCACCATCTCAACTGCTGGCATTGTTCTTTGCCAGTATTGTTTTTATATGTAATTAATTTAGCTGCAAATGTACAAACATGAAAACTATTAGTAATGTTATAGTTTGGGTTTGTTTTCCAGGCACATGCCTTTCTGTGTGGAGTTTGCATGTTTGCATGTGCTTGAGTGGGTTTGCTCTGTGTACTCTGGTTTTCTCTCCAAACCATGTATGTTAGGCTTGGTGATTGGTGATTTTAAGTTGCCCATAGGAGTAAATGTGCGTCTGTAATAGAGTGGCGACCTGCCTAGGGTATACCTCTCCTGCCTTTCATCCTTCAGAGAGTTGGGTTAGGCTCCAGCAAACAATAAAGACCCAGAATTAGGTAATAAGTGTGTATCAAAGATGAATGAATACATTTCTTAGCTAATATGTTATTTTTGCTAATAAATAAACATAACCTAGAACATACTAAATTATCAGAAGTTTTTAAAACTGATAATTTCAGTATAATGACAACCACAAAACAGAACAAGACTTTAATTTTAATGAAAACATCTTAAAGAAGACTTTCTAGTCCTACATGTTGCGCAACAGATAAAATACACAACTTGCGACTGCTATAATTGCGGTGCTACTTCACAGAGGTCCATTACCTGTCAGTGCTGCATGTTCCAGAAATAGGACCTCTAGGCACCCTGCTTTTTAGGTCATCGACAATGACTTCAGAGTTTAATTGGCTCTAAGCGAACTCATTTTCTGCAAGCACTTGTAAAAAAAAGTTGCAGCTTTGAAGGTTCCACTGAAACAAATGCAATGTGTTATTAACAGTACTGAGATATTGGATCCTGTATTAATGTTGCACACTTTCCATACTTCCTTTATGTAAATATTTGGCAAATTGTTTTTGCTTATAGGGAAGAAAGAAACCATGGCAACGCAATTACAGCAGATTCACTACGTTATGAAGAGCAAAAGTGAGCAGAGTTAATTTCTCTTTGGCTGAGAGGCATGACTTACGGAATAGAAGATTGACCTCTATTATATGAGCTACAGTGGTAATCTATAAATATGTAATGGTGCGAGCACCTCTTTGCAAATGATTTTCTGAGTGGCCAGTTCTTTTAAAGTTAGTTCTAGTTTAGTTTAGTTACATTTTATAGCAACTGTCATTGAGCAATATGTTGTATGAAAATAGTAAAAGCTACATGATAAAACACCAAAACACTAGACATTTACAAGGTACATACGCAAAACATACAGTTATACATGCTCAGAACATAAAAGATATACATGCTCAGAACATAAAAGATATGCATGCTCAGAGCATACAGAGATATACATGCTCAGGATGATTCTTGTCAGGACCTTCTAAACGGTGCATTTGAGTTTAAGCAAAAATTCTGTTGGTATAATTTAAATGGATAGTAATGAACTGACTAAGGCAAAAGCCAGGTCAGCCTTCCTTTTTAATCTTGATCTGGGAACCTTTAACCTTTTCTGACCTGATAAACATTTTGTAGATTTGTTTACAGTCACAAATTCAGATAAATAAAAAGTAACCAGACCAATATAAAAAATGTTAACAAAAAACAAGATCATAAACTCTACTACATAACACATTACCAAACAAGGCGGGGGTGATATGCTCAATTTTATGTGTGTCAGTTGCATTTTGGAATATCTTAAGGCAGTTTATATGGAATCAATACTTAGAAATGATGGTCCATGGTATGAATAGGTTCTGGTCTTCTACTAGGGGTGAAGTAAAAATGTTGGTCTATCGAATGGTAAATATCATCACACTGTAATCTGTATGTGGACGATTTATTATCTCTAATTGAATAAGTATAGGTTAATCGCATATGATGTGTGGGGGCAGAGCTGGCGCCAAACCATACCTAACTGTGGGGGCATGTTACTTTAAAATAAGTTCTAATACAAAAATGTTCGTCCAGCAATATAGTTGAATCGATGTTTAATTGCTTTTTTATTTAGAAATGTGCATAATTGATTTTTTATTTGTAAATTACATGAAATATTCTTTGAAAATAAAAAGCCTTTTGTCTCACATATGATTGGATGTATATTTTGTACCTTCACAATTTACATTTATTGTGAACTGAATTAATTTATTATAAGCTCAGTGGGTAAAGTAAATCAGGAAACAGTTTGAAATGTCAGCAGCATAATAAATGATTGACTATACTGAATAACCCAGTGTAGCTCTATAGCCATGTCTGTATGTCTGTAATTGAAAATCATTCACACAGTTGCACAGTTTAACCTTGAAACTGCAGAGCCTTTAAACTAATCGAAGACTTGACAATGAAAAAGAACAAGAATATAGAGATTGATGGATACAAAGAGAAAAGCCATGTATGTGCCTTTCACATATTTTTCCCTCAGCTTGTTCTCTTTATTAGTCCATCGTTCAGCCTTGATGTTGTTTATCTCATTGTATAAAGAAATGAAGTCTTTAGAATTAAGTAATAACAAACAATGTGAAGTTGTATAAGCATGCAGCAATTATTGTTTGAAAATTTTTTATGTGAACGAAGGTCTTTTTGCAGACTGGCAAAAAGTTTTCGAATAACACAAAGCGAACCTTGTGGCTAGGCGTGCTGTCGCTGTAACTGTGAATCAGATTAATCACTGATGGATGACTTATTCTGAACTCAATTAAAGACAAATGATTGGGAAAGAAGGACACTGGGAAACTGAAAGGGTAATTGATTTGGTTGGAATAGCAGAAGGGGAAAAAACAAATCTGAGCCATCAGAGGTCGAAATGCTTCAGTATGTTCCAGAATATAAAATATTTCTCAGTGTGATATTCTCCATGCACAAAAATTTATTATATTATAAACCATCACATTTACAGAGAGCAGCGTGTAACCATGCAGGATTTATAATAAAATCATCATTAACATTTTAACATTTATAATAATGCTATATCTTATAATATTATAATGCTATATAACCATTTTTATATAAATTTAGTGTGCAGGTTTTCTAGTTAATCAGTTTAAATGTGAATCTATTTCTTGTTAATATTTAGATTTTTTGCATTGGCATAGTGGAAAGGATGACCATGGCCACCTCCTTTTTAAATCTAAACAGAAACAAAGTTAAGATTATTTAGAACAGCACACAGAAGATTATAAAATGGATAATTCTTCTTCTTATGATTATGATTATTATTACTTAATAACTGGATTCAATACATTTTGCATAATGGATTATTTTTGAAATAAATTTAAGTGACTGATGGTAAATTCATTGCTAATTAAATCTCTACAATAGGCTTTATGCAAATGCCATAATAAAGATAGTGTTTCACTACTTGCTCCTTGCACAAGATCCAAGACTACAGTCAACAACATGATTCAAATAATCTAAACACTGTCAGCAAAAACCATGAAGCAAACGGGCTTTAAGCTATATGTTTCAAGCTACATCCACAATTATACACATCTGGATACCTCATATCACTTTTTTGAACTACTGCCATCTGGTCTATGCTATAGAGCACCAAATACTAGGACAGTCAGGCACAAAAATAGCTTCTTTTCCCAAGGCAATCTACCTCATGAACAGTTAAACGTTCTCCCACTGTGTAATTAATATATGTGCAATAATTGAGATATTTATTTATTATCCTGTATTTTTATTTCTATTTATTATCTTATTTTATTCTTCTTTGTGTTGTTGTTTGCTATGTGTGTTGGACCAAAACAAAAACAAATTTCTTTGTATGTGCAAAAATACTCTGCAATAAAGCCCAGCAGTTTAATGTTAGTGACATGTGTCTTTCTTGGCCTGTCTACTATTAATCAAATACATTTTTTTACAATCTCACAGTTCGAGCGTAAAGGAAAGTTATTTTAGTGTGATTTAGAGCACATAAGACAGGTTTAAAAGACAGATTAAGTTTGTCAGATCAAGTTTCTTTAAATAATTGCATGTGATCCTGCAGAAGGCTATTTTACATACATATTTTCTTTCATAATCAAATCCAGGTCGCCAGAGCGCAACAATTTAAGCATGTGGGTGTTGCCGCCTAAACCAACTACACCACGGCACAGACCCTGGCTGAGATTTTAGAGAAAGAATGCTATCACTTTTTTGTGCCTTCTACAAAAAAGGCATAAAGATTTTTTAAATCTAAATATAGTGGCTTTGGTGTTGGACTGCTAATAGGAAGATGGGGGTTTGATTCCGAGCACCACCAAGCTACCAATACTGAGCCCCTCAATTGCTTACTTGTATAAAAAGAGTTAAATGTATGTTGTTCTGAATGAGATCCAAATGCCATAATTGTAAATGTATTTAGTATTTAATAACTAGTAGACCTTCTTAACTGCTTTATAAATGTAAGGTAACTGATTACAGTTTTTGATTTTACTAATTTCTTTGACTTTAAAATTTTCAGATAAAGCCCTCTATTACAAATGGCATTTAATTTATTTACATATTACAATTTAAATTCAATTATGTAACTGTGTAACATGTTACTTCCCAACACTAGTTGTACTTAACTGAAAAAACACTATTGTGTCCATTTTCATTAAATTCATGAAAGAAATTTATGAGAAAATGAATTCAAATGTCCTTTAATACCAAACATAAAGAACGCCTGCCATACCCAAATAACAAATTCAGAAGAAAGTAAACATCCAGAGAACCACTGTGTCGATCAAATATATTAATATTCAATCTAGATACAAACGTCTACCATTTGCGTGTCTGAGATTTTAACTATTTCCAGAATAGTCAGCCACATCTGGTCCATGCTGGATAGCATAAAACGTGCAATAATGCTCCACAGTCAGAGTATATGTGCATAAATATTGGCATTTGAGGGAAACTCATTCATATAAAATGCCTGACTGAATTGGAATCATGCCTTGCAGGCCTGGATGCTATTACAGCTTTAATGTGAGATCAGGTCTAAGAGTATCACTGCAGAACGGGCTGACCGAATTGGATGCATTTATCTTTTTTTCTATTGGTCAGCAACTGAGGAGGGGGAAAAAGGGTTGCTGATTAGGAAGAAAAGCATTATTGAACAAATCTATTTCAGTCAGCCACCAAACACCTGCTGCAGATTCTTTACGAAATAGAAAGAAAGAGAGAGAGAGAGAGAGAACTAGAGAGCGGAACCACTTGTGTTTACTGGATCTGGGTTCTGTTGGCTTGAAACTGTCTTTTTTTTAAATGCATGATTAATAATCTCCAAACAAATGTATTTATTACAGCAGGTACTATTACACTCTTCTTTACTTCTTTTTGTCCAGTCTTTTGTCATTTCTGATCAGTTCTTAAAGTGAGACTAGAAATCGAGCCCTGAAACAGGATGACGGTTGGTCATTAAAAACGGTGACTGAGACTGACCAAACATCTCCAGTGTTTCTGGTTTTATGTGTCTTCAATAAATATGTTTTCAGATTCCCATTTAATAATTTATTTCTCTTAAAACCTTTGTATATGCAGTGAAATGAACAAGCTTTACTCTACCAAGCTCTCACACGTTCAGAAACAATGACACCCACTGCTGGATGTTATAGAAGAGTTTAAAATGCTTCAAGAAACATTGTTTTTGTATGTTTTTATCAAGCTGGTTGCTAGCTCATGGACTGGACACTAGCTAGCAGATTCTGTGCAGTAATTGTTAAGCTCTTAAAACTAAAATTGCCTAAATTGCTAAAACTTAAATACTGCAAAAAATTTATTGCAGAATTGTTTAATTGCACTAGTATTAATTAATGACTTTTTGGATTATTAATCAAAACATTTAAAAACTTTTCATCATTGATAAAGCATTCTAAAGTTGTCGATTTGAGCTCAGCTTAGAGCCCTAGGCCAGATCAGTGGAGTTCCTCAAATTCCATCAGCACTGTGGGTGGCTTGGACTGTGTATTTCTCCAGACGGCTGTATAGGCTCCTGTGTCTTACGACTTCAGGCTCTGTCCTGTAGAGCGACAGTCCAAAGAGTTTCTTGTGGCTGCTGCTTTTTAATGCTTGCAGCTGAGCAGTATTTGTCAGCATGTGTCCATGTCATCGATTGCCTGCTTGTTAGTGACGTTCATCAGATAAAATTCTGACAGATGAATTGTCTTTTCAGAAACGGAATCTATCCCTAATCAATATGTCAGTAACGCCCTTACTCGGCTATCTCTGTCACAGAGAAACTGAGAGGAAATCAACAGCATTTGAAAGCCCATGATTTTGTACAATATCTTTAAATAGCACTTGAGTTCCGAAACAACAGACACTTTCCAAAAATGTTCACAATAATTGAATGTGTGGTGTTTAATTGAATTTTAAAACAAAAGTTTAAAACAAAAAAATTAAATATATGTTATTTTTAGTATCTTTGACAGGTTAAGCACTAGACATAAATATAGCATTCTTTTGGTAAATGTTCCCTGTGTCTCCTGCTCTCTTATGACAGCTTATAGGGACAGTTATATTTAGAGTTCCTGCCATCAGGTGCCTCGAAGAGAGAGCGGTGACACAACGGCCTGGATGAAGTTTCAATAGTCAGCATGTCTCAAATGACACCCAGGCCAACTGCAGCACTTAAGCTTGTTCTCATTCTTTGGCTTATAAGGGAAAACATAGAAATAAATTTTAAAAAGGGTCCATTTCCTTATTCTTATTTAATGTCTTCAAAAGCTGTATAATGTCTGTTGAATCTTTTTAGCATAGACAAGTATTGAGAATGTCCCCGTCTGTTTCTGAGGTTTCACTGTTTTACTGAATAATTAATTTTAGTTACTGAATAAGATGCTTTCATATGAATAACATAGTAGGCTGTGGTTAAAAAGGTTAATGATTCATTAGCTAGACAGATAATCCTAAATAATTCTGATTATATGGGTTTTAGTGCTTATTATATTTTGGTACACTTAATGCAAATTCGATTATTATATCGGTTGGATCTTTTTTTCTATATCCAACTGTCAAAATGTTGAAACAGTTTCTCTTTTTTTTTCTTTTCCATTATATATTTTCTTGCACACGCTGACCCCACATTTATTGTTGGGATAAACCTTTTACTAATGGTAATAGTGGGAATAGTTAGTCAGAGTAACAGGAGTCGAGCCCTGAAGCTGGCGGATTAGGGCACCTCTGTCTTCAATTAGAGCTTTAAAGCTGCTTCATCTGACTCCTCTTTCAGCTGGACAAGGAGCTCTGCCAATTCAATCACCGGATGTTCAACTCTGGCCAAAAACTCTTGGGAAACGAATAACGTTTGCTTTACGTTTTTCATTAATGTTTTGAGCAGAGAACATGAGATTTTGCTTTCAATGTGAGGGTGTGATAAGAGCAGCAGATTGCTGCCCAGAGCTACAGTTACAACAAGCACATTTATTCACATAGACTTTGATAATGTATTTAAAGAAAGCTTTTTAGGAAATACAGGCAGATTTTTTTTTCTCGATTTACTTAATGAAGAAATGTAAAAAGAAAAGCCATTTGGTCAAAGTCCAGACAATTTTAAAAAATGTTTCAAGCTGAAATGTGTAAAATGCAACCTATGAGAAAATGACCCTTTAGTCTTGCATGTGAATCAGAATTGACTGACAGGATTTAGAAGAATTCTCCGCTGTAAACTGACACACCTTTAAAGCTTTACATTTGTTTTCTGTCATGGAAGTATGTTTTCATTTCTTCATGAGCGGTAAAAAATTCCAGCAGTGTATGTTTCACTTGGCTAACATAAAGGATATATATTTTTATAGATGTTGTTGTTAAAAGGTTAGACTGAAAATGGAAAAAATATTGTAGTAATAATATACATAAAATTAAAACGCAGATTACTATTATTATTATTAACAGAATTTATTTAGGTCATATTTTTGATCCTTCAACTAAACGGTGGTGTAGGTGTTGCAGCAAGAAGGACCCGAGTTCGATTCCCGGGCAAGGGGACTTCCTGTGCAGAGTTTGCATGTTCTCTTTGGTTTTCTTCCACAGTCCAAACACATGTAAATTAGATTCATCAGTGACTCCAAATTGCCCATAGTGAGTGTGTGTGATTGTTCATCTATGTGTGGGAATAAGCGGGTATAGAAGATGAATGAATTAATTAATTTGTCAATTAGTATTTTTTTTTCATAAAACTATATTTAGGTTATAATATAATATAAT
>JAOTQW010000015.1:2618920-2629193 GCA_026260075.1 Sisor rabdophorus
ATGTTAAATACTGTTACTACATTCTCTGTAAAGCTGCTTTGAGACAATGTCTGTTATAGACAAAGCGCTATAAACTTATTCCCTAATACTGGATCACTGGATCATTCCCTAATACTGGATTACAACCTGGACAGGTCGCCACTCCATTACAGGGCCAGTTCATCACAGTCACACCCACTCCTATGGTCAATTAAAACTGGGAAAAAGCGAGACTATCCAGAATAAACCCAAGCAAGGACAGGGAAAACAAGTACAAAAAAGACCCCTTTTCCCAAAATCGAATCTGGGACTTCACAGCAAGAGACACTCAAACATTTGTTTAGAGCAGAAATGTCCAGTCTTATCTGCAAAATGCTGGTGTGGTGCAGGTTTTCATTCCAATTAAGCAGGAAGCGCAACTGATTCACCCTGTTTAATCAGTTTATCCTGACTTACACACTCCTTTACTGACTTAGGTGTGGCTTATAGTTGTTTGAAATGAAACTGGTATCACTAGTAAGTAAACATGATAACTATAATTGTATGTAATTATAGAGAAATGTAGCATTTGCAAAATAAATAGTTTTGCAAAAGCAATTCCTTTGTGCTTTTCCATTGTGCTGTGGATTTACACTGGTCATGTGTTGGTAAGCCATCTTTTGTGGACATTGCAGCCAGAGCACAGGGCAGGCTCTAAAAACCTGCTTGTGTCTGGGCTTTGCCATTAACTCTTTCAGAGAAACCTGACACTACCAAAATGATATTTTTTTTCCTGGCATGACTTCATACAGTGCCATCAGGGTTATCATGTATTAAATACCAACACCAGGATCACAATAGTCAGTAAAAGACGACTTTTTAAGAATATGGTATTATTTAAGATCCTAAAAAGAAAGCAGGCTTCATTCCTTACAACCAATTGTCTGAAACAACTTGCTACATAAGCATTTTTGTTTGTGTAGTAAAACATTACAGTAGTTAAACTTCCAGAACCTCCTGGAGCTTCTTATCCTGGAGCTTCTTAAAATAAATGAGTAATGGATGCTGGAACCTGCTAACCACTTTATGGTAATGCTGTGGAACATTAGCACAATCGTCAAAGTAAAGTTGTCGCAAGACAGCCATGTTTAAATTTCAACCAATTTAAAAGTTTAAAAAAGCTTGCACAAATATTTGTTATATTCGCAAAATTTAGCAGAATCCTGTGGTTGCTTACTAATATTTTGAATTCCAATGTGACTATTGCCTAAAAATTACCCTTTTACATATAAAGAAGGATTTCATTGCTGTCTGATCACATGCATATAGCTAAGGATACCCAAAATGCTATATAGCTATACCCAAATCATGATGACTCATTTATGAGCAATGTATGAGCAATATTTAGATCTTACCTGGATAGACAAATTATAACAATTATAACAACAATACCACATCATCATGTCTAGAATGTTAAATTCTTAGAACCTCAGTGGCAAGGGCTAGACAAATGTCAAGTGACACTGTTGTGTGAAAACAAGTATGTTTTGCTAGCTAACACAGACACAGACTAGTAGCTAGCTCCATTAACCACGACTTAATAATAATAATTCATTCATTCATCTCCTATACCCGCTTATTCCACATAGGGCAAGCGGCAGGGGTACAGGTCACCAAGCCTTCGCAGGGTCACAAATACACAAACAACCACACACACTCACCACTTACTCCTTTGGGCAACTTAGAATCATCAATTAACCTAATTACATGTTTTTGGACTGTGGGAAGAAACTGGAGTAAACCCACGCAAGTGCGGGGAGAACATGCAAGCTCCGCACAGCAAGACCCCTTGCCTGGGAATCAAACCTGGGACCTTCTTGCTATGAGGCAACCATGGTAACCACTAAGCCATTGAACCGCCACAGGATGTCATTTAAAGTGAAATATATTAGAAATCATAAAAGTGTGTATGAACATATGCAGGTTAGTAAATTTTTATTTTTTTCTATCAATAAGACTTTGCAGGTTGCTAGGTTTTTTGGCTTTACCATAAAAGCTCCACCAGTAAAAGTTTTCTAAAAAATGTCTGGCTACATTCATGCTGTATAAAGTTTTACTTTGGTTAAAGGGGCAATGATCCAAAAACTAAGGTACAGAGTTGGAGTCGAATAAAACGTCCCATGTTTCTGCCTTCATCACAGCTCTGTACTTCCTCCTTCAGCTCTACCTGCTGTGCAAAATTACTTACGATTTGTCTCCCTCTGTAGGTGGTTTTGTCAGTGGCTAAAACCTCACAATCATAAGGACAGCTTTTAGGTATCCTTGTTTTTCCCCTGTGGTAACACGTGTGGTTTATTATGAATAAAACAAAGCATGTATCTGGAGGGATTTACAAATAGGGAAAAACGATCTTTTCATCTGCATTTTATTTAGAAAATTTATCTCATAGTATGTATTCAGGCATGCAATTTAACATAAATGATTGTTTTCCGACTTGCTAATGTAAAGTGAAAGTAAAGTGTTTCTGCTTTAATGCAAAACTATGCGTTGAAAACAATCACCACTTTAAGAGCAATGTGACTAATTTGCACTTGGTACCTTAAGGATCTCCTAAATATAGAAATCTTTGTACATGGAAAAATTTGTTTTTAATGAGCTGGAAAATGGTTCCTATTATGTGCTTAATAATAGATCCTATTAAATAATCAAGAATTAAGTAAAACCCGGAATTTTCCCTGTGTGATCGACGAAGGTAAATCTTAACTCATACATACAGGAGAAAATCCTGACTTTTAAAGGGAATTAAAACACAAAGTTATACAGTAATAATCAATAATCAATAACACACGATTTATATAAATGAATTTCATATATTAAAAAAAGATAATTGTAACTTTTAAGCTGCATTTTTATAGCAAATGTAACTCAAAATATGTTCAGACATGCAATAAAAACGTAGTTGAGTTCGTTCTGCACCTGTCCAGTGAAAAAGTGATTATAACTTTGTGTATTAGTTGTTTTTAAGCTGATTGAAGTGGACAGAGGGTCTTCCGAATTAAACAATGTTTAGGACATCGCATGGCTTTGACAAAAAAAAAAACGAACCGTCTTTGTTTTCCTCTTCAGAAATTAAATTTAAACATTTCTTTTATTGTAGCTAGTAGGACCTCAAATTTGATAACCAACCAAAGAGAAGGGAAAATTTACGCACTGCTTACCTTTACCCATACCTGTTTCTAAATCCTGAAACCCGTGTATGAATTTCATTAATGTAAAATATAAAAAAACGCATAGTTTAGAAATAGACCCCGAGTTTTGTTGTTGGTTGTGGTTTATTATTTTTTAAGAGATTATTCAAACAGCTTATTTCACTAAATAGCTCTCCAAGTGGTTAGCTAGAGAACGAGATAATATTCGGGGAGGTCAGGTGCACACATGGCACAATGCATGTAAATAATTTTGGTGGTCAATAAAAAACATTTTTAGAATCTAGTTAAGTTCCGACTCCAACGCGATTTAACTTTCACCCCATATGATTAGGGGTCATTTCTTCTACCATCTCCCCACATTCAATGGGACTATTTTGCTCTTTTCCTTAAGGGTCCAAATGCCCAAACAGAAAAATCTTTGTACATGGAAAACGTTTCGGATTATGTGCTTAATCCTATTAAGAAATCAAAATTAATTAAACACTAAATTTGCCCTGTATGATCGATGAAGTTAAATCTTGATTTAAACACACAGGCTCATATCCTAACACTTTTACCAGATTAAAGGGAAACATACACTAATATTTAAGTGCAGCCAGTGATGCAGGAAACAGGATTTTTGCTATTTTAATACGACACCATATATGAGTGAAAGTATTCAACCAAATTATTGTGGGTTAGGTAAATAAAAAATTAAAGAAAAAAAAAAAGAAACCAATCAATTTAAAAAAACTTTTGTTACAAAATTAGTCGATGACAACACTTCTGCACTTGATCAGAAAGATAGATATGCCAGTCATTGAGGGTGGAGCTTTCCTTTAATTGACAGCTGCCAGAAAGTAAAAATCATCTTGACCTTCAAGCGGCAGTGGCTCAAAGTGCAAATAAAAGTGAAGAAGAGACTGACGGTACATGGGTTACTTACTCGACAAGTGTGCAACCATTGTTTGAACAGTTTATTTATTAGAAAGATGTAGACAAAACCTAACTGCATTTAACAAATGTAGGTTTCTTTAACCTGCATTGGCAGGTTAGCACAACAAACATTTTTTTAAGTCACACTTGCATTGATAGGAGTGCAATCGCAATTTGGTCGAATACAAGTTACCCTTTTGTTCTGTACAGCAGTGAAGCTTACATTTTATATCACTTCACATAAATGGAAGATATCAGTGCTCAAATGCTTGCTACACGTTCAAGTGTGATAAAGAATTACTAACTTGAAATCATTAGGGAAGCTGTGTACAAATAGGACTATGTACTTGGAACATTAAATGTCAATCTTTTTTTAAAGAGGGCAAAACGTGGGATTATCTAGAGTGCTAACAAAACATGATTCCCAGAAAATTAGCTGTAGGGTAATTCAGGATGTTTTGGCTAGTATTTGCAGTTAAATAAAAGCAACACAACTAAAAAACTTACTTGACTCCCACACCGACTTGAATTACCAATCAAAATGTTTGCTGTCAACTAAAAATTGAGTGATGCTGTTTACAGTAGTGGCGATAAGAGTACTAATATTTTAATCACGTAGAATTACAATGTGAATATGACCCATCATGGTAACTTATTGACAATAAGGAAAAGGTAAACAGTCATCCCCTCCCCACAGCCACTTGAGGAAACAATAACTAGAATCCACAAAACATCCTGGAGAACTTTAATTGTCCATGCAGAATAAAAAAACTTAAAGAATTGCGTGTTGATATGACAATAGCCAATAACACGATGGTATGCTCCGGTGGGACACTCGGAGCCTGGAAAACAGCTTTAGTGTGGGCAATTATTAGTTGTGTGTTTGTTGATCTGTGTACTTAATTAAATATCCCCCCCCTCCAAAAAAAAACTACCTTGCTTGTATTTTTCCAAATAAGAGTAAGTTATGTTATGATCCTTGTTTTCTGCACCAGCATTTTCTTTGCAGCTTCACTCAAGGTCTGGCATCTCTGTAAACATTTTAGGGACATTAATGTTAATCAGATCACAATACACAGATCAAAGCTTACATATCGACACAGTGTGAGAACTTGTGTGCATGCATGTTTTTATGATATTAATATTAAAAGAAAAAATGCTTACTTTCATCGTCACTATCTGCAGATTCTTCCTACAATTTCAAACAAAGTAATTTATTAAAATCAGGTAATTAAAATCAAAAGCAATGTTTTCTCAAATTAATATTGCCATTTTTATTAATGCTACCAGAATAGAAATACCACAACGTAACTAAACTTTAAGAACTATAGTTTCCCCATCCCACAGTTGAGAAAAACTCTTGGCATCACCTACCAATCACAGATGAGAACTGTAATGAAACTTATTTGCTTATTTAATGCAGGGTTGCAGGAAAGCTTTAATAAAAGCAGCTATTAATTTATAATATCAGAAATTAATTTTTGATCCAACGTATCCTAAATTTGGCAGGATTTTTCAGTTTAGGTTAGAATGACTGCAAAAAGATGTCCTTTGTGCTACAAGAAGAAAATCTTACATCATCTGCACCATCCATGTCAGGCAGATCATCCTCCCCTCCCATGTTGTTCATCATCTGCAAAAACAAATAGTTTAATGATGGATACAGTGGTGTAAAGTAAGGTTTCGGTCAGTGCCTTTAGTAGGGAACTGTAAGCTACAAAAACACTTTAGGCATCCCTGTTACAGCTAAAGCAACCAATATTTGAAATAGTGCACAAAAACATTTTCCAGCTTTTGCTAGTGAATCTCTTGGTAGGTAATTTCAGTGTGTCTTCTTTTCACATTGCAAAAGTGTTTTTAGCAGCTTGAGAACAAGATATGGTGTGGCGATATCAGAAAATGTGGTAGTCACTAAATAGACATTTTACAAGCTAAAGATTTTGTTACCAATACTTGTTAAAAAGCCTTTACAATGTAGAATATTTTCATAGGCCTGCAAATGAAATTCTGACAGTTCACTCACCAATGGTAAAACAGTCGCTAAATTTAAGCTAAAAAGATAAAGGCACAAAACAGATCGTACCTCTGAAAATCTGTCATAGCTGGACAACTCCTCATCTGAATCATCTTCCCAGTCTTTCCAGTTATTGAAGTCAACACTGAGCCAATTAAACTGTATTTTAAAAAAAATGCACAAATTGATTCTCTCTTGACTACCAAATTAAACATTCTTGATTCACTCAAGAAAAATTTAAACAGCCACCTTTGCTTTATCTTTTGTTAACCTCGGCCACGACTTTCCAGCTTCTGCTTTTCGGAGACAGCAATATATTGACCTGTCTGTACGTTTGTGTTTTGACTCCTAAAAAAAATATATATAAATATATATATAAATATATTTTACTGAGCTTTACTGGTGCTTTTTTTTGCTGAGTCATCTTATATACTTACATTTGGGTCAATGCCCTCAAACAGTTCTACTTCATTATGATATTTGATGCCATCAACTCCTCCTACACAACTGAACATAAACATACCAAAATAATGAGAATCAAACAACCTATTTTATTTACATTTGACAAATGTCAATTTACAACAAACCTGAACTGAAGCTTTGATTTGTCAAATTTCACGTCGACATCTTTGCTGTCTTCTACACAGAATTCAATAAAGACAGAGTCCCGTCTGTCATACCACTTAGCAGTTGATGGATGCCTGTTTAAAAATAAAAAAATAAGCATACAAATTAAACAATTTTATTTCACAGGCAGATTATATCCAACGGGGGCGGTACTCAAAGCTAACTATCAAACTTCAATTGCAGGATTCACATATAGAGCAATTATTTAAAAAAAAACTGTTAACTCTTTGATGTCAATTTTAGGGAGGGCAATAGCAGTCAATGTACCAGGTCATCTACATGCTAAGGATATTAAAAGATTTACACATTTAAAGTCACAAAAGAGAAAATGTTTTTTTGAAGACTTAGCACGTACAACTGTTTATTCATCGTCAACACTCAATGTCAGACTGCATTTGCAAATGCAACTTGAATATGCTTTTGTGTACTGTGTATTATTGTTTAAATGTTTGTGTACATGTCCATCACTAGACGTGCCACATTCACTTGAATACGGTGTATTTGGAACAACTTAAAAAACCAGTCTCCCAATATCACCTGATATCAGGATTACTCCTAATTAAATTGTTAAATGACACCCAGATTAAGGAAGAACAGTAGGCTTCCCGGATCCAATCCATTAAGTAAACAAAGGCTCATAAGATGATTAAACAGTTAAAAAAAATAATAAAACACTCAACACTGAGACACCTGAATAACCTGTAAAGTTTATTTAGAACTGGGGCGGGTTTTAATCCGTTACCATCAGATACACAAGATTCTCTGGCACAAGAGCTTACAAACAAGTCACATGACCCCAACAGTCAGAAGAAAGTAGATGTTACCTTGGAAACTAATCACTCGTCTACATTTACAGCATTTGGCAGACACACACATCCAGGAAAACTTACATTTCTCTCTCTTCAAAGAAATTGGGGGACCTTGCTCAGAGTCCCAGCGGTGGCAAATTGGTGGTACCCTGATCTACCAATTAGCAGTCAAACACCTTAAAAGGTGCGCTACCACTTCTACAAGCATCTGGTAGAAGTGTCCAAATAACGACATAAGCAACTGTACTCTCAAAACGTAAAAGTGACATGTTACGTTAATTAACGTTATTTCTGAATCTGCACGTAACCTCAAGGTCGCCTGATTAAATTAACGGCGCGCACTAAGCCGCTTAGATAGGAAGTAGCTACAGCGCCATCCAGCGCAGCTCCAATACTGCAACATCACGCTTTCACCACAGAACTACCAAGTACCAATAATGCAAATGCATAAAAAATTTATAAAACTTTTATGCTGAACACTAGTATAGGTAAAGGTTAAGAAAATACAGACAAAATGCTTTTAAAAGATATACAGAAAAGGGGGGAATTTAAGGCGGGAAAAGCAAAAGTTAGTTATGCTAATTCTGTGTAGCACAGTGGGCGTTAGCGAGCCTACTAAAATATTTTCTGGCATTTTCCATGCGGCTAAAAGACCAAGAATACAGTGGGAAAAGATGCATATGGTTTAAAACCAGAAAAATCTCTCAATTGAGTCCGGTTAACATCATAGCCAATCATCTTAGCCGCTAAAAGGCCACAACAAATTTCTAGAACATTCAATCTTCAAATTAGCCTGTTAGAAAGCTAGCATTGCATGCAGCTAACTACTCTCATCGGCCTAAAACCCTTTACTAAAACAAGTTTTTCTTTTAAATGCTTATGCATATATTTTTTCATAACAATATATATTTCCTTAATTATTAAAAGTTGCTATTTCGAGCCTCGGTTTAAATCTTAATGCTCGGATGAAATTCTATGCTAGCCTGCAAAATGTGCTAACTACTTCGCTAGCAAGTTAGCTCATATCGTTCTCTATCAAAATACTTACATGTCGGAATCAACTTTCAGCTTTGGCTAAAATAATAATTTAAACCCACAACCTGGTGCCTATGGGTTGGATATGGTATTGTTTGATATTTTTTTACAAACACACAGAAAGAACCGGTTAATGGATGGATTTGGAATCGAAAGCTAACGCAAAGCGCCTGCAGATTCTCGCGTGTCCCCGTCTTGCTCTGTCCGCGCTTCGTCACGCGTAACGTACTTTATCCGTGTCTTTTACGGCGCGTTCAGGAAACGTGCGCTCCCAGTGACGCATTTACGTATTTCCTGACGTCTGGCACGGGGGGCGTTCATTTACCATGTCAATCAATTTGTGAAGAACATTCAGTTTGGTGGATGAAAACATTAATAGATCTAAAGTATGAATATATTTATATTTTATGACAAGCAAATACCATTAATATACCAACTGACAATGGTTCAAAAAGCACAGAAATATTTTTCAGGATTTTAAACCATTAGGAGTTCGAAATACAAAAAAAAAAAACAAGACATGGCACTACACCAAACATACATGTAAACGAAGAGTTTAATGTGAGGTAATAGTCCTGCCAATAAAACATTTCAATTCATTCATTTTCACTTCTGTACCTGCTTATTCCCTAGCTCGGGTCACGGGGGTCTGCTGCAGCCCAGCACACATCGGGCGTAAGGCAAGGGTACACCCTGGACAGGTCACCAGTCCACAAACATAGATGAACAATAACCCAAGTTATTGTGTAGTAAAATGTATTTAGGCGTGCATGCATGTTGCTGAGGCCAAGTACCTTGGAATCTGCATTGGACAAGGTCTCATTAAACAGCAGCACAAACTGTCAGCGAGTATCTATGCCCAACTAACAAGAAATGGCATGTGCATATCTGAGTTGGCAGGCTACTACATGTGATGTGTACTAAGCTGCTTTTTAGACTTGTCCCAATAAGCCATAGCAAAGAAGGGCCAGCCTGGCCAATGGTGTTTAACCATTAGCAAGTATTCCAAGGCCACACTCATATATATCATATTTCTATATAAAGCATACAAAATATACAGCTTTTTTCTCCTGCTTTCAGTCAGTCAGTCCCTGCGGCACAGAAAACTGAAACATGGGAGAGAGGCACGGCCCTGGCTGCAGCCTTTTGGAAAATGCACTGCATTCTTAGCTTTCTTCATTAAAAAAAAGTTGTCACCTGCAAACTACTCCATATCCTTCAGTTTTTAGATGTGCCGAATCCTTGTGTCCTGGTGACTTTTACAATGCCCTTGTAGCTTAATATGTTCTGCTGTATTTTGAAATCAAACATCCAACACCAACAACTTTATAACTTGCTTTTATTTCTAAAAAAAACCCCAGCTAATTAAGTGATGATCTTGGTATTTCTTTCACAGCATTTCCTTTGCAGCCTCACTTAACATCTGGCATCTCTGTAAATAATTTATGCACATTCTGGTTAATTATATCATCTTACAGAGATCAACACAAACAATATACACACAGTACGATAGACTCATGTACACACATGGTTTTATGCTATTATGTTATTGCTAATGAAAATGATCACTTTCATCGTTGCTATCTGCAGATTTTTCCTGCAATAAAGGCATATTTATTAAAAGTTCATTTATTCATTCATCTTCTTTACCCGCTTATTCCCAAATCCGGGCTCACGGGGGTCTGCTGGAGCCTATCCCAGCGCAC
>JAOTQW010000015.1:2629293-2640803 GCA_026260075.1 Sisor rabdophorus
AGGGTGTACCCCCTGCCTTCCGCCTAATGTGCGCTGGGATAGGCTCCAGCAGACCCCCGTGATCCCGGACTCGGGAATAAGCGGGTAAAGAAGATGAAATGAATATAAACTAAAGTATAATAAGTAATATTGTTATTATTGTTAATTAATAAATTAGTTACTATAAATAAATTGTTTTCTATCAAAGCTTTACGTCGGCGGCTGTCGTGCACCAAGACTGGCTTAACAATCACCAATAAGTTAAAAAAAAAGAAAAGAACGAAAATTCTCTTATTACGAATGTAATAATAAAAATAGTCACAGATATGTACATTTTTTGAGGAAATGTTTTGAGTGGTGCTCGACAAAAGTCTAATCTCAGCTTTACACTTGTTACGAAACCTCTTTAAGCGTTTTTGATGTCACATGCATTTTAATGTAACTTTGTGACTTTGCGTTTGTTTACGTCGTTTCCGTCACTAGAACGCACGTCATGGAATCGTTCTTATAGCGCTGAGCGTTTTAATAAGTCATATATCAATGATGGTTTATGATGGTTTTGTCGTTCCGCGTTAATTCGGGACAACAAACTCTGAACTGTGTAGTGTAAAACATGCACATTTAACCGGGATTAATGCATGCAAAAACTGAACTGACTAATTTTTCATTTTTCTTATAAAACTGGAATCCCCTTTCCCTTTCCTACACTTTTTAAATCTGTAACTGGGGTCTGGATCCCCTTTATTTTCACCAGATGTTTCTGCCAGATGCTTTTTGCCATTTACATTATTATTTGCTACATATTACTAAGTATTTCGACATTATATATTGCCTTTAAGTGTGTTCTTTGATAGTTTGTTTGGTGTAAATCCCTTCTATATAATGAGTGTACTTTAAATTAACTTTAAATATGTTCCGTTTGTAATCAGAATGAACAGACGGCAAACTTTCAGGGGCTGATCTGTACATTTAGCTCCACTTTCAATGTCCCACTGTAAAGTAAGTACTATTGCAACTAATTTCACAGTAAATACACAGTAAATGGTGGCGTAGTGGATAGCACGGTTGCCTCACAACAAAAAGGTGGGTTCGATTCCAGGGCATGGGTCTTTCTGTGCAGAGTTTGCATGTTCTGCACTTGCTTGTGTAGGTCTCCTACGGCTACTCCGGCTTCCTCCCACAGTCAAAAACATGTACATTAGGTTGATTGGTGATTATAAATTGGCCATAGGAGTGAGTGTAAGTGCGTGTGGTTGTATGTGGTCCTGCAATGAACTTGCGACCTATCCAGGGTGTGCCCCCGGTCTTTTGCCCTATGTGCGCTGAGATAGGTTGATTGGTGACTATAAATTGCCCTTAGGAGTGAATGTGAGTGTGTGTCTGGCCTCTCGACCCTAAGTACGCTGGAATTGTCTCCAGGAGACCCCCGTGACCCTGAATTAGGGAAAAGTGGGTATAGAAGATCAATAAATGAATGACTAAATATGACTATCATTCATTTATTTCATTCATCACTCCTGAACTTGGGGTCACGGGGGTCTGCTGGAGTCTATCCCAGCGCACATAGGGAGGCAGGGGTACACCCTGGACAGTTCGCCAATCTATCGCAGGGCCACAAACACACAACCACAATCACCAATCTACCTAATGCACATGTTTTTGGACTGTGGCAGAAAACAGAGTACCTTGGGAAACCCATGCAAGGGTTGGGAGAACATGCAAATTCCCACAGAAAAACCCCAAGCTCGGGATTTGAATCCAGGACCTTCTTGTTGTGAGGTGACCGTGCTAACCACTACGCCACCTCACTGCTCTATGACCATCTTCTTTCCTATGTATTGCTAAACAACACTGGTTAGCTTCTCATTTTTTACATTCTCTCATAATTACATTTAAATTTATGGGATTTGACAGATGTCCCTAACAAGAGCAACTCTGCTTTACAACTAAGCAATTGTGGGTTAAGGGCCTTGCTCAGGGCCCAGCAGCAGCAAATTGGATGTAGCACTTAAACCCTGATCTTCCAATTAGCAGTCCAACAGTGTAACCACTGCACTACCACTTTTTTGAAAGTGTATACTTTGCATTGAACATTCACAGTCAAATTCAAACCCAAAGCTACACTTTCCTGATCTGATTTAGATCTGATTTCTGTAGCCATTTCTTTGTGTTTCTAGATTTTATAAAATACATATTTTGTATGGGTGATTTCTTTTACTGTTTTACTGTTAATATTTTCCAGTACACTATTAGCATTTTATCTAGTTTCACTTGTAAGTCTGCACCTGGCATGTCGGGCATGTTACTTTGTATGGCACCATGTCTGTTATACATCTTCAAAATAAGCATTTATTGTCACATGTTGGTGATGTAGATGGTTCTATTCCTCACCTGTAAAAAGTGCCACCTTGGGCGTCCAGGAGGCCCAGTCTTTGTGGATAAGTGGTATAACAAATTTTGATATGTACCAGACAAGAAAAGTACATGTTATAATTATACATTTACATTTCTGTAATTTAGCGTAAGCCTTCATCCAATGCAACTTCATTTTTTATTAACTGATCAACTCAGAGGGTGGGATGGTGGTGTAGTGGTTAGCACGGTTGCCTTACACAAAGAAGGTCTTAGGTTTGATTCTCAGGCACATGAAATTATTCTAGGTACGCTTTGCATGTTTGCAATTACTCCGGGTACTCCGGTTTCCTCCTACAATAAAAAAAAAAAGTACATTGAGTTGATTGGTGATTCTAACTTGACCATAAGCGTGTGTGGTTGTTGGTCTATGTGTGGCTCCGCGATGGACAACCTGTTCAGGTTGTACCCCTGCCTTCTGCCCTATATGACCCCCAAGACTCAGAGTTAGGGAATAGGTGGGTATAAAAGATAAATTAACAAGTAATTATTTGGGGGTCTCCAAGGACCTTGTTCAAGAGTCCAGTAGTGGCATCAAAGTATTACAAGATCTTCCAATTAGCAGCCCAACACCATAACCACTAAGATATCATTCATACATACAAGTGTAAAAATACAGTTTCATAAATATTACAGAGCTAGAGTTAGTAATTAAATTTTAAGTTTATTAAACATGGCTTAGACTACCCACACTCTTGAAATAATCCGAAACTAAAATGGCGCCGTGCAGTGGCCAGACTGCTAATGGACTTTAATCCCGCTACAATCCGAGTGACGAACTTCCTGCTTCCCTTATCACGGGAAAAACTAGATCAAGGAAAGATGACACCCACTTCACTTTACCAGTTAACATAACCCAACGCGACGGGAAAATATTAGCTCGTTTCCCGTCACGCCATGATAAACTTGGGCATGCTTTCATGTATCCTCGGTGTGCAAGGATGGGGAAACGGAGCGGAAGGAAGCGGAATGAGAACTGAGCACAAAAACACAGCGCTCGCGCGTTAATGTGGACGGTGGATGTCAACCAAAATGCATCGTGTGTACGGTCACAACCCGGCCGAATTCCCGTTCTAAAGGTAAAAAAACCAATGCAACGCTTGTCTTTATGCTTCCATCGGAGCTGAACCGCTTTCCGGCTGCTGTAGATAACCAACCGTATAGCGAGCTCTTCCGGCAGCACAGGAGGTGAGATTATTGAAAATGAGTCTAGAAAATGCATGTCTCCTATTCTTCCGTTCAGAATAATGACATGAAAAGTAGAAAGTTTTATTTTAATTTCTGAACCTGCTGCAAAGCTCATCTAATGTTTCAAAAGTAATCTTGTTTATATCTTTCACTGTAACAGGGTGATATCCAAACCTGCAGTTAAGGGCGAATTTATGGGAGCACAAGGTAAATAATAATAATAATAACGATAATGATGCTGATAATAATAAAAATAGTAATTATTACTGTCTGCAGTTGGTTTAGCGGAGTCGGAAGCAGGGAGTGAAGCGGGAGCCCTTTGTTTTCTGGCGGTGTTGTATCGTTTAAAAACAGCTGATTCGATTTTGCGGCGCGAGCGCCTGTTGATATTTGACGTCAGTGCGTTAGTGTGCCATGAACTTCCCATCCAGCAAACACTTACTGACACACACAAGGCTGAAGAGATAGAACATTCTGTGGGTCGATTAAACGTGCTTATATCCTACACTATTAAAAAAAAGGTCTTCCTTAACTGTGACGTGTGCCTGTATAAGGAATGTGACGTCACACGCTATAGTTTTAGGATGGTTATTCCATTATATTTTTAGACAACAAACTTGGGTCTAGCTGTGACCTGCAAAAGTAAACTATGGAGTTTGGTCATGTTAGTTTGTGTAGGCCTGGTTTTTAAACTGCTCAAACCCTATTTGTTTTGATCTTAAACAATCACTGAGTTTATACTGCATTCAATATGTATGCATGCATGCATGCTTGTGAGTTTTGCTTCAGCCTGGATGAATTAAAACGTGTCTTGGCAAATTGTATGAATAGGCCGCATTTACACTGCACATATTGTGTGACCCAAGTCAGATTTTATCTTCCAATGTGGCACAGATGGGATGTGACCCTCACTGTGAAAGCAGAAAAGAAACACATTGAGCCTGATATTTTCAGACAAGCCTCAGTTATATGTGTTAATAAATCAGATATGAATTATGTAAGCGACAAAGCAGGTTTTCACTCGTTATTGCGAGTGGAACACCAATAAATAAGGTGGCACATGACCTCAACAAAAAAATTTCAATTTCATTCATTCTCTTTTATACCCACTTATTTTCTAACTCATGGTCACGGTGGTCTGCGCACATAGGGAAAGAGTGAAGGGGTAAACCCTAGACAAGTCACCAGTCCATCGCAGGGCAACACACAGACGAACAACCACACGCACTCACATTCACTTTTATGTGCAGTTTAGAATCACTAATCAACCTTATGTACATGTTTTTGGATTGTGGGAGGAAACCAGAGGACCCAGAGGAAACCAATGCAGGTGCAGGGAGAACCTGAAAACTCCGCACACAAAGACCCCGTGCCCAGGAATCGATATTTAGTATTTCTTTATCTTACTTAAAATCTGTCTTGTTTGTAAATATTTATAAACACAGATCAACGCTACACTCGTTCAGGCTGCATTTTTTTCCACCTAAAGAGAGAATTTTATTGCTATTTAAATATAATGCGGAAGGAAATCACCAAATAATCATTTTGTCTTCATTCATTGCGTCTATTGTTTATTTTCCGACCAGTAAGTCTAACTTGCACTATTTGCTATGTTTAGTGTCAATGCAGATTTTGGATAAGGCTCAGTTTTAAAGATGATCATAAGCTGGTCATCAAATAATTTAGGTATCGTCACAAAATCAGCATCGACCTGCAGCGTACATGATGTTACTCTACAACTAGGCAGCCTGTAACCCATTAATCACAGTTTTTCTATTAGTAGTACATACTGTTTGTATAATGTGAAGCTATTCAATAGACCCATGCTGTGTTTTGATTTCACCTCTCTGCTTTCTTTGCCTAGTTTCATCTAATGAGATGAGTGTGCGTGCAGGCCAGGGCAGCGATGAGGTGCTGGTGTCTCAGGCTGTGTGGGATTACCTGGCAGCAGCTGGAAGGCCATGGCTTCTTGACTTTGAGGATAAACAAGGACTAAGCGCTGCAATTGTGCGCCGTGGAGAGCGTGGAGGCTGCTGTGCTGTAAGACTGTCGCCTGTGGAGGGCAGGCCTGGAGTGGTGGATGGCCAAGTCTCACCTGCCACGCGTAAAGCCTTTATAGACCTTTGTCGCTGTGCGCGCAAGGAGATGACCAAACAGGAAACTGCCCCTAAGAGAAAGCGTTCTCTGTTACCCTGCATTGGAGGGGGAGAAACAGACATGGAGGGTACATTGCTGCCGCCTCCTGCTCCTCCTCCACAGCTGCGACGATCCCAGAGGCAGCAGCAGAGGTGCAAAAAAAGCGCCGAGATGGGCGTCTGTGTCGCACAACATGCGCCTCGCGAAGCTCCAGCAAAAACGGATTGTGATTCAGAAGTAGGCCAGTCAAGTGAAGACGACATGTGTTCAATCTGCATAGGAGAGATGATTGAGAAGACTACTTTGGAAAGATGTGGCCACTCGTTTTGTCGCTCTTGTTTGGAACAAGCATTCAAGGTAAAGAAGGCTTGTCCTGTCTGTAGGCTCGTCTATGGCCAGCTTTTTGGGAATCAGCCAGCGAATGGTATCATGACTGTGGAAAGATACCGAGACCTGGAGTTGCCTGGACATGAGGGTTATGGCTGCATATGCATTAACTATAGCTTCCCTCCAGGGTACCAGTCAGTAAGTATATCACCATTATAGACACTGCACGTGTCTTATTTTATCATTTAAATTAAATAAATAGCTATAATTCCTACACAGTTTTTTTTTTTACTTTATTCTTTTATTTTTCCAGCAAGAACACCCGAACCCAGGGGTGCGATATCCAGGCACAGACCGCGTTGCCTACCTTCCTGACAGCCCAGAGGGAAACCGTGTCTTGCGACTGCTGCGGCAGGCTTTTGATCAGCGTCTTATTTTCACTATAGGCACCTCAATGACGACAGGCTTGCATAATGTCATCACATGGAATGATATCCACCATAAGACCTCCATATGGGGTGGACCACGATGGTATGCCATCTCATATGTCTGTGTTGTTTATGTCCGTGTTGTAATAAAGAAATCATAAATAAGACTACTTGATTAGAAGCAGGGGTAAGCTCAAAGCACATTAGTTATAATCAGCACAGTCTTCACTTTACCTGTTGAGGAGTGTAATGGATAACAGGTAGAAATGTTAGGATCAAAACAAAATTAAAATGAACATGAAGATTTATTTAAATTGTATACTAAGTACACATGGCCAATTACTAGCTGTCGAACATAGTGTAGATACTACAGTCAGGATGTTCACACAAACATATATATATATATATACATTCAAATTAGCTATACTTTATTTACATCATCTAGTTGGCCAACATGACTTAAACGATTGGAATTATATCGCCACCTGGTGCTTTTTGCGTGTTAATATGGACTTTTATTTATTTATTTTTATTTAGATTTATTTTTAAATAAATATAACGTTTAATAATCTGTTTTTCTTTTTAGCTTTGGTTACCCGGATCCTACATATCTTGTGCGAGTGACCGAGGAGTTGAGGGAAAAGGGGATATCATCTGACTAATCCATTGATAATATTCGCCATTTTCTGACAGCTAGAAACTTTGGCGAATGGACCACAAAATTATCCAGTCACTGTGCTAATGTAAATCACAGCCTATTTGGTCACATGGCCTTTCCAAACACTGAGATTATGTTTGTCTGTTTTTTCCTCTTTTGAATAAAAAGTGATTGCTTACTTGCAATAAATGACAGGTTCTAATTGAGTGCAGTGCATTCTACCCTTTTATTATTTGCAGACTTGGCACTTTGAAAAGTTTAGGGCAATATTCCAAGCGCTGTAGTAGTGGTAAAAAAGTATGTTTTGTGGTAGAAGGAAAGCAAATTATATTTTTAACTGTAAATTTGTTCTCCTGTTTTTTTTTTGTTTGGGCCAGCAGGTTCTATGGACTGATTTTTCCAACTGGATCAAACCTACATTTATGATTAGCTATTTTTTTTGTCAGTTTTTCTTAATCGGCACTACAAGGCACTTTGCAGTTATGTCTGTCTATTCTTGTTCCAGTTTCTGGTGTTTTTCCAGATTTGAAACGTCTTGTGGGTGTAGATGCGATGTCAATCCATATACATATATGGGGATTTCTTTTCTTCCTCTTAATCTTACCCATAAAGATAGGGAAAAAAAACCTTTCTATAAAAAATTTTATTTATATTCTAGTTAATGGTTGGTACAGAATTGCTGCTGTAATATGACCAGCTTTAAAAAAATTAAAACTTTAAAAGGTGTTTTTTTGCATGTCTCTTATTGCCATCAAAATTTATTTGAAAAAACACGCTGTCCATTGTATACATAAGTGATGTGGTTCATTTAAAAAAAAAGAAAACATTTGTTATTTCATTTTGTCATATTAAAATATATTATTAAATAAGAATTATACCTATATAATAAGAATTATACCTATAATTATAAAATGAAGAGAAAAAAATACTAGGTAATTTTTTTTTTTACTCCATCCTTATATTGTGTTAAGGGACCAAGACCAAAATCCAAATTGATGACAGTGATAACCAAGCAGAATTCTATGCAGTTCATTGTTACTCAAGAAGGATAATCAATTGTTATTCCGAGGTCATAATTTGCCTTTACGATTGTTAATTTGTACACAACTTGCCAGTCTTACAATGTGTGCTTTATGTTTTCATACTTGAATAAAGCGTTTGGCTCTGTTGCTACACAACCTATGTGTTTTAAATATGAAATGTTTGTTGCACAAACAGTTTTACATAAGAAATTTCTTAATGTATACCCTTTAGAAATTTTGATAAATTATAAATGTAATTGAATTCATATTTTTATTGTCCATCCATCTATACCCGCTTATTCTCAAAGAGCCTATCCCAGAGCACATAGTGCGAGCGGCGGCATTTTCTTTCACAGTTCAAAAAGTGTTAAGATGATAAACTTCTATATGTAATTGGGTATGATTTTTTAATACTGATACTTATTTCTGATTCATTAGTATAATTTTTCAGTAGCCTTGTGCAATATGTATGAAATAATGTATATAACAAAAGCAAAACAGTTGGCAGTACGGAATGATTATCCGACTGTCAGCTTGAACATTTAACCACATGCTGTTTTTTTCTTTTATTGTCCATCTGCAAAGGGACATTCCCTTTTTTCCAATTTAGTCCTATCAATTTATTCAAAGTTCTTTTAGCACGACTTTAGGTGTTTAGATGTAAGCTTTGCTCTTACTTGTATCTCTATCATATAGTAGGCATACATTCTGGGTATACAAAACCTCCACATCCTTTCCGATTGCTATGGATATACAGTTCCTTTCCTATTCCGATAAGAATTGATTATAAAGGTTGATCCTACAGTCCAGAGCCTGAAAGTAAAGAAGTGGTGGAGCACACACAATTTTAAAGATGTCATTAAGGCGTAGTATGTAACCAATTGTTCTTTCTGTGAGTTATGGTCCCAGCTGCCTTGAGATCATTAAGAAAATAAATCTTCATGTATTTCTGGGCTGATTCCTTCCAGAGTTGAGATCTTGCATGCAGCTTCAGAACAAGAGAGATCGGCAGATATTTTGTTTCTTACATTTGTGAATAATCACACCAACTGTTGTCACCTTCTCACCAAGATGGCTGATGAAAATTTTGTAGCCTGTAGGTTTACAAACTTGTCTCTGGCATCCTTGGACAGCTTTGATATTGACCATAGTGGAGAGTTTGAAATCTGATTGATTGCTTCTTTGGACAAGCTAAGATTAGAAACACTACCTTTTAAAGAGTCCCTTCAAAAGAAGGCTTCTAATCTTAGCTTGTTACCTTCAAGACACCACACAACCAGAAATATTGCTGATATATATAGAAAGTCAATTACTGAGTAAAATGCAATCAATATGTGAGTAAAAAATTCCAGAGGCAGCACTGTGTTGCTTCATAGTAAGTGCCCAGACACGTGTCTTTTTGTGTGGAGTTTGCATGTGGTTGCATGGGTTTGCTCTCTGTACTCTAATTTCCTCGCACAGTCCAAAACATGTATATTAGGTTGATTGGTGATTCTAAATTGCCCATAGGAGTGAGTTTGAGTGCCTGTGGCCCTGTGATGGACTGACCACCTGTTCAGGTTGCTCTGCCGGCCTTTGGTCCTTCAGAGAGCTGGTATAGGCTCCAGCAGACCCCCATGACTCGTATGAAAGGAAGTTTAATGTATTCTGTCTTTCATTATAAGAATAAAGCTACATTAAAAATTATAGACTGCTCATTTTTTGGTCAGTGTTCAAATGTGCAAAATTAAAAAGGGATACATTTTCCCCCTCACTATACACACTATATGGACAAAATAGAAGTGCACAGTTGTCTAGAATTGTCTTGTAGCAGGATATTACATTGTTCCAGCATAAAGCCTACAGCTCTATTAACACATGGTGTGTTATGGCTAGTGGCAGAGAGCCTGAGTGTCCTGCTTTTAGAACCGAGGCTGAACAGACCCCAGTAAACAGCCTCAGGATAAACCAACTAGAGGTGATCATATTGGCTATTAAATGCTGGTAATGGAAACACCTAAAGGAATAAGAAAAAGTTAAACAATTTAGTATTTTGCTGCATTTGCTAATGAAGACACTGCTGCATTTGTTATGGCCACTAGAGTGTGGAAGAGAGTGGTTGGCACACTGTGCATAATGAAAGTGTGATGCTGTTGCCAACAACGCCTCTCCTCTCCCCATATGCTTGGAACATTAGCAGATCTATTAGAAATGCCAGCATTAGTCTGGGAGATGAATCACAAAGGTGTGTGGAGTAATGGCTGCTATTTACCATCTGCATTACAAGTTTTATCTCACTTTTTGCTTACTTTTTTTTCTAATTCTACTGGAATTTACCCCCACCCCCACCCCCACCCTGCAAGTAAATGCAAATGCAAAACCCAGGCTAAGGTGACTGAAGCAACCACTAGGACCCACTTTATGAATGCAGTAGTGGTCTTTAACAGTAACAGCACTAAGTGTGTGTGTTATGTTTATTTAGAGAGAGAGTGAGAGAGAAAAAGAGAGAGAGACAGTGTACCCTGACAGATTTAAATCTCAGGATGGACCATGCTGTCACTCAGGATGTCTGCAAAAAATTAGCTGGACTCAAAGGCAATAGCAGAGTGTGAAAGTGTCTCTGGACATCTGCTGTTTTATTATTACACATCCAGGCCCATCTGGGCAACCCCTTCACTGTTCATTCTGTTCAGCTCTTTTTCTTTCCTTTTTTAAAGGTGTAAAAAGAATAGATTTTATTCTGGATAAAAATTTGTTCCAACCTTCACTCCTTCATCCCACATAAAAAATATTATAGCATACTTTAGGACTTATTACAGTAAGATGTAAGTAGTATTACAAGTGTCTCCATATTACGGCTAATACAACAGGCAGAGGTTCCATAGGCACCAAAAAGTAAGTAGGGTAAATCTTGGTACACAGAATCACAGGAAAAGATGTGCTCAGTAATACAAGGCTTGGCTAAACAAAACTTTGTGACAAATATGACTGAATCCAACGTAATTATTAGGAGTTTGGCGAAAGCTAAAAATTCAAATTCTGGTCAGTGGGTCACTGTAGAGGTGAGATCGGGGCCGGCACAATGCATAAGTAAATCAAGTAGCTGCTTAAGACTGCCAAGATATAGATGCAACCCCTCTCCGATTTTTTGCTTTGAGTTGCAAACTAAAATTCAAGTTAAAAGCCAGCTTTGGAAACACAATCGCTATTTGGCATAGCCAGAAGTGAACGCCATAACATTCGCCCAGCATCCTGTGTCTCACTCTTTAGCTAGTCAGACATGTTCGTTAGCAAGTGAAAAATATAAAATATCAATTATTTATAAGGGGCGGCGCGGTGGCGAAGTGGTTAGCACCGTCGCCTCACAACAAGAAGGTCCTG
>JAOTQW010000015.1:2640903-2653721 GCA_026260075.1 Sisor rabdophorus
ACATGTGCATTAGGTTAATTGGTGACTCTAAATTGCCCATAGGAGTGAATGTGAGCGTGTGTGGTTGTGTGTCTGTGGCCCTGCGATGGATTGGCGTCATGTCCAGGGTGTACCCCCACCTCTCACCCTCTATGCGCTGGGATAGGCTCCAGCAGACCCCTGTGACCCGGATCTAGGAATAAGCGGGTATTGAAGATGAATGAATGTTTAAGATTATAGTTCCATCTAAATATATTCTGGAAACCCCAGAATGTTGAATAATATTAATTTGTTGTTGCTTTACCGGTTTTTAATTTAGCCGTTTATTGAAGCGGTGCTCTTCCAGTGCTTCTGAACGGTTCCCTGGTCACAGTGCAATGGGTCCCGACAATTGAAGATCCAGTGGTGACCGACCGGCAGCAGTGGCGCCTACGACTTTCCTGTCTTCCAATTAATAACTCACCATCTTAATTTTCAGCCACCACTGTCTCCTTAGTCACTTATTTATGACACGTTTGTCCATTTCCCCACAGAATTTATGATGTAAAAGTAATTGTTCTAGATAGTCTGTTTGCCTGTTGGTTGGTCGCAGATGCTTCCTGTGCATATAACGTCATTTAAAGTAATTACACCTGCCAGCTGCAATAAATTTGTATTCTAGGATTTTCAGAAAAAAAAGAACCACAAACAGAAACCAGTTCCAGAAATGCCATACGAGGCAAGCTTTATTACTGCAATGACGAGTAATCAATGAAGAAAAACTGATGTCAAAAAATAACTCTGGAGAAAAAAGTACATGTAAAACACAAATATTAACAATTGTAATTAAATAAATAGAACTGAATTATTTTACATCAATTACAACACTTTCATCAACCGACAAGGACGAATATCTAGATCATGGCACTATTTTCAATGTCTTACAAAGATTATAAAAGAAGATATGTACATCTGGTCATTGTTAGAAGACATGCTTTAGGTATACTTTGCGCTGACGAATACACAACGATGTTGTCATAGTGGAACATCGGGAAACAATAGGGGTTTAGACGATCTCGACAACCCAAAGCTAAAGAATACATTTTGAGCTATTTAACGTCCAGTAAGGGAACACTAAAATCATGTGGATGTAGCTTCACTTTCTGGCAAGTTGTGTGTAGAAACTCTCAAAAAAGTGTTCTCTCTACTTAAACCGGTGTGACCAAAGAAAAACAGCTTACACACACAATCAACTCCTAAAAACCACATGACCGCTGATGGACCTTGGTTTGAAATCCAAAGAAAATTTACTTTGCGAATGTTTAAAATTTATTAATCGATTTGTTGTGTATTACAGGTCCAGCCTGTTTTAGTTCCACCATAATACATTTTTCATCCTTCTTTAAAGATTTTACCAGTAGGCAACACTTAAATAAAAATCATATTAGTAATTAGAAATGCGCTCATCATTAGTTTTAAAATCAAGCACAGTAACCATTCCTTCTAAACATTTCATATAAAAAAAAATTATATCAATATAGCTGTTAGATAACCAAGTTTTTATGTAGCTAGCAGCTAAACATGTATTAATTTTACTAGGGCTGTGTGTTGGCAAGGGCCAGACAATTTCATATTCATAATACGAAATATGATATATAATAATTCCTATTGCAAAACCTACAATACAACAAAAAAATCCAGAGTGCCCCTTCCTTTTTTTTGCTTCAAACACAACATATGTTGTTTTACATTTATAGCGGCAAATGAATGCAAAGAATGGGGCAGGACTTCCCATTTTAACTGTAGTCTTAACCATTGGTTATCTCAACTTTCCAGAAATCAGCCATGATTGGATGCATGTGATTATAAAATCTCCTAGATGGGAAATTTTTGCCATGTTAATAAATGTTCTGTTAACCATCTTGTCTATTGACAGTGAATACAATAATACAATAAAAATAAATATTATTAGGTGAAAACTGACATGTTAGTCGGTTGTCGAAGCCATGTTTAAGGTAATGTCAGGTGAATTATGGAAGTCCGATCACGGCTAGCTTTTGGGAAAAGGGGTAGAAAATGATGGTACTTCAATTAAAATGGCAAGTCCTTATCCACCACTGACAAAATAAAATAGTTCACACAAGCAGAGAGAAAAGGTAGAGGTTAGAATATCAATAGTTAGCTGAACTGATTATTTTTTTTTTTTTTTTTTTACACAGCCCTACTTACTAGTCTTATATTATTAACAATTGCATAGCACACGTTTTATTAAAATAATGGTACTTGCTCAATAACTTTAATTAAAAGGAATGGTTACTAAGAATTTATTAGCACGGTTATAATGATTTATGAAATCATTATACCGTGCAACCAATTGTCTGAATTTAAAGACCCATGAAAACCTCTGCAATGCCCATCAGATACCACAAAGCAGTCACCTACCCCAGGTGGAAAATCCTATTTGACCTTAAATGTTTCTTCAAATGTGTTGGGTTTATAATTCTGACACCACGTTTTTCACACAGGTTTACTCCACGAAACAACCCTTCGTTACAACGGAATTACGATAGGACCAGCTCGTTTGTACAGCGGTAATGGAGGTACGACTACGCACGACCACAAAGCTGTTGCATGATGGCATAACAAAGCTATTTTTTCTTATTGCCACTCTATATATTTTGTGTCACAAGCAGGTTATAATTATTGCTTTGTGGTAAAAGCAGATTTTTTTTCAAAAGCAGCACTGCACAGAAGAACGGCCAAAGCTTAAGAACCTTTCCGACCTGCCGGCAAAAGTGTCTCTCTATACTTTTGTAGCTCAAATCGGAAAATTTGGGAAGAGATGGATTGCTACATGAAGGTTCTTAGTGAAGGTGTATAGAATTCATCAT
The DNA here is from genome assembly GCA_026260075.1 of Sisor rabdophorus. Taxonomy (NCBI): domain Eukaryota; kingdom Metazoa; phylum Chordata; class Actinopteri; order Siluriformes; family Sisoridae; genus Sisor; species Sisor rabdophorus. Next base: position 2,643,753 of record JAOTQW010000015.1, read on the forward strand.
AAATGGAACATGAAGATGGTTCTTGTAGGTTTGATAGAAGCTGAGTAAAGGAATCCAGTCTACATGTGTTTTAAGTAAATTTTAACATTGTGCTAAAACAGCTTTCTGGGAAATAAACTGGGAAATTCAGATTGATTTTATATCACTCGGACGACCCTAAATGCTCACACATTCCTGTCCTTCTATCATGATGTGAGAGACGCGTGTAGTAATAGACTGTTAGTTACGCCATGCGCCGTTTTCTCACTCACTTAGACAGTTTCTCATAGTCTCTTTAGATACAGTAGCACTTTAATCATGTGCTATTCAATCAGAGGATAGTAAGCTTGTCTTTGGTTGCCTTTGGAAATTTGCTGGCTGCTAATTTGTGTTTGCCTCCCCCTTCTGTTATCAGTTACAACATTCGACCATTTTTTTTTTAAATGTCTGGCTAGTCAAAAAAAGCCCAAAATTATAGGCAGATTCCAACAGAATTACAGTATCCAGTCTGCACAGCAGCCAATTCAGTCAGCATTATAATGCCTCATAAGCCTTCATGGCCTAAATCATCTTCCTCCAACACAACTATTATAACCTAGGCCTTACACAGCATCCCTACGCTCCATCGAGTCTCACCGACAGGTGAAAATATCCAATGTTAAATTTTCCCCCTCTAAGATATATTTAAAATTAAAAATATTTTACATACTTTATATGCTAAAATTCGGTTACCTATTTATTAATCCGGACCACAAATACTGTTAAGACGGCAAAGAATGAAGTGATGAAGGCTGATGAACAAACCTTAATCAAGAAAAGCAAGATACTGACTGTAAGACGGGTATGCAGTGGTGTAAAGATCAGGACAAAGCAGACAGCTTTGTGTCTACTTTCTCTGAAATGTGTGTGGTCGGGGGGGGTGAGGAAGGATATCTGGACGAAACCTTCGGCAATGAGTACATCACTTAACCCACCCCCCTTCCCCGGACTAAAGCACGGGGAGGGAGAAGCTTGCGGGTGAGGAGAGTAACCCCGCTGCTCACATGACTGAGCAGCTTTTGGCCTTTTCCTTTTTGAAGGTGGAAGAGAGCAACTCAGAACGGCTGGGCAAAAGAAGAAGGCGTTTAGACAGGCGGTTGGGGCTGGACTTGGCCAGTGGCTGAAGCTTGTTGATGCAGGCCATGGCAGCAGTTCGGAAAACACTGTGGATGCTTTTCTCTGAGGTGAACGCAGAGCATTCTAGGTATGCTTCGGCTCCCAACTGCTTGGCCATGGCTGAACCCTGAGACAAACAGAAGCAGGACATTGCATTTTAGTTCCCCTACCCAAATTTTTTTCTTAATTGCATCTATATTCAATATAATATATAAAGTTGATATCTATAAACTATGAATCAGCTTTTTGTCCTACAATACCAACTGCATTAAAAATGTTAAAATCTAGGGTGTGGGGTTTAAACTTGTCAGTGGTGTTAGGTCAGACTTTTTTCCTTATCCGACAATTTAAGTAGCAAATATTAAAAATGACATTAAACAATGTCTACATCGCTTGTAAGTAAACATACTTTTTCTCGTAAATTATGGCAGTGTTGATTTAAAATAATATGGTGGGGTCAGCAGACCTTTGAAAACCATGAACACTACATTAGGGTTAAAGTTAATTAACTTTGTATCATTAAAACGGCATCACATATCTAATAATTGACCCAACTGACAATCACTGTACCTGTTCTTGGGTTATAGGCGTTTGTTTCTGACTGGACAGTTCCATCAATGTACACACATCCGAGCGCAGGTCTGTTTTGCAGCCGACAAGCAGAATGCGCGTGTTTGGGCAGAAGTCCATTATTTCAGTCTTCCACTACACAAATACAGACAACATGCTTAATTCAAGTGATTGCTGCGGCGCAAATAAACCTATTGTGTTATACCTGCCAATTCCTGAAAGAGTTGTATGTGGATTTTTCTTATAAGTGTGGAAGCTTATTTGTAAATTTGCGTCTTAAACCACAAGTTGTAATAAAATGAACGCATCCAGGTGCCATCCAACATTAAAAGCAGAGGCTAAGATTTGTTTGAGCTTTAACTACACACCTTCTTGAGTCCACTCTCAACAGTGTCTGGACGGCTGATATCGAAGCAGAGAAGCACAGCATCGGAGTCACTATAACAAAGTGGTCTCACATTGTCATAGTACGGAGAACCTAAAACAAGACACAGAAAGGTAAAGACAAACAATCAGTAAACCAAAATACCTTATCAATTTGATGCCAATCAACGAAACAACACTACTGGGATATCAGGGCTTACAAAAATCACATTCCTGACACGTGTATACACAAACTGTATAGTGCGCTGAAGAAATGATTATTTTACACAATATTTGTTAGTGGTCCTCTTTACGTTGTGCCTACATTTCACCTTATGTAAAAAGTGAAATTTGACAAAGACAGCTTAAAATACTTAAAACATGTGCAGTAGAAAAAATTGTAAAAAAATGCACAAGAATAGGACGTTTATTCATTCATTCCTCTCCTAAATCCACTTATTCCTTAATTCAGAGTCATGGGGGTCTGCTGGACCCTATCCCAGCTCTCTAAAAAAAGGCAGGAGGAGTACACCCTAAAAAGGTTGCCAGTCCATCACAGTTCCACACTAACTCCTAAGTGCAATTTAGAAGCTACAAACAACTGTGGGAGGAAACCGGTGTACCAGGGCTAAACCCACACAAGCACGGAAAGAACACCCAGAAAGACCCCTACTCGGGAATCAAACCCGGCCCTTTTAGCTGTGAAGCAACAGTGCTAACCGCAAAGCCGGATTAGGACGTTTAATTAGAATCAAACATTTGTAGTGATTGTATTTAAAAATAATGACCCTTTATTCAGGCTATTTAAACTAATTTCAAAATGGCCACCAGGAACTTTAACAGTTTGGAATCTTAAGCCCCAAAGTGTTATCACTCAGTCATGCTTTTTTATTGGTTCTATGGATTATGTAACAAACCGTGAGCTCAGGGGCAGGCGGGAGCTTCCACTTTTTCAGAATCCCTAAGCAAAGCCACCCACCAGCAGTTGTGTGTGCTTCCGTGTATGTGCACACCCGCTTGTGTGTGTCCCACAAACGCAATACCTTTGCTCTCTCTGTTTCCACAGCAACAGCCTCGGAATCTACCGGAATCTGCGGAACGTCTTCCACCCACTCCTCCATAAAGGCTTCCCTCGCCTGCCAATCATTAGACACAGAGCCATACCCACCCACCAGTTAACGCTAAATAAAATGCCTGGTTTAAACAGTGTTTATGTACGTTACTCTGCACAAGCTCGTTGTCTCTGGAAATTCAGCATAAACTGTTTGAAAATTATGTAAAAGAGAGAAAAGTGGGAAGCAGAATTACTGCCAGTCCTGCCAAAATTACTTTGACTTTGGTGAAAATGACGACAGACTGTGAGGTTTAATCTTGTGATACACTTATTTAATCATCGAAATTAACATACTGATTAAACTTCAAACATACCAGTACAAATATCTTCATCGATTTTCCACTAAATCCATTTTCCTACATGCTGCTGTCTGGATCAACTAAACAGATCCTGGTACCTCTATGACTAAAACCATATATCGTTGTTGCTCTTGAGAAGCAACAAATATATACATATATATATACACATATATACATATATATATATATATATATTCTGCCTTCCAGAGTCAGACAACAGATTCAAACAATGCATATGTCTCCTGCTTTTCCTCTCCAACAAGTTACAGACATTTAATCTGCAGTTTTACATTTTGGGCTGAAGAGTGTGAGCATGCATTTAATAGCCTGTGGTTGCAACGCACCAATCGATTGGTATGCACACCAGGGATCCTGAGGAACTGTTTTTCAATTAGAGTTGACAAATTACATCTCCAAGTGGCCAGAGACAATCTGAAAACATGGCTGCCCGGCTCGTGTGCTGAGAATTATTCGAACCTTCTGAAGCAGACAGTAATGAAGTATAAGCTCTTCAATTGCTATAGTAAGATGAGAGAAGCACAGGAAAAATTTAAGAGGGTTACACTTTGCTAAATCAGCAATGCTCCACTGGTGTTAATTGGCTGCTTGTTGGATGCATGTAAGCATTGAAAGGTAGAGGGCAAATGACAGCCTTAGCCTATCCTGCTACACTGTTTCTCAGAAAGGCTTTTGAAGGGAAATAAAGGCCGATCCATGAACATGGTGGCAGCATGGCATAAAGGTGATACAAAAGTGCACAATTATATATGCAGGTTTTTTCTACAAGATCAAAGAAAGAACCTTATGAAGAACAGATGGAAATAGAGTGGGTGTTTTCTGCTTTTGTGTGTCATGCCAAAGCTTCAAGATTATGAGGTCCATCCTCCAGCAACATTAGTTAGGGCTGCACGCTATTGAAATATAGATTATATGAAATGTAAAGAAAAAAAAAAGATTTTTTTCTACTGATCATAGCTGATCTAAATTGTGATCAGCTATGAGGTGACTAAAAATTCGTAGCAATTTTCCTTTGTATTGCCACTAGAGATTCTACATAGATTTTTAGACTGCAACTTTTTTTTTTTTTTTTTAAATATACTGCCATATCTTTAACATGAAAACGTGCACGCATTTCCTAACCAACATCCGTGTTTTTGTAGCCAAAATTATAATGTTACTGACATTTCGATCTTCTAAATCAACTATACGTTTTCTCCACAAGTCTGTATTGTGTTTTTTCTGTTTATTTCAAACGATCAGACGTACCTGGAATACATTTTGGTAGCTATTTACAAAGTTTTTTCACGAACACATTCCAACTATAACGTGGTCCGGTCCATTTAGGATTTCATAAATTCAACCACAAATATATATTATTTAGCAGATTTGAATTGGGTACATATTTTAAACTATAAATTTAATCGGGTGCCTTTGTGATTGTTTTATTATATTTCAAGGATATCTACCATTAGTTTTTGGCTTCCATATGATGTTTGTGATGCCTTTAAAAAGATACCTTTTCTCATGCAACACTATTTTAAAGGACTATTTTATTACTAACAATTTTTATCTTTATCTTCACCAGCAAGTCTAAAAACTGCTACACTGGTGATTTATGAGTATCAGTTTGATCGGCTATCAATTAAAATAAAATAGGCTAAACATGCATAACAAAAAAAAATGTTGCCACAGAGTTCAGTTTTGCTTAAATCAGCACTAGTGGTGCACACAATGCTTGGGTCAAACCCTGAAATGTGACCTCAATGCTTTTGTTTTCTAACAATAATGCATTATTCCAAAAGTATAATCTGACATACAATTAAGATGGGTTCCAGCTAAAATATACAAGCAAAAATCTTGGATTCGGTGGATCCACAGTGCATCAACAGTTGGTTTCCTGCAAGTACATTTTTGGCAACCCTAGGCTTTAACTTTTCATTTATTTATTCATTCATTTATCTTCTATACCCGTTTATACCTTAACTCTGGGTCACATGGGTCTGCTGGAGCCTCTCACGTGAAACGCAGGGCTATGCCCTGGACAGGTCAACAGTCCATCGCAGGGCCACACACACACACACACACACACAACCACACGCACTCACATTCATGCCTATGGGTAATTTAGAAAATCGCCAATTAACCTAATATACAGGTTTTTGGACTGTGGGAGGAAACCAGACTTACAAACTTATAAACTTGCACCTCTAATTATCTCTGATTGCAGACTACTATTGTTCCGAATTACAGACATACATCGTTAGGAATGTACGGCGCTCTGGATAAGAGTGTCTGCTAAATGCTGTAAATATATTAAACCTTGTTTAAAAATTACTGGATGAATCAACACTATAAACCCACTATTTGGATGACTAAAATCTCTGCAATATTCCGCACTCCAGCTGTTAAACTAAGGATGATAAATGAGAGAGGTCAATCATTCCAAAGAACATAAAAAAAACTTCCTACAGGGGTGAAAAAGAAAAAAACAAAATAGTAAGTACATTCCACCCCTCCCCTGAAATGACTATTAAGAATAAATGAGAACAACTCCCGATACATTCCTTCACGAAATTACCCCAGCCCCCGCATACACTCCCGGTCCTTACCATGGCACAGCATGGTCAGGATTCCATCAGGGTCCCCATTGAATAAAACAAAGAAAGACCCTTCTTGCTGAAAAGCAGCTATCTATGACCTTTTGGGCCTTCCCAATTTACGGGGTTATCTCAAAGCTCTTCTAAAGTCACCATCACCACCATCCCATTCACAAATTCTAAGAATCACTTATTAATCCACTTGCCACTCTAATGTGCTAATAGTCTGTTATACCTTCGCCAGGTCATTACACATAATAGTCTACCACATCTGCCAATATAAAATTCACAGCAAGGTGTTACATTTAACATATTAGGCACTTGTCTGGTGCCAAACTCTTGCTGGAAGTGATGTACAGACAACGACACATTCCTGGACCATGTTTCGTTAGTCGGTCCAGTTGGCCACAGTAATTGAGACAATTGATTTTTGCTTGTAAATCCTAGCTAAGAACCCAGGAGAGCAGATTGGAAGCCTGACGACGAGGTCAGTCCTATTAATGTGAGAAAGCTTAATAAGAAGCACTGTTTTTACAATTCAAGCAGACATGAAAGAGTGAAGCTCCTGAATGGATATAATTAGTCCACTGGAAAACATGTGAACATAAAGCAAAGTAATCCCACATGTCAATGTGTTAGAATAATGAAACAATACTACTGACATTTCCGTTCCCTAGTAATGCACAGTAGACTGAGAAACTAAAGAGTGCATTCTTTTGCCAACCTTTAAATTTAGTATAGAAATATTTAAATATATAAACACTTCGTGTAAAAATTATTGTGCCAATTCTACGGTCAGTATGTCTACCTTGAGTTTTTATGCTGTGTATAGTGTAAATGCAGAAATCAGATATGGGTTAGTTTTGAACAATGTACTAACAAAACCACAATTGAGAAACAAAACTTGATTGAAGACCTAATTCACACGCCAACTGTGTTTTTGGTCGAGGATTTCTACTTTCTGGTTTTATTGTAGTTTTTTATTTCTGGTTTATTGAAGTCTAATTTTTACATGGAACCACCATGATCGGAAAAAGAATCCAAGAGGAAATCCAGTGCCAATTTGAAGTATGTTCAGACTGGCTAGGTATAGAATAGCGAATTCTGCGCATCCTTTGAGGTACACATTGTTCCTCCGCTGGCCTACCCTCAAACTCAAACACATCTAGGAGTAGGGCTCGACAATATGGCCAAAACATCTTGAGAATTTTTTTTCAGTACTGATTTCTAACCATGTATAAATTGTTAATGCTGCCAGCTTTAAGAGTAATCTAACTGATTGAAGCCACAAAAATATGAGGGTTTAATAAATGTAATGTATAGTTTAATGTATAAACAGAAAACATTTGTAACACAATATTACAAAAAGTAGTCAGTTTGGATACTTTTATTTCAAAAACATTGTCTTGAAAGGGCATGTATGAAAGGGCACTTTATACAAAACATGTGCAGGGCCTTTTTTATTTTTGTGTAGCATTTGCCTCATGCTACAACACTGACAATTTAGATTTGAGCTCATATCATGCTGCATTTGTGGATATTTAGCGACAAACAATTGTGTCTGGACTGGATTAGATTTGTCAGATCCTTCACAAAGTAACTTCATAATTTTTTCATGCACTATACAGGTGCATTATATATTACAGAAATCTCAGCTTTATAAAATGTGCAACATGTTAATCTTTTTTTTTTAACACTGCTCTAGAACAGAAAGGATTTTACCTATGGAACACAGTGTCCCACCTCGCGGACAGTAGACCATTAACAGGTTTTAATCCATATGGGCTTAAAAAAATGTCCGCCAATACAAAATAAATCCAGAATCCTCCTGGCCAAATTTTATTCTAGCTTTACAAAACTGGCGGATTAACACCAAATACTGCAAAGGTGGTTACATTTACACTATTTACATCTATTGACCCAATTCTGTATTGAATATGACAATTAAATTTTAGATCGGTTTTAGGCTTTATTCGAATATATAGATATAAATTGGATATGAATCAGATACTTGCATTAGTGCCTGCAATGGAGGAAGACAGATTGGATTTTTTACCTGGCAATATGAGACATAGCCATTGAATAAGCGATGGTGGCGCACCACGTCAACTCAGGTAGACAAAAACAGAGTTCTATAACAAAATATGACAAACTATATACAAGTGATCAATACTGCATTCGCTCAAGTTACAATAAGGGCTCTCCTCTTTATTTTTATTGCTCATAGAGAGCACTGTTTTGCTGACTTGTAACCTTGATGGGGAACCATAATACTGAATAACCATTTGGTCTTCGTCCATTGTGTCCAATTGCCGTCAACATGTAAGGTCAACATTATAGAAAACGTGTGAACATCCTTAAAATATAGTATTTATACTTATAAATATAAACATATTTTAACTGTTGACCTCATTTCTAATTAAGTATTCACTATATATATTTGTCCTACATGTGTAGTACATACCTGAAAACACATTCTAGTTTTATGTAAATTTAACATTCCATCAGGTTAAACATTTTGATATTTTATTTACTCCATCCTACATCCATCCTCCCCTTAAACCACACGTGACCAGGCACCACCAAGTTATAATCACCCGCCACATGCAAGAAAACCACGAAAATTCACTAAAATGTGCTCCTGCATGCATAATCAGCTGATAAAGCTAAAAATCTATCAGGCATTTAGTGAGATGTTACCTGATGTGTCCCACAAACTCAGCTCCACACGCTGTTCCTCCAGCTCCAGACAGGCTGTGTAGTTCTCAAACACAGTCGGGACATATGTCTGTTGACAATACAGAAATCTGGACATTATGGGCATGCAAGTTTTATATTATTACTAAAGCTATTTTTATAAGTCTATACTTTAGGAGCAAAAATAGACACGTGTCTAGATGTGTAGAAATATTCATGATGGTTGCACACTCATAAACTCTTTATTAATTAGATCTCAATCGGCCTGTGTGTCTGGAATAATTAAAACAAATGCATAATAATAATTTTCTCTATTTTCATTTCTTTAAAAACACACACACAAAGACTAACCTCTGGATAGCAATCCTTTGCCAGGACCTGCAGCATGGCTGTTTTCCCGCATTGCACGTCGCCAACCAAAACCAGTTTACATCTAATCACAAGTGGTTGCGTGTTTCTCCTCTCCTTCATTTTTTAAATGTATTTATTTACTTACTGTTGATTGGGAGTTTAAAAAATGTGAAGTACAACTCAGATACAGGTAGACTCTAATCCAAAAGGCGCGAATGTCTGTATCTGAAGCCGTTTCACACTTTAATGCGACTGATTGACTGGCTGCGGAGATTTTATACGAAACCGTGACAGCCAATCAACATGCCGAGCTGATCTCGACAGCCAATGGGTTTGCGCCTTTGTCTGAACGTCTCGCCTTTTGCTCCACTGCCCCAAAATCTGTGGCGACATCCAAAAACAGCGTCGCGTCCTAAAAAATAAAATAATAAAGGAAACCACGACTGTCAAATATTAGGATGTTTCTTTAATTTTATAGACTACTTGTGATCTTTTTCGACTGCGATTCACTTTTAGGCTCACGTTCACCTGATATACCGGTTACCACAGTAACAATAAACCTACATCCCAAACCGCATCCTAGCGCACTAGATTGTATGTCCAAATAGCACATACGCGGAATAACATACTCCAGTCAGGGGTGTTATGTGTACTGTCTTACTATACTATTAATAAATAGTAATAAAATAGGTTAGTACATACAATATTTGAAATTTGTTTTAGATATTAATAAATCTGACACTTGTTGGATTATTTTTAACACGTAAGAATTTCATTTTCATTTCATCTTCTTTTACCCGCTTATTCCCGAACTTTCCGGGGTCACGGGGGTCTGCTGGAGCCT
>JAOTQW010000015.1:2739761-2764126 GCA_026260075.1 Sisor rabdophorus
CCGTGACCCCGAGTTCGGGAATAAGCGGGTATAAAAGATGAATGAATGAATGAATGGTTTACTTGTTTTCATGATTTTTGTCTCTATGAGTGGTATTTTTTTGGTATGGTATTTTATAGTAAAAAAAAATTTCTTTTTAAAATGCTGACAATATCTTTTTTATCATTGCTTATTGAGAATACATTTCTTCTAAAAGCACAATACACATAAAATGGAATTGAATTGTTCTAAACTGGACATCCTCCCTGTTCTTTAAACAACTGCAGGGGGACACTGGGGGGTGGGGTTTGTTTACAATGCACAGAAAAGTGTGAGGGACAGGATGAAGGTTGATGCCGTTAAATCGTTATAGTTGCTTTAAGGTGTTCACGAAGGCCCGATGTCCATTAGTTTGATTAGTTAAACCCCTCATCGAATTTCATCATAAAAATTGCTTTGCAATTCTGATATTCGTCTACATAAAAAAACACAGCCAGGATATCACCTGCTTGGAAAATGACCCCTAAAATCAATCCTGAATAATGAAGATCAATTTTCTGGACTGTGTCCAGGATCCTAAACAGAATTTCTAATCAGCTCTATGTCAACTGCCAGTCTGCTGTAGGACAGTGGTTTAGGTGTTCAGATGGTTCAAGTCCCAGCACCACCAAACTGTCACTGGTGGGCCCTTAAGACCAAGACACCCTTAAAAATGCGTATAAGTGTGATGCGCTCTGGATGGGGGCTTCTGCCAAATGTTAGAAATGTAAATGTAGCTGGTTTTATCCATCAGGCTGCAGAGTCCTGGTTGTAAGTGACCGCTGTCTTTTCTTTGTGGTACAAGTATTTTGCTTTAACATCCACCGGAAATTTGAAGGTTAACTTTGTCCTGTGAAGGGTCATTAATTGTCTTTAACCTGAACTGGAATGTTCCGGAGAGGTGGCAAGTATCAGCCTGTTGTGAGTATAAATGCCTCAACAGCTTGTTTAAAATGACGCTGTTCAGTCAGAGGTTACATTTCTAGTTAGCATTTGCAGATGTCAGTTGTATTTTGTGTCAAACTTATTGTGTAAATTGCATTAGACCAAATACACTATATTGCCAAAGGTGTGAGGACACCCAACCATCACAAATGTATGTAATTGTAAAGATCTTATTCCAGATTTTCTCCCTATTTAGCTGTTGGATTAAGGCGAGCAGCCATAGAAACTTAAATCTTATTAGACAAAAAAAAACTTAAAATACATGTAGTGGCACAGTGCAGCCAAGAGAAAACTTAAAAATATATTATTAAAATATAATTTTTTATTAATTTCTTTATTTTTTATACCCGCTTAGTCCCTAACTCTGGGGTCTGCTGGAGCCTATCCCAGTGCTCATAGGGCTAGAGGCCTATCATCAATCAATCAATCTAATGTTCATGTATTTTTGGACTGTGGGAGGAAACATCCCGCAGAAAGACCCGGGAAACAAACCCACAACCTTCTTGCTGTGAGGCGAATGTGCTAACCACTACACCACTGCACCGCCCTTGTTAATAAATTGTAATAGTTAAATAAATTAATACAATTTAATGAAACAAACATTATAATTTAGGTTGTAAATGTAGGTCCGCTTCTGATACTTTTAAAGCCTAACAGAGAAGACCTTTGGGAAGCAAAGAAGAGAAGTCGGAAACAGAGGGTTTGTGGGATATCTGTGGCAACCTAACTAGCCATACATTGTCGAAAAGTGTGTAGTTTTAATGGACTACCTTTAACAAATAGACTACATACCCAAACAGCAAGAAGTCCGGAATTTAGTCTATTTGTATAGATACTAATCTCTTGCTTAATGTGTCTGCAGTTTACATGCGAAAAGGAGGATCTGATTCGATGTGTTGCACAGGACCTGAACATTAGCGAAAGTGCTGTGACACTGTGTATTCTAAACAACCTGACGCAAACAGCAGGCGACACACTTACACTCTGTCTCAATCACCGAATACCGTGTCCATTTCCTGAGGTCAGTGTGCACGACTGTCAGTGTGTGTTTGGGTGTCTTGTATTTATGTCCACATTTGTGTGTGTGAGTGTATCTAAAGTGTGTTGTGTGTCCTGTCCAGTATTTCACCTACAGTGTACTGCTGACTCTGCTGGCCTGTTCGGTCTTCCTGCACATCAGCAGTATAGGCAAACTGGCATTAATGCTGCTCATTCAGCTCAGCTTCCTGCTGCTAGTCGAGTGGCCTCTCGTGGTGCTGTTCGATAACGCCGACCTGCTGGTGTCCGCCAATGCACTGTGAGTTTAACTCCTCACACACATTCACTTGGAACAAATTTACATTTTAATCAGAGATGCTTTAAAAAAAGTACAAGTTCAGACCAATAGTGAGAATAAGGGAGCACCAATTACAATCTAGAAATAAAATGATAACAATCTATAACGTATAGAAATAATTATGATCTATCTACCCTGTTAAATCATTAGAAAACTATTTTTTCGTTGCCATTGTTGAACTTCTCTGTTTTTAGTCTATGCACTTTTGCCTCCATCCACTTATTTTCTTTTATAACGCTGACGATAAAAGTAAATTATTACTTATTTCGATTAATTATTGTTAAATACTAAACCATGAGGCGTATCCCAGTCATAAAACACAGGACTCTTTTCAAGAGCTGTTGCAATAGTTTAACCACCACTGTGGGACCCTGAGCAAGGCCCTTAACTTGCCTAGTTCTATATAAGATATAAATACTTTTGATAAGGGCGTGTGCCAAAATGCGATAAATGGAAACACCCCACCGACCCAAACTGCAAAAAATACGGCGTTTCGTTAGTTTGTATGGATACTATCAGGATTATAACGTGAGCAGCAAGAGACTTTAGTCCGATAGTTATTAACACATTAATAAACAATTGGTTAGATATTAAAATTCTTACAAGTTAAGATGTATGTATAGACCGAAAAATCAGCTAATTTTCAAAAAACGCTTGTTTCCAACAATGACAAGAACAAAATCCTCTTACACAATGTGTTCGAAATCACTTCGCCGAATAAATATAAAGACAAGAGGGCTCTTTTTCTTTGATAGTGCAAGAAAAGCCATTTGTAAATTAAAAATGAAAAATGGGTAAAATTGATCATTTTTAACATTTGTTTTCTAAATAAAAACATAAAAAATGTAAATTTTATTTGTCACATACATGATTATACACTTTACTACATATAGTGTTTTTCTTCATATATTTTGAAAGGTTGGGGGTGAAAGTGCAGGGTCAGCTATAATACAGCACCCCTGAAGCTGAAAAGGTTAAGGGTCTTTCTTAAGGACCCAACAGTGGTGGACATCAGTGGTAGGGCTGGAACCCAGGCCTTCCTGGTTCCCCAATCAACAATTCATTTGACAACACCACTGCCCCACTAATGTTTATGGCAAAAGTCATTAACCAAAAATTGTAAAATATGTAATTTTTTGGGGTTCTAATTCAGATTGCACTCTTTAATTCAGATTCAGTGCAATCTAACGAAACGCCGTATTTATTGCAGTTTGGGTCGGTGATGTGTTTCCAGAACTTTTAGAGTAAAAGATTTTTTTATTTTTTTTAGTCAGGGTTCAATTTTTTTTTTTTTTTTTTTAATTATTAGATACAAATGTGTTTGTTTTACTTGCATAGCTTCTTTCATTGTTACACTAAACCAATATACTATTACCTGATCTTCTATATCATTTAAAATGCATTCATTTCCTTTTGTAAGACCTTCAGGTGCCTTTGGTTTTTAGCTCTATGTGTGTGTGTGTGTGTGTGTGTGTGTGTGTGTGTGTGTGTACTTTGTGGGTCATGCAGGTCACTAATGAGAATGTTTCTATTTTTGTACACAGGTCTGGTTTTAATAAAACAGAGGCTTGGTAAGTTCATAACATAGATGCTGAAATACTGCCCTTGTGAAATGTGGTTCACAGTTTGACTGAGCAGTGGACTGAGACCAGGGCGTTCTGGATTACATGGAAATAGTTTTTACCCCCAAAACAAGCTTTTTGTAACATTTCTTAAAGTTTTTATGTGGAAATTTATTGAGAATAGTATCAAGTATATTCCCTTCCAGTGTCTTTTAGCAACTTTAATAGTGTTTTAAACTTTTTAGCCACGTTTTTTTTGCTCTCATCAGATGTTTACAAACAAATACTGTTCATCCAAAATTGCCTATATTTTTACAAAAAGGTTTATTAAAAGATTGTAGTAAATAAAAAAAATGTTCAAAGGTAACTTTTTATTTAAAAACTGATTTCATATGAAAACTTAATTTTAATCATTAAATGACCATTGAGTTTTAACAATAGAAAGTAAGTAAATGTCTTGAATACCTTTTGGAAGTGAAACAATGACTGCACTTCAGTCACGCTTCGCTTCTAGTGAAAATTACGCGTCCACCCATTTAGTGGATAAAAATTTCCAGCTATGTGGGTGTTATACAGGACAACTAAATTTGGAATAGATTGTTGAAAAATGGTCAAGTGTTTTATTTACGTGTACAGCATTTGGCAGACACCTGTATTTAGACAGGCTTACATTTAGTCTTTTTTTGAAGAACTAAGCAATTGTGGGTTGAGAGCCTTACTCAAGGGCCCAGTAGTGACAGACACTTTTCATTTGTTCCACAGTGTTCCAAAACTATTGTTGATTTACTGTATAAGGATTAGGTAACTTTTTAATTTTTTAAAATTTATGAAATTTGAAGGTTATGCAATTTGCTAAATAATTTTGAGCTTTCTATATTTTTAATTCTGTAATTAAAAAATAAATAAATAGATAAAATACACACTGCTGGTCTTGATGCCTAATTCTGATTTGTGACTGAATCCGATTATATCTTCTTTTAAAACTGACCTATATTTGATATCTGCATTTACACTATACATGACAAAAATAATCCAAGGTAGACATACCGACCTGAAAAAGAAATGAAACCGCACCATAGTCATATACATATACATACATATAAACCGCTCTGAAAATAGGATATCCAATTAGATATCAGGTCACTTGATACATGCATTATAAATGCCAGCAGTCTGGTTTTCTAATATGTTTGTCCCTACATACATACATTTTATTTTATTTTATTTAGTATTTTAGTGTTCTTATGTTTGAGATGTGTTTATCTATTTATTATTTCTCCCCCTGCAGCTCCGAGCCGCACTCCATCAAGGTGCCGCTGAAGATGATGACTCCAGTAATCCTCACTGTGTTTGTGCTGGCGCTGTATCTGCACGCACAGCAGGTCGAATCCACCGCACGCCTCGACTTCCTGTGGAAACTGCAGGTGCATCTTCCCGTGCTTACGATACTCTGAGTTAGCCTGCATTTATAAAGTTTAACAATATGTTTAATACCTATTAACACAACCAAAGGCTCCATTTAGAATTCAGTTGCCTCTTATGCTTTTTTTTCCCGAAATACCTCATGACTAAAAGAAAAGCAAAAGAGGAGTGGAACTGGTAGTCATGTGAGGATAAAGTAATAAAAATGTACTCACGCCTTTGTATAAAAAGTAAGGTCAGCAGCCATTTTGAAGGAGAACTTTGAAGGAAAACACAATTTAGTGTTTACGTGGTGTAAGTGTGTGTGTGTGTGTGTGTGTGTGTGTGTGTGTGTGCGTGCGTGTGTTTATGTGTGTGTGTTCCCTTCGGTTTGTTCAGGCAGGTGAGAACACAGTGATCCCACTAGGGTGTGACCATTTCAAGAGCATCTGAGAAAGGTGTCCTTGGTCCACTTCCAAGCCAACTCTGGCACGGTTCATTGGCTGTGAGAAACAGATTCAACCCTGAATTAACAAAACGCCTGCAGGAGTCAAGCAAACACACTGTGCATTTTAGGTCGTAGCGTTTCATTTAAGACACAAGCTGTTTATTGTTCTTCACTATTAAGCTATTAATACCTTATATAGCTCATATACATATGTGTTTATGTATGTATTCTCTACATATAAACATTTTTGGTTTGGATTTTTGTTCAAATAATTTTGTTTGCTATACAACACTTAAGGTCACTGCAAACAGAGACAAAAATATTTTTTTTAGCAAAGTCCGCTTTAATCTGAATTTACAAAAAGGGTGCATTAAGTACACATGTGGGCAGGGTGAAGAAGCTCACTAGCGAATTGCACTTGCAACTCACAGCAGGACGCACATATAAAGGGCATAAAGGTGGCCTTGGGAGTATTGGGATTTAACATCCATTTTTACATCTTCATACGTGTTGCTGTAGTAAATAAACTTTGGTTGCTTTACATGTCAGACCCTGGCATGTAGAAGCTGTTACTGAGTTCCATGCTGCTTTTGCAGCACATACAGTAGAAGACTTTGTTTGGCTTTGCATAGTCTGGATGTGTTTTTGATAAAACCTGAAGTCGTACCAGGACCCACAGTGTAGCAGAGCATCATGGCAGCCTCTGTCATCTCTTATTTATTTCCTCTAACATCTGTCCGCAGGCTACAGAAGAGAAAGAGGAGATGGAGGAGCTGCAAGCCTACAACCGTCGTCTCCTACATAACATCCTGCCGAAAGACGTAGCTGCCCACTTCCTGGCCCGAGAGCGCCGCAACGATGAGCTATACTACCAGTCATGTGAGTGTGTGGCTGTCATGTTCGCCTCCATCAGTAACTTTTCCGAGTTCTACACAGAGCTGGAGGCTAATAACGAAGGCGTGGAGTGCTTAAGACTGCTCAATGAGATCATCGCTGACTTTGATGAGGTAAGAATGGGAACATAGGTTGCAGCAGCATTTAAAGTTTCACAATACAATACATATTACGATACGGGGTGACGATACAATATATTACAATATATTTTAATGCAATACATATGGTAATACAAAGCAATACTATCGATAAAAACTGTAAAAACAAATAGCAACAAATACAAGGCCACCCTTAATTTTTCCGCCATCTTTGCTCCTGAGACAATGGCCGAATGAACAAAAACTACAGGAGTGGTCAACAAAAACTACAGGAGTGGAGGGGAAGTTGTTCGGCATGTTCTGAAGGATTTAAATAAATACAAAGCTAAATCAATATTTTTACACAACCCTATCCACGTTAACTATTACTAGATGATGCAAGAAAGCTTCAGTCTGACAAGCCAGTCATAGTTCAATCCAATCCCTGCACGTTAATGACATACATGATGTCCTCAGATCATCAGTGAAGATCAGTTCAAGCAGCTGGAGAAGATCAAAACCATAGGAAGCACGTACATGGCAGCATCGGGCCTAAACGACTCAACGTTCGACAGAGAAGGCCGATCACACATCTTGGCTCTAGCTGACTACGCCATGAGACTACGGGAGCAGATGAAGTACATTAACGAACACTCGTTTAACAACTTTCAAATGAAGATTGGTGAGTCACCGGGCTGTTGACACTTAGCATGCCAAATGCATTTTTATTTTATTTGAGTTATTTTTCATTGGATTTATATTTGTGTTTTTATTTTTTTTAGGGCTAAACATTGGACCGGTGGTAGCTGGAGTGATAGGAGCAAGAAAGCCACAGTACGACATCTGGGGAAACACAGTCAACGTGGCGAGTCGCATGGACAGCACAGGGGTACCTGATCGAATCCAGGTGCCGACTTCTCTTTATTATGAACCCACATACACATTCATGCAATCAAATAAAGACATCATATATACATTATGCAAATCTAAATATGCTGGAAAAGTAGTATGGCTGAATCATTAGTATGCGAAGTACAGTACGTGAAACATTCCTAAATGATCTATTACTCCTGAATTGGATGCATACGATGTACACTTTATTATTCCATGAGGTCACTGGGGAGACAACTAATCATCTGCAGAAGTGTCTGAAAGCAACAACGTGGCATTTTTCAAGGGCTTTAAAGTGCTTAAAGGAAATAACATGTAGCTTAATTGCACATTTTGCAAGTTAAACATTATCACCCTTTACATATAGTATGTCACATGATAATATTAACTTGGTGGATATACTTTCTTCCGAATTTCATTTGTATGCATAGAGAACGTACTTGTTTAGCAGGCTGAAAGTACATCCATACTAAAATAGCATATTTTTTTTGCTTATGATGGGTGCAAAGAGTAGTAACTTCATTTCATTCATTCATTTATTCATTCATCTTTTGTACATGCTTATTCCCTAACTCGTGGTCTCAGGGGTCTGCTGGAGCATATCCTAGCGCACATAGGGCGAGTGACAGGGGTCCATTACAGTCCATCACATGGCCTCACACAGACAAACAACCAGACACATTCACTCGCATGGACAACTTAAAATCACCATTCAACCCAATATACATGTTTTTAGACTGTGGGAGAAAACCAGAGTACCAAAAGGAAACTCGCATAAGTGCAGGAAAAACATGCAAACTCTGCACAGAAAGACCCCTTGCCAAGATTAATTAAATCTCTCTAAATTCTTTAGACTGCTCTGTGGGAAAATCTCCAGAAGGTTTACAGTTTCTATCATACTTGACCCCAAACAACTATTCATTTATTTATTCATTCATTCATTCATCTTCTATACCCATTTATTCCCGAACTCTGGGTCACAGGGGTCTGCTGGAGCCTATCCCAGCACACATAGGGTGCATTTAGGTTTTTAGATTGTTAGGTTGATTGGTGATTTAAAATTGCCTATAGGAGCAATTGTGTGTGTGTGTGTGTGTATCTGGGATGGACTGCCAATGTGTCCACTGTGTAGCCCTGCTGCCTATCGATAGCTGGGTTAGGCTCCAGCAGACCCCAAATTAGGAAATAAGCGAGTATAGATGATGAATAAATAAATTCATAACTGAACGAATAAATAATTGTAAAAGTAATAATTACTTTTTTCAAAAATAAATAAATAAATAAATATGCAGTAAAAAAAGTATTAAGGAGATCTGGTGCCATCACTTTCTGGCTATTGCCTGTCTGGCATTTGGCAGACAGCCTTATGCAGAGCAACTTACATTTATCTCTCTTATACCACCAAGAAATTGGGAGTTAATGGCCTTGATCAGGGGCCCAGCAGTGGCAAGTTAACGGTGTCAGGACCCGAATGCAGATTGGTAAATTTACAGTCCAACACTTTAACCACTGTGCTACCAATTCCACTTCTTCATTCATTGGTAAATTTACAGTCCAACACTTTAACCACTGTGCTACCAATTCCACTTCTTCATTCATTCATTCATTCATTCATTCATTCATTCATTCAATAGCTTATTTCCTACCTTGAGGTCACAGGGGTCTGTTGGAGCCTATCCCAGCGCACGTACAACCACACAAACACACACACACAGATTCACATTTACTTCTATCGGCACTTTAGGATCACCAATTAACTTTTTGGATTGTGGGAGGAAACTGGAGTACCCGGAGTAAACCCACGCAAGTGCGAGGAGAACCTTCCGCTTTTTAGTTAACTGCAGAAAAATCCAATCAACCTAATGTACATGTTTTTCGATTGTGGGAGGAAACCGGAGAACATCCTATCTTATCTAACATAATTCTCATATCCTTGAGATTAATGATAACTAAAAAAAGTATTTAAAGCAGATTCATGTCCTGATCAGCATAAACGTTTGCGCAGCAGATTACAGGTCTCCTCCTCCCATATTATGCTACATTCCATCAGCTTTTTGAAGAAAAGGGTGTTATCATTTAGGTCCTTTATCTCAAAAACCACAAAACTAGTCACCACATCACCCCGAGCCTTTCTGTGGTGTGACCTTAATCAAACATTTTATTGTCAGTTGTGAGGAAGTTTCCTGTCTTTATGATTTGGACGTAATTCACACGGATGATGTCACGTCCCTGAAATTTAATACACAACATCTACCCTGTACAACTGGTAGTCATTTAGCTGTAATCCTGAGACAAACGTATGCAAAATTGCTGAGAGTAAAAAAATCCGCAGCCTGCACTGCCACCTGCTGTTCATTAAGTGCAAATGCATTAAATATGACAAGTTCCAGGGAATGCTGTGTTCCCAAATTCCCGAATTGTCGATTTTTTTTTACTCAAAGTTGCCACAAAGTGTGTTTTAATCCTCCTTTTTGGTTTTATTAATTTATAAATATATTAAGTTTATATAAATTCTACATAATACAGAGGAAACAATAGTTTTATTGAATCAACAACCTTGTTGTACATATGATAAATTTATCTTCTATACCCGCTTATTCCCGAACTCAGGGTCACAGGGGTCTGCTGGAACCTATCCCAGCGCACATAGGGCGAAAGGTAGTGGGGTACACCCTGGACAGGTCACCAGTCTATTGCAGGGCCAAGTTGCTATAAATAATATATTGTGGCATAGTGGTTAGCACAGTTGCTCGCAGCAAGAATGTCCTGAGTTCGATACCTGGGCAAGGGGCCTTTCTGTGCAAAGTGTGCGTGGGTTTCCTCCGGGTACTCCGGTTTACTTCCACAGTCCAAAAACATGTATGTTCTTTGTTGATTCTAAATTGCCTTCAGGAGTGTGAGTGTGAGTGTGTGTGTGTGTGTGTGTTTGGCCCTGCGATGGACTGGCAGCCTGTCCAGAGTGTACCCCTGCCATCCACCCTATGTACGCTGGGATAGGCTCCAGCAGACGCCCATGACTCCAAGTTAGGGAATAAGTGGGTATGGAAGATGAATGAATGAATTCATCTGAATGAATGAATTCATCTGAATGAATGAATGAATGATAACCAAAGCTGATTATTTTATTAGTGTATCAACACCTATATACTTATTAGACATATTTACATTGTACAAGTCACTTAAATTTGGACAGCATTCAATTTTAACCACCTAATCAGCATGTAAATGAATCATTGGCTACTTCTGACTACCACTTCAGAAGCATGAAGTAGAATAAGCACCAAGTCCTCACACTAAAGATAATATCCATTTGTTTTTTCAGGTAACCACTGATCTTTACCACGTGTTAGCCAGTAAAGGCTACCAGCTGGAGTGCCGTGGCCTCGTCAAAGTCAAGGGGAAAGGAGACATGACCACTTATTTTCTCAACAGTGGTCCTTCAAGCAGTTAACACTGACCTCCGGCTGTGCTGAAGTAAACGTAGATTACAAACCCTGAAGAGGATGTCAAGCGCACTTTTTTTCTGCCAGTTTGGAATATAACCACTGAAGGGCTCGCAGCTGAGTCATGTACCAGAGGTGTTCGATACATGCACACACTGAGAATCCGTTCTCATTCTTAGCTGCTCTCACAGACCGTTGGATCGAGTGAGCTGTCTAAGAGCCGTGGCCTTAGATAGAAATACGAAGGATTGTGTTCCCAAAAAAAATCGATATAATAAAATAAATTAAAAAGTTTGGGACCGATTTTTAAAGAAACACCTTATGGATGATAAAAAAAATGCACAAACACACATATATGCAAGGATGAAGTATGAATGCGGATGACCAAAGAACAAAATGTTTGATATAGGAACACTACATAAGTTTCATATGTCGCAACTGTTGCCAGTTGACAGATTTAATTTTTATTTTTGTTATGATTCTCAACTCGACCACACATTTTGTTCTCTGATGTAAGTAAAGTAAAATTCTTATTTCCATGTCCAAATGAAGGCTACAGAGACCAGAACGGAATATAAAAGAACTTTCATTCATGGCTTATTGGTTCTTTTTTATAGTATTTTTTTGGGGGGGCATCAAGTGAAGAAACGGTATGAAGGACAAACTTTGAAACGGGGAAGTGTATTTTATTGTTTATGTTGTAAGTTAAACACTTGTGGATACGTGAGATTGTGCGAGCAACGGTGCGAGCGTGAATCCGTTGTCCTCTTTAAAACGCATAACTTGTCACTGTGAGATTTATATAATCTATGTGCAATTACTTTATTGCCAAATCGACTGCTCCCAGGCATGTCTGACTTTCATTATCTATATTTCTGTCTCTGTTCATTCCTCATAAATGAAAAATCCATTTTCTTCTTTTTTTGGTCATTGTTTTATTCGTTTTTCATCCTTAAAAAAATAGCTAGCCGGGATGTTGCTACAGTGCCGTTTTTTAACGCTTTGGCCCGTATTTTGTTATTAAAAAAAAAAAAAGGTTTGGTTCTATGACATAGGTGTTAAAGTGAGTCGAATGTCAACTGACCAAAAAATTATTATTTATTCAAAGGTGTGTATTTATACTGTATTCAACATGCAGTATGTCACGTATCAAATCAAATTATAGAATCGTACAGTTATGGCTTTATAAAGTGTTGCATAAGTATTGACCCTTTCCTATTTTTAGAAGTGGATTTCCATTATTTACACACACTTTGTCAGCACCTTTTTTTTTTGGAACACTGATTCTAAAACATAAGACACCCCTGACCTACAGTGTGTGACGATGTAAAGCCACTAGTGTGTAACTGGATTTTGTCAAACGTACACAGCTTTCAGAAGCTCTGCCGAGTAAAACGATTACATAACATTGAACAGAAAGTTCAGTTATCTCTGAAAAGTGTTGCTATCAGGACAAAATGTTCCCCCCGCCTTACTCTTATTATCACCCAATAGCAATACACACAATCATACACTGACATCAGGTATCGGTCTGACACTGTACTGGTACTCGTTAATGTTATGTCAATAAAACCCCATGCTAAATAAATGCAGTTTAAAAAAAGGAAGTCCTGTGACATTTTAATGCCAACAATAAACTATCCCAACTCAATGACTGGGTCTTGTTAGTCATATGTTGTTTACAGATCACAGGTCATATTTTACTGAAATGTGCATGTTCCAGTTCAACTCGCTGATAGTGTTGTTTGTTAAAGAAAAAAAGGAATTTTAAAAAGAAAGAATGAAAAAGAAACAAAACCCAAAAATATAAAGAAGAATGAAAGTTAGAAATATAAGAAAGGAAGAACTCAAAAAAAGAGTGGCGCAGGGGTTTAGTGGTTAGCACCGACGCCTCACAACAAGAAGGTTCTGGGTTTGAATCCAGACCCCGGGCTTAGGGTCTTTTTGTGCGGAGTTTGCATGTTCTTCCCGCGTTCGCGTGGGTTTCCTACGGGTACTCCGGTTTCCTTCCATAGTCCAAAAACGTGTATTAGGTTGATTAGTGACTCTAAATTGCCCATAAGAGTGAATGTGAGTGTGTGCGGTTGTGTGTCTGTGGCCCTGCGATGGATTGGTGACCTCTCCAGGGTGTACCCCCTGTCTTTTGCCCTATGCAGGCTGGGTTAGACCCCTGTGACCCCTGGATTCGGGATTTCTTGTCAATGGGTGGGTTGAAGAACAGTAACGGGTTAGTCTTCACAGCAGGACGATCTATAAGAACAAACAGATGCAGTAATTTAGGACATTTTGTAGGATTGATTTTAAGTAAATATTTACTGTATGTATTGCTATTAGAAACGAATAGGGGTAAAGCAACAATTCTTGAGCCCTATGTAAGGGCCCTATCCCTTTCCCAGGTCAGCCACGGCTTCTTACATGCCACTGAGGCCAGCACCCTATGCACTCCGACACTGGTTAAATAACTGACCAGTAATCAAATCTGCAGTTTGCTGGTGTAAAGACTTTAAGGGCTCGTTGCTTCTGTTTGCTCTACAACCCATTAATCTTGAAATGCAGATTCATTTGTAAAAATGTTTTTATATAATGCAAATTTTCGAATTAGGTTTTGTACTTGATTTTTTTTACTTTTGTCCCTTGTTTCTTTTCTGTTTTTGTCTCTCTGTCTTTAGGGTTACTGCATACATTCATTTATTTATTCATTTATCTTCTATACCAGCTTATACTCTAATTCAGGGTCACGGGGGTTTGCTGAAGCCTATCCTGAAGGGCAAAAGGCAGGAGGGTTACAGTCCATCAATGAGCCACACACACACAAAACCTATAGGCAAGTTAGAATCACTTATCCACCTAACATACCTTTTTGGACTGTGTGAGGAAACCAGAGTACCCGGAGTAACCCCACATTAGCATGGGGAGAACATGTAAACATGTCACACAATAAATTTAAATTTTATATAGAACTCGTTCATTTTTTTAAATGTTCCTCACGCCTTGTGTTTGTCTCCCTCTGCTGGTAAGACTGAAAATCAACCATTAAAATTTCTTCATGGAACTCAAAATTGATATGTTTATATGTTGGGATCTACTTGTGGATCAAAAAGTAAAATAAGATTTGTACTTATATTATTGGATATTATATTAACTGATTTGAATGCAATTCAAACAAAATCCTTTTGTTATTTACAATATTATACACATACATTAATAAAAAGTCAACACAGCGCAGTTATTAATTCCAGATGTTTGTTGAAGGTCCACTTTTTAATCCATAATTAAATCATTAATAATTAGTTGTCAGCCTCTTGACCATAGTGAGCACTTTCAGTTATTCTGGGCGATTTAATTATATTTGTTTTATTGATATCTTAAACATTTTATTTGAAAATGTTTTATTAAAATATTACGGTAAATGACGTGCGTTTACATACGGTAATTTATCGCGGTGTCGGTATTCACAGCTAACGGTAGCATAAAGCATAGTACTCTCGGCAGTGGTTAAATATCATTTGTTATTGTTTTCAGAAAATAAATAAACAGATTTACAGAAATGTAACTTATTAACGAATATTTATATACTTTTTTTATATTAAAGTAATACGATTTAATAACGCTTCGTTATGGATGTAAACTAAACAAACGCTTCTGAATAACGGCGCCACCGCAATGGATCATGGGATTTTTGCTGCTTGCTGGTTACGTAATGCAGTTAGTTGTTTCTATGACACCTGTCGGTCAATTCACACGGCATAACATTCAGGCGGTGGGGCCCACCAAAATATCATAAATACCGCGACGTTGGTTTTATTAATATTTGTATCTTATTTTTATTTGTCGTTATGCAGAATGGATAAATTTAGCGAATTTTAATCAAAGGAAGAATGACATCTGGAATAAATGGAGCGCAAGGTGATTGATACCGATCAGTTTTTAGGATTGACGCGTCCACTGTTTTCTCAGCCTGGTGTCACTGAAACACCACCACTGTATTCTGGCTTTAAAATCCAGGGGAGTGATGATGTTACCCCACTTTTCCGTCCACGGCCCATCAAAACGATGGTCAGTTTGGTCCACAATACGACCGCAAAGCAAAAGCTGTTGAAAGGATTCACTAAGAGGAGCGCTGGCTACCAGAGACGGAATGAAACACCAAGGGTCTTCCACATTAATGTCAAGGAGCAGCAGGAGGTTACGTCTTCGGAGAATCGTCGCTCACCTTTCATCGATACTTTGTTCAGCCTGGCTCATCCAACAACGAAAAGCACCTTCAGAGAGCAGCAGGACGTCGGCGGCTTCTCCGTGACCCATTTTTCACGTTTGTCTCTAACGCCGAGACACCTTTTTAAAAAGAAGGAAAAGTCAGAGAGAGGACAAAATAAGATACCAATCAGTTCCCATAAGAGGACTCCAACTCCGAAGATCCACTGGGATCAGCAGAAAATTTGCTTCTTTGAAACACGTCTTCCACCTTTGGTTGATTCTTCAACCAACTCGGATAGACATGCAAGAAATAGTATCGTTAAGGAGCAACAGGACATCAGTGTTTCTGAGACATTATTAACCGTAATGCCGAGCCAACTTATTAAAAAGCAAGATATGTCGAAAAGAGGACAAAATAAGGTAACGAAAGTTCACCCTAAGAAGACTGAAAAGCCGCAGATCTCCCCCAATTGTGTAATGGAAAAGCAGAACCGGAGTCAACTTCCACCTTTGGTTGATACTTTGAACAACTTGGCTGAACAAATAAAGTATAACGCGAAGGAGCAGTGGGACATTAGTTTGTTGGATATACACCTTTCGCCGCTGACTGTAATGCCATGTAAACTGTTTAACAGAAAGGAAATGTCAAAAGCAGGAGGAAATAAGTTACCAAATGACCACCAAAAAACTGAAATGCTACAGAGTTCCCCTAATCATTTTAACAAGCAAAAGGATGTTCGATTCTCTGAGACACATCTTCCACCATTGGTTAATAGTTTGTCTAATTTGGCCCAACATACCAAAAAACGTATTTTTCTGGAGCAAAATACGAACTTTTTTGAGACACATCTTTTACCTTTTACTGTAACGCCGTGCAAACTGTTTAAAAGGAAGGGAATGATAAAAACAGGAGCGAGTTTGATGCCTGTTGGTGACCATAAAAGAACTAACACCCCACAGGTCTCCTGGGATAACTTTAAGGAGCAGCAGGACATTAGTTTCTTAGAGACACATCATCCGTCTTTAAATGGAGACACTAAGACGTCGAAGTATAATATAAATTGATCAGCGTAGGAGAAATAAGAGATTTATAACCAGAGGAGAAGAAATGAATAGCCTGAAGTAACTGTCCAATCCTCAGATTGGGTCACCATTTTGTGCCTAGCGTTAAGCAGGTTTTTCAGAAATTACAAAAGTGTAGCTTGGAAGACATCGAGTGTGTGTGCTTAACTGGTATCTCTACAGTCCAGATGTTTGCATCCCGTTGGAGATAAAGCAGAAGGTCAGACCCTGGATGTAGACCAATAAGCAAATCAAGTATAAACAAATATTTTATGAGCTAAACATTAACAATGAGATTTTATTTGAAATTGAATGTTGGCCAATGTTGGCCATGACCTACAGTAGTGAAACAAAATTAAGATAAGAGTCATTTTTAAATAAAGGCAACTAAAAAGGTATAAAAACTCCAGTTCAAAATGAAATGAAAAAGCTACTAATATTCTTCATAAAATAAAATAAATTTAATGTTTTTTTTTAAATATAATTGTTTTAAATTAATAAAAGCGTCTGGGCGGGGCAGTGGCTTAGTGGTTAGCACGGTCGCAACAAGAAGGTTGTGGCTTCGATTCCAGGCCACGGGGTCTTTCTGTGCCGAGTTTGCATGTTCTTGCCTGGGTTTCCTTCGGTTTCCTCCTGCAGTCCAGAAACATGTACATTAGGTTGATTAGTGACTCTTAATTGCCTATAGGAGTGAATGTGAGTGCCTGTGGTTGTCGGTATGTGGCCCTGCGATGGACTGGCGACCTGTCCAGGGTGTACCCCCTGCCTCATTCTCTCCCTCTCTCACTCACTGCCCCCCCACGCTTCCTCTCTTTCTTGTGGTTTTCTAAAACTACTACTATCTCATAGCAAACAGGTTGTAAATAAGCTGGTTTAAAAGATGAATGAATGATGTTCGCAAATCTTTCAAGGTTTACTTTCAACCCTTAAAACACGCAGCCTATTCACGCGCTTGCGGGTCTGGATCGACTATTCGGCCTGCGTCAGGCGCATGTAATCGCTAACATATCCACTTCACTTCAGCTTGTAAGGTAGCCAACTACCCAGGCTGCAGTAAAAGATGGCATCCTCGGAACAGTCAGACCAGGTAATGTATTAAACACTGTAAACTAGCAAAACATGAGCGTTTTATGTTCGTTGCACAGTTTAGACCCGCGCACGTTTTTCGATCCACCTTTAATGACACCACAGTAAAGTTTGTAGCTTAACTTGTCTGCTAACCGGCTAGCTGTTTCTGACAGGTGCGGGGACAGGAAGCGCTACCAATAACACCGGTCGAGAGATTAAGCGTCACATAACTAGTGATCAATTAATGGTTTCACTGCTGAGACGGTGGAGAAAGGCAGTGGATCTCGTTTTTTCTCACATAACGCTCAAAACGCGCGCTAAGCCTGATATATTAGCCTCGTTCAGAGTCCACGGATCTGACAGTTAGCATGGATCTTTACCAGGTTAAAGCACGTTCGTAATAAAATAAACACTGATGTACAAGTTTTTTGTTTTTCTACGTACAATCTGAAAGTTACTTGGCCGATATAAATATCAATATGTTATCAATATTTTACAAAAAAGCGCTGTGCAAATTATCGAATCTGATTGGTCAGAATCTGTTTATTCATTTCTTTATCAGTCCTTTCTGGTATCAGTCCAACACCTTAACCACTAGGCCACCCCTTCCCCAATAGATCAGACACTAATGTCAGGTAAGGAGGTGTGGGGTGCAGCCAGCATTCCGGTTCATCCCAAAGGTGTTTAGTGAAACCAGAACCCTCTGTGTGTGTGGTTTTTTTTATATATAATAACACTGCATGTGATAATAGAGTTTAGGGGTTTTGTGCTTAGGGTCATTGTTGCTGGAACAGTGTGAATTTGTGGATTGGGGTAATAGTGCATGATCGCCTTACAACAAAAAGGTCCTGGGTTCGTTTTTCTACCCAACTTAAAAAAAAATGGAATTAGTTTGATTGGTGATTCTTAATTATAGCAGATATATAATAAATGAACTATGATAATATAAACATTTAATTTTTATAGGTGCCTTTTTGGTCACCGCTTTTTGAGTTCACACAAATAAACAAATCCATAACATTTAGTTGTAATTTCCATCAAACCCTACATCTCTAAATAAATGTTATAGTGGATTATTTATTAATTTTTGGGAAAGTGGTAGCGCATTTGGTAAGATGTTGGACTGTTACTTAAAAGATCAGGGTTTTGTTTTCTTCGCACCACCAAGTAACCACCTCTGGGCCTTAACCACTGTTAGGTTGGTGGTCAACTGACCTCCTCTCCAAACTGTTGCTTTAAATATGGAAGCACACAGTTGTCTAGAATGATTTTACATTACATTATTTCCTTTACTGGAACTAAGAGACTCTAACACTGTTCCAGCATGACAATGACCCTGAGCATTATCACATACTGGGTTCTGATTGGATAGCACTCAAAAACCCAAAATTCTCTGAACTGAACTGGAACCCCGACTACAATCCAGAGCTTCTTACCTCATGTTAGTGTCTGCTCTGAATAATACTGTTGTAGCCCGACTGAACCCAAATCTCACATTCAATCTACAAATTGTAGTGAATAGATGTTAATTGAATAGTGGAGCTCACATTTAACAGCAAAATGAAGAATAAATCTGGAACAAGATGTTTAAAAACACAAATGAATCTGTGTCCTGCAGAGTTTAGCTCTAACTTGTCTCAACACACCTACATGTAAGTTACATGTAAAGTATACCTTGTAAGATCTTGATTAGTAGGTTTAGGTGTGTTTGAAGCTAAACGCTGCAGGGCATTGGCCCTCCAGGAGTGAAATTAGGCACCCCTGGGTTAGGAATGCTAATCAAAAGATTGTGAGTTTAATTCCTTGTACTACCAAGGTGGACCCATAAGCCAGACCCTTAACCACTCAGAAGATAAATACAATCCATTTTGGACAAGAGCCTAGCCAAATACCCAGTAAACCCTGCTCATTCTTTGTCAGGTGCCATTGGACCACTAGTGTTGTTCAGCTGGTTATAAATCTTATATATATTGGGCTGGCGCTGTGGCGTAGTGGTTAGCACGGTTCCATGTTCTCCCCAAGCTAGTGGTGTGGGTTTCCTCCGGGTCCTTCGGTTTCCTCCAACAGTCCAAAAACATGTGCTTTAGATTGATTAGTGATTCTAAAATGCCCCTAGGAGTGAATGTGAGTGCGGGTTCGGGGAATAAGCAGATATAGAAGATGAATGAATGAATTAAGTTTTATAGGTGTCCTAAAAAATTAGTTTCTGGTGTAGTGTGTAGAACGTGCCACTAGATGGAGCTCTAATCCAAACCTACTGTTTTCTTATCGCAGAGCGGACCTCCAGGCAAAGAAGACGCGCCACCGCGGGAATCGCTGGTAAGCGTTTTACTCTGGATGCCAAATCGTGTCAATAATCCCTTCTTAAATCATTTTGAAATGATCATTTTGAAAGAGTATCACACATACCAACAAAAAACCTAAGTGGTTAAGGAGATTGTAAGATGATGGGCTCAATTCCCAATACCACCAATTTAAAACTAAACCACGAAACCCTCAATTAGATAAACGTATGTTGGTTTGGAAACACTTAAGACGATTTGTTCTTCTGAACCGTTCAGTGTTTGGATTCGGTTATCTTGTTTTTATCCATCCAGGTCACCATGCAAAGCGATACTCTTTGTGACTAAAAACAGTGTAAAAACCCCTTTTACCTACGAAACCTTCGATGAAATGAAATGACACCAATAATAAGAGTCACACATTTAAGTGTTGTTAATCTTTATTGACGTCCTTTAACCGATTTGCTGTTTTAGGCTCTAACCTGTGTTTAAACTTGCCTAACATGAACTTTTGCACCACACTAAGCTACTAAATCATGTTTTATTAAAGTAAGATCTTAAAACATTGTGTGTTATATGCCAAAACCAGTTTTTGTGTATGATAATTTTTTTGGGCTGTTTGCCACAATTCAGTCCTGTTGACTGCTGTGGTTTTTTTTGCCCTGAACTTTAACATGTTTACGTTTGTTTTATAGGGGGATAAAGTTCAAACATTTTGATGGCTGTTATGGTCCATGTAAAGGGAATAATAAATGGGGCCATGTATCGTCAGATTTTAAGTGAAAACCTCCGTCCATGGGTCTTCCAGCATATCAATCATCCCAAAAACACGAAAAAGCGGCTTTGTAAGAAGCATTTCTAGGTCCTAAAGTGGCCTAGCCAGTCTCCAAATCTTTAGAGGGAGTTGAAAGTTTCTGTTGCCCTGCGACAGCTCCAATAATATAATATATATATATATATCTTGTGAATTGGGGTAATGGCTCAAATCTGCTCTGGAGAAAATCTTTCTTATTTTGGCTTTCATAGTTGAGGTATATACCTATGATGAAAATTACAGACCTCTCTCATCTTGCACATTTGGAAGAACATGCACAATTGGTGGCTGACTGAATACTTTTTAGCGCCATTGTATACAGTATAGTTGCGGGTAGTATGAGTAAAATTGAGACATCGTACATCCGCCATATTGATATTGTCATGTGACATACAAAGTCATGGCAGCTAGAATTCAAAATTTACGATGTAAAATAAGTGCAATTTAACTACAAGGAACATTTTTTCTTACCTAAAGCACTTCAAGAACTTGAAAAGTGCCGAGTTGCTGATTTCCGCTACTTTTACATCTGACCAGTTGTCTCTCTTGTGGCCTCATGGGATAGTAAAGTGTACATCGCAGATTGTTGATCATGCAAAACCTTTTCAGCTGCATACTGCTCAACCTGCATACTCCTATTTTTTATTTTTTGGGGCCACTGTGCATCATTTATTCGCAGGTATTCTTTCTAAGGTGTCAACAACCAGTGACTGGCTAAATGAGTTCTTTTAATAAGTAAGAATAAAGAATAATCTGTAATAATAAAGTCAGGTCTGCTATGTTTTGTCCGTTTCTCTCTTTCCTAGTTAAGTGGATTATTACAGTCCTGGATAATTCATGTCACAAGGCATTATTTGGATGAGGTGAATAATTAAAATCTGTGTCTGAAAGGATTTGATGTGGATGAGAGGAAAAGGGGCTGGTGGTGGGGTCGCCATAAGGCGGCGTGTCAGCTGGGGCACGGCAGTCACTTTAAACGCTTCTGACTCACCTCGCTCTATCAGGGCAGGTTTGCACTTACACTCTTTTTGGACTTGTGTGTTTCACTCAAACGCTGCACTAATCACCTTTTTTGCTTGGGGTTGTCACTGCCCACTCTTGTATGACGATTTTTTTGGTCCTTTGTTAAATCTATTCCTCTAATTTTGCAGTCATTTATGTGGGTTGACTTTGTGGTTAATTTTTAGTTAAACTATTTGCATTGCCCAGCAAAGACTATGGACAGTGTATCCATGTCACCAAGTAGTTTTGTGTTGTGTGTTGTCATGTGCAGGTAAGGTCATGGCCACGCTAGTGTCTTAAGGCCTGCTGCAAGCCGGTTTTACCCACTGTGGTTGCTCTATATGCCCCAAATATCACTGGCCTCCTGTTGAAAGAAGCAGGGATTCAGAAGCCAAGGGAGGAGGTAAAAATGAGCAGAGGCAACAGGAAAAAGAAAAAGTTGTCAGAAGAACATTCCGGTCTCGCTGCGACTTCAAAAGCTCCCCTTCCCCAGGATATTAAACGACTGTGATGAAAAATTTAGCGAGCATTAAATAAGGCGCTTTGAAGTGATCTGTTTTGGCTCAGCAGCCTACGAATTTCCGGAACCCCCTTTGCTCCCGCCACCATGAAAAGGTTTATTTAAAAAAAAAAAACACAACAAAGCTCAGGATTGGGGCACAAGATGCCCACATTAACATTCTAGCTGCTTTATCAGCCCTTCTCCCATTGTCTTATTCACTTATCCCATCATTCCTGCTGTTTGTCCCTTATGTAGCCTGTCCCCTGGTGCTTTGCAGTTACAGCCAGCATCTCTTGTCTTTGTATTGGTTTTGAAAATGAGCCGTGTTTAGTTGGGAATTTGTCTTGAGCAGCTTTCAGCCATGCAGTGTGTCAGCCCTCCGTTTTTATATACGGCTTATGAAAAGGTAGAGGCTGGTAATAAATCTGAGTCACTAATGTCTCCGGTGACGCTTTGCAGCAATTTGGATCTAATTTTTGTCTGTTTTTCCACATTTGATTATTACTTTAATTGTAACCCTTTATTAGAGCGAACCGCATTAAAGAGAATTATGAGCAGAATGGGGGCTCGAGGCTCAGAGATAATTCAAAATTATTGAGGAAAATGGCCAGTAGGAGAAGTTTTCCAAGACATGAAGGATCCTTTAGCAATCTTCTTATTTTTCCCCACTGTTGAAAGGACACAGACTGATGAATCCTATCTATTAAACAATATGATGTTTGATTTCTTTAGGAAATAAATGCATTTTTTTCCATTCTTACAGCAAAATCATTAAAAATGTCAATAATAAATACTATCTGATCATCAAGATCATATTTCATAGGAACTTACTTTTCATACCCAGCTAGACATTAATTCTCTTATCTAGCTGGTGTTTGCTGACAGAAATTATCTTTTTTTATGTTTGTTTTATTCCAGAAAGGTTATTCGTCATTCGTATATCATGTTTAATAGCGAATAATGTCAATATTCCTACCACTTCACATAGAGATTAATTTTGGTGTCAGAATTTAGTTTTATTTATTTTTTTCAACTAAAATTAATTGGTGTTGGATAACAAGCCTATATCGTTATTGATGCATTAATGTAAATGCTTGTTGACCCGAACCGCCACCCGCCCACCTCCACTTTACCGCCAGCCGTGGACTTTGGTGTGTTTTTATTAAGAGTGTTGCTGGCACACTATCCTGACTTCTCAGAATCGGTGTTTAATGATGTAGGGAGGCTTTTTATTGTTGCTGTGTTGCACTTTTCACTAACCCCAACACCCCTCCCTTCCTTAGTTTTCAGGATCCTTGGAGGACTCTATGAATTCTCACTGTCATGTCCAAGGACGAGCGGCGCAGGGTCAGCTAATTGCTTTTATGATTATGATTTCACGTCAGATTTATCATGCGTGCTCGGATCACTTCTCGAGGGCTGCCGATGCCGACCGCAGAAAATGAGTTTACGGCTTGTTCAGTCCTTTCGCTTTAGCACAGGTGGCTCTTTTGACTCACTGATTAGGGAGTGAATCATTTGCTTTTTTCCTGTAAAAGCTTTGTACAAATGTCAGGCTTTCCCTTTTAATGTGGGTGGTTATTTTTTTTTCTTCTTCTTCTTCTTTTTCTTTTTTTGTTTATTATCACCTCTCCAATCTAACCTCTTGTTGGTTTACCGGTATAATATGCTCTTGATAGAGTAGAGACATCACACAAACCATAATTCTCAGTTTCAGCTAAGAAATAATTTTTTTAAAAACCTGCAGCTTTCCTCTGACACCCTTATGCTCATCTATATTATTCTGAATAAATTTAAACTCTGCTTTTTTATTTTTTTATGTTGCCAAGTCTGGAGTCCAGATTTTGTTATACTGTTTTTGCTTGTCTGGGTCCCTGCTGGAACAGATCAGAGAAACCAATTCTTGTCCAGATGGATTAGATTTATGGCTGGACAGCTTACCACATCAAAAGTACTTTTATTTCTTTATTTTCGATCTTACAATTTTGTACTCTTTGTTGAAATACTCAATGAGTTTTAAAAACTTCCAATCAGAATATTAAGCTTTTAAATCTGACTAAAGAACAAACAAAATAAAAAACTGCTTCTCACTACTTTTATGGAGAGCACCACGTTCTCATT
This sequence comes from Sisor rabdophorus, assembly GCA_026260075.1. NCBI lineage: Eukaryota > Metazoa > Chordata > Actinopteri > Siluriformes > Sisoridae > Sisor > Sisor rabdophorus. The sequence goes on from JAOTQW010000015.1 coordinate 2,763,825, forward strand.
TCCTGATCCAAAATAAATGTTTAAATACAATGTATATTTATGTAAAAAAAATATAGTGACTGTTAAAATAAATAAATAAATAAATAATAATATATATATATATATATATAAATAAACAATAAAAAACTTTTTTTAAACCACTGGTTAAACAATATCTTTAACCAAGTTGTAGCTTTAGACATCATGCCTTTTACCATTTTTAATTTGTAGCGTGTACTTTCCTAAGTCCAGTTCCTGTCACTGTCGCAGTCCAGTTCCTGTCACTGTCGCAGTCCAGTTCCTGTCACTGTCGCAGTCCAGTT
>JAOTQW010000015.1:2764402-2775045 GCA_026260075.1 Sisor rabdophorus
TGTCGCAAGTCCAGTTCCCCCGTTCCCGTCACTGTCGCAAGTCCAGTTCCCCCGTTCCCGTCACTGTCGCAAGTCCAGTTCCCCCGTTCCCGTCACTGTCGCAAGTCCAGTTCCCCCGTCACTAAAAAAAAAAAAAGCTTTTATGGGTTTTATTGACAAGAGTTTTTAATGCAGGTTTTCTGTTCTAAAAAAACAGAGGAATTCAAACACTGTGTGTCCTTATAGGCATTTAATTGTTGTTCCTAATTATTATAAGAATCTGACATTCAAGTTTTATTTAGAGGTTTTAGATTAAGTCAATTATGGAATCGGATGGTGACTCCTACAATTGGAATCGGTTCGTAAAGTACCTAAAGATTCCTATCCCTTTTATTCATGCTGGTACATTTAGGACACGTACTATTATGTTGTGCGGTTGGACTTGAATAAAAGTCTTGTGTAATGAAATTTACTTTATATAAAACCTTTTTACACTACCAAATTAATCTTTTTTTTTAAAAACATGTAATAAACAAAAAGTTAAATAAATATCATAATAGATTTATAATGATTGTTAGCATAATCTACATTGTCCTTAGCCTCATCACTGGATGAAAAATCACTTGTGGCATTTAACATTAGCGTTGTTTTGGTGTTCTGGTGCACCGGTCGTCATCGATGGGAGACATATCCGCAGATTAATTATAAATAAATAATCGCTACATTCTGTTTAAAGAAAATAATAAAACACTCGTGACATTCCTAAAAATTGCTCTGACATTTAACTGCACAAATCAAATTCAAATGTAATTTGACGTTTCTGGAAGAAGCTTGTTGGGTGAAAATGTGACCACTAAAACAGAAACAAAGCCGCTGAACTCAAAAATTGGCAGAAGTTAACTGTCGCAGTCCAGTTCCCCCGTTCCTGTCACTGTCGCAAGTCCGGTTCCCCCGTTCCTGTCACTGTCGCAAGTCCGGTTCCCCCGTTCCCGTCACTGTCGCAAGTCCGGTTCCCCCGTTCCCGTCACTGTCGCAAGTCCGGTTCCCCCGTTCCCGTCACTGTCGCAAGTCCAGTTGCCTGTTACTGCAACTGTCGCTGCCCTGTCCCTGTTTTCTATGGCTTTGTCTCTGGTTTTTTTTTGTCCCTTTTTATTATTCTTATTCCTGTTCCTCCCATTGTCTTGGATTGTCTTGGTTTTCTGGCCATAACCCTGTCTTGCTTTTCTGTGTTTTTGTTTTTTTTAGTCCATGTCCATGTTGCCATCCGTAACCTCATCTTTGTTGTTTTTCTTGGTGTCTGTGTCCCTGTTCCCCAGGCTTTTCTGATGACTTCTAGACAACTGGCACCATCTGACTTATTATTAGAATGGCCATATTCCTCTGGGAAAATTCATTTGTTAAACGAGTCAAACGCAATCATAAGAAGACGGTCCAGAAGAGTCAAGCATTAGTAACTTTGGCTGGTGCTTTAGTGACTACTAACTTGAAGGGAGGGGTTGAGAATTACTTCCAGCCATCTTGCCATCAGTTTCTTTCATCCAGGCAGCGAATGATTGTTTATTGTGTATTGTGTTAGACTTAATCTATAGTTTTCTCTTTGCTTAAAGAGAGTATTAAGTCATTTTTCCCCTTGGCTGATGCACTATCCATTATTGCCTTGATAGCCTAACTGTACTGCATATCATAGCTGTGCCTATTAATTATTAACAAGATTATTAAATTATGTAGCATATATTTGTTGATCAGCACTTTCTGCTCCAAGGCTGGTTATGGTTGGTTTCTTGTTGGTGTGATTCGACGCATAGTTTGTCTTGTACCACAGCATTTTACCAACAGTTACAGTTTTTAATTAATTATCATACGACACAATTTTTATTATTTTTTTTGCTATTTAGAGCTACGTTAATGTTGGAAGCAATAATTTATTGGTTAAAATGTTTGGACTGCTAATTGGAAGATCAGGGTTTAATTCCCACCACCACCAAGTTGCAATGGCTGAGCTCCTGAGCAAGGCCCTAAATCCCAATTGCGTAGTTGTACAAAAGAGATAAATGTGAGTCGCACTAGATAAGGCTGGTTATAAATGTAAACTCTGCGGAAAAAATAACTCCCAAAAAACAAAAACTTGCATTATGCCAATGGTTTTCTATATTTTACGTTTTATCATATTGTCATATTTATCATCGCCATTTTCTTGGCTTTTTCTTATGAAAAGCATCCAGATAAAGCAAGTTCTTATGATTGCACCGTTACCATAGAAACGTAACCAGACTGTAATGTGCATAGAAACTTGTGGTTTGCCTTGCAGTTGATGTACAATATATCGGTGAAAGATTTTCAGATTATTTTTTTAATGATTATGTTGTCATCGGTTTGTGTGCATTTTAAAATCTCTGCTTCTCTTTTCCTGCAAGCTGTTATGACATTTTGTGGCCTGATATTAAAACCACAGGCTTATTGAGCCTCTGACCGTGCTGGGAACCTTCTTGAAAAACCTCAGTTTTATTCCCCTTGCGTCCATATTTTTCTGGCCACTTTTAAGAGAATGTCTTTATATGTAGTCTGGAAATACGGCAAACGTAATTTCTTCATTTCCACTTGTACAAAGAATTTTCAGCGTCTAGCCAGAAGATCAATCCAAGCAAAAAGGTTTCTACAGATCTATAATTTTCAAATGGCTCTGGCCGTGTCATGACGTGTTTGGGTACAAGCTGACAGAAATATGACACATATTCAATCATGCTTTTCCAGCGCCTGGAAATGCTTCTGTTTAGCTTTTTGTAAACCCGCTGCCAACTTTTTAATTACTGGAGTCTGATATTCTCTGTTTCCTCCTTTCCTTATTTGTATGTTGGAGAAAGCTTTAAGAAGAGACTAGACATGTCAGAGAGACAAGAGAAAAGAAAGGGGAGACTCAAAGTCTCAAGCTGCCTCTCTTGTCAGGCACACGTGTGTGTGTGTGTACACACACACTTGCTCGTACACGTCCCACTCAGCCTCCAATGTCACTTTCAAGGCATAATTACCCCAAGTTGTGTTGATTAGTATAAGAAGCAATTATGCCAGTTTTTCCGCCGCAAATGAGGAGACGTGATGGCCCCCTGATTGACAGGAAACATCCCTGCTTTAATAAGTAAACGACTATGGTAATGCAGGTACTGAGACCTCTTGATATGTCAGCATTTTTTTTTTTTTTTTACTTTTTATTTATTTTTATATTTTAGCCCATGACCTTCTCGCTTTAATGAATGCGTGTGACTGAAGCCTGAGTGCTATTATTATTTATTTATTATTTTCCTTTCTTTTCTTTTTTTAAATTGTCGGTACGGAGACTTCGGTTCAACACAGGAATCATCACATTCCGATTTTTGTCATATTTTGATGAAAGGTCTAGTGAAAAAATATGTCTCATTGGTACTGTGCAAAAGCTGAAATTTCCCAGTCTAACTTTAAAGCAATAATGTCTTTTCAGTAAGCTGGAAATCAGAGAAGAGCTGTTTGTAATTGACACATTGGGAATGTTCCTTATCGGCCTGCACAGTAAGTTATTAGCTGCTAATTCATCTACTAACTCCCCTGCAGCGTCAGTTATTTGTTTAAATGGAGGGATTCCCATGGTGAGTTTGTAACTACATTTCTAAAATAATTATTTGACGTTTAACACATGATCTTTTAGTGCTTACTGTTTAAGGAATATTTGCACAGGAAGAGGATTCAATTTTTTTACGGGTTTGTCATTGCAAAAAAGACATTCTTTTTATTTATTTATTCATCTTCTGGGTCACAGTGGTTTGCTAGAGCCTATCCTAGCTCTTTGAAGGTTGATATTTACCAGTCCATCACAGGGCCACACACACACACTCATACTCACTCCTATGGGCAATTTAAAAACCTCAATCAGCCTAATGGTAAAACAAATGCAATTTAACATCAATTTATTTTTTTCCCCCAAATGTAGCAAACACTATATGTTTCCCAATTTTTTTGACACCATATCTCGAATATAGTTCTGGTTAATATAACTTTTTCTTTTCTAAAAAATGTAGAATTTTTTTTTCAGGAACTACCCCAGACTAAGTGTAAGTCTTAGTACAATTTTTTAGATTAGCTTCTGTCTGTTAGTAATTTAAGGGTAAGTAATTTTTTATAGTACTCTACACAGCTATACTTCATCACAAATAGCACCTCTGATCATAGACTTTGGCTCAAAAAGTGTACAACATAATCATAAACTTGAATGATAAAGGTTGCCCTTTAAATTAAAATCACTTTAGCTATTAGAATAATTATTAGTTAGATCAACAAAATTTGCATGTTCAATGTAACAGTCCATGTGATGGATTAGGTGCCATTGCACTCAAGTCACCAGAAAAACTCCACCGAAGTAATTTTTCTCTTTTTTTTTTTGTTCAATACAAAGAAATGGCTGTTTGTGTCATGAGTTGTCTTTTAATACTTTTCACACCTCTTACAATGTAGTTCCCTGGGCTTTTTTTTTTTAGATTCCATAGGGTGTCTTAAAAGTTAGAGGTTGTCGTGTGTCTCAAATGGCAATACATTAACATAGGAAATCAAATCACAGCTCTGAAGCCGTTTCTTAGGGACTTAAAGTTAATGCACACTAGGGAATTAGTGCCCCATTGGTAGGTGACGGTGGTATTGAATTTAATTAAGCTTCAATCTGTTATTATTCTTCCCTGCTATATCCTGGAGTTTGATTCGGCCGTATGTAGAAACACTACGTGGATTAGATCATAAACAGCTTGCACTTCCGATTCTCTTGTTACACTAAGCACACCAGCCCCATGTGTGTGCCGCTGCATAAATATAATAGGATCATTCGCACCAGCACTCACAATCCCAGCTGTAATTTATATGGATTGAATGAGTGCTGCATTGTGGAAAAGCACGAGTGGACCAAACACTCATTTGTCACCTTTAATAAATGTTGCAATGTAAATTATGAAGTTATGCTTCGGACATAAATGCACTTTATTTCAGTCTCTTAATGCAGAGGCCCCTTGCCAGCACATTAAGAGACTGCATCTCTAAAGGCAGGAGGGGCCAAGATAAAAATTCGGTCTGTTTTCATAATCAATAATAAGCACAAAAGGGCTGAGATGAGGGAACGTTATAAAATATCTAAAGTCTAGCTCATAAATTATTGCTAGAAAACTGGCTTGTACACTAAAAATGTAAATACATTAATGTTGTTAATAAAGTGACTAATAGTTCTATCAGGACTGTAATAGCAGTTTAATGAAATATGGCAGCATGAATATATTAGAGTTTCAGTTCTAAAACGAGAGCTCCCAGGACATTCATCAGTGCCTTTTCAAACATAATATTTTTATTTTGTTCTGCTAATTGCTTCATTTTTTTTTTACCCTCACCCAATATCATCTTTTGTGAAACGGGGAAAAAAATCCTGCATAATGGATATGAATTAATAAGTGTCATTTTGTCTTAGTTTGATGTAAAGTAATGGTAGAGAAACACTAATAGGATCCATGTTTTTATGTGGCACAAAGAGATTGTGGCTTTATCAGTTTCAGAAAAATGAGCAGCGGTTCATACAATCATAGACAAAGAAATAAAAGATTACAATATAAAGACACATTCTATAAGGAAAATGTTAGTCGATTAGTGAAACTCAAATTGGTTAGTCACAGTAATTTATTTAGATAATACAAAACTATTTGTATAATTTTTTTGCTTGCGCTTCTAAGAGTTAAAACAAATAAAAAAAAAAAAAAAAGATTCACACCCGCCTTATTCTCTTGGGAGTTAAATTAGTTTTTTCCATCTACGGTGTCATGTACAATGCATGGTAGGTTCCTCTGTTGCAGCCTTGTACATGAGCACTAGAGGCTGCTGGAGACTTATGTTAAGCTTCTGTACTAAGGTTTGCTGTCTGTCATCCACAGCAGTGTCATACCATTAGCTCAGGGTTTGCTTAAGAAATGTAGCCCCTGTCCTATATTCTTAGGGTTTATGCTTCTTAGTTGAATTTGGTTTACGTGCTAGACCTTCAGTCCTATTCTCGGTCCTAGCCATAGGCTGCAAACGAATGCCTACTCTGTCTTCGCTCTATATCTCTATAATCCCGAGTTCGAGCTTACATACTGTACTCTTACCCTTTACCCACTGTCTTTATGCCTGGATGTTTAGACTTTAACAGTCTTTAGGCACCTAAGCCACTATGCCCAGAGCTATCTATGGGGCTCAAATTGTTTAGACTTTGTTTAGCAGTCATTTAGATCTTCAATCATGGTTTGCATCTTCAGTTATTTAGTCTTCTTTCTGCAATTTAAGAAGTGTTTTTTAAAATTTTTTTCATGTCCCTGGAAAAAAAAAACATTAGTCTTTGCATGAACTTGCTTATAAAAAAAATGCCTGTCGCCTCTGGGCTGAAGTAACAGTCAGTGAAGTAACAGTTTTTTGACTGCTTTCCCATCATATTTGGATACTGTAGATAAAATATATGGTTCTGCAGCCCACCACCTGCTACCATGTGCTAGTTCCTACAGCAGCCATAAAAGGCTGATTTAAAATCTTAACTTTGATGTGTTGTCTGCATACCTTTCTACAGAGCCCACGGTGACCGAGTTCATTCATTGCTGTATCTAAAGCCTATTCCAGGAACCCAAGGAATGGGTTGGAAATGCACTTTAAATAGGGCAGCAGTCTGTTAGTCAGTCCAGGGCAATTAATTGTAACCAATCAATCAGTTCTTTGAAGGCACTTCTTGAGGAACTTCTTGTAAATAGCAACCTGAAATTAGGATAATTGTGTCACAGATATGTGAAATGATTATTACAAAGTTCAAACCTTTAGATTTCCGATAAAGGGTTTTTGGTGGTAAAAATCAGTGACGTGGCTCTTTGCCTTGAGTGCTTAAAGAAATCAGCGTTGTTCCTTGTGGTTAAATTGCGCTGGTTTGACATCTTTTAAGTTCATCTTTGACATCTGTGACATTGTATGTCAATATCAAAATGGTAGCACATCCTAATTTCATTTATCCTAGCTGTAACCATACGATACTTTTTTATAGTGGTGGAAAGTGCGTGCTTATTTAATTGTAGTACATACTTGTGTAGTATGCGTTTTCAGACAGAGCCATTGTGTGTTTCTCGGTCAAGGTCGGCAGAAAATGTCAGAGCAGGTGTGTGTCTGTCAGCGCATGGCCTGCCTGCCAGTGCAGCCCCTGCACTTCTACACTCCATGCTGTCACACCAGGGCAGTTCATACAAACAAACAGGCCAGTATTTTAACCCTGCTCTCCATAAAAGCAGTGGTCACGACAAGTTCACTCACCTGCTGTACACAAACAGTTTTGCGTGAGATGACTTCAGTCATTGGATTAAAAATCTTTCTTGTTTTCTTCTGTACATCAAGCGTGACTTTAGAAATCAGTTCTATCTGCTTTTTATGTTGGTTAATATTGCAGTTTGTTATTAAATATTATAGTTTGTTACTGCAGAATTAGACCATGGGCTACAGAGTTGCATATAAAAGTAGTCTAAAACAAGTTCTACATAAGTACATTCATTCACCTTCTATACTGGAGTACCTGGAGGAAACCCATGCAAACTCTGTGCAGAAAGACCCCTTGCTCCGGATTCGAACCCAGGACCTTCTTGTTGTGAGGCGACCGTGCTAATCACTACGCCACCGCGCCGCCCCATAAGTACATTATAATCAAAAAAATTTAAAACTTATAGTTAATATTTTTTAAATGATGACAGTTGTTACAGTAACAATTAAATCATATCAATCATTGTAACCTAATAATTTACCCGTGCAGGCTAAATTTTAGTATAATTTCAAGAATTGTGAAGCTCCGTTTTTTTAATTCTCGAACCCTATCCGAGTCCCCCTGGAACATACAGAATATGTCTTAGTTGTTTGTTTCATCTTTATTCTGTGTTTGTTTTACATACGCTTGGTTTCCACACAGTGGTCACGGTGCTAGACCGAATGCATTAGGAGGTCTTTCGGGAGTGGTTAATTTGCAGAAACCAGAGCTATGATTGGGATTACTTCATGCCTGAATGTCTAAGGCAAATGTTAAAATATATATTTTTTTTCAGCTTTCTCAATTAGTGATGCGTTTCTCTGAAACTGTGGGTAAACTCAAAGAATGACATCTCTCTGTGTGAGTCAGCAAAGTTTCATCTGCAGTTATTGGCATATCCTGTATTTCGGAGGAAAAAAGTACCATTTTGGGGCCATCTTTAAAAAGGAGGTTAGTTTTAGAAAGAATTGCAAACAGGGGAAAAGGTTTGCTGCATGCTCTTTGTAAAGGAGCCAAAATCCTGCACCGGGTACCAGTCATGCACCTCTGATTGTGGTTTGAGCATGTCTTTAAATGGAAGATTCATTGTCCCTGCTACTCTAATCATTCTTGACAGCTTTGACTAATGTGCAAAGCCTGGCAGGCCTGCTGGTTCATCCTGAAGCTCACACTTTCCCTCAATACTACAAGTGTCCAGTAGATGGTGATAGTTAACTTTGAGACATTGTCTGGAAGCGCAGGCTTTCAAATTGGCTGTCTCGCTAGCTGCTATTCTTCTTTCTTGCAGGGTTTTCTTTCTTTTTAAGCAGTATTTTTCTTTGTGCTCTTAATACTCTTTTCTTGTAAGTCGAGTTTTACAAGCTTCAATTTTTTTTTTTTACTTTTATTTTACTTTTGCCACACACTGTCATTTTGTCTCTCGAGTATGTCTACCTCTTTCTTTTTTTTCTCACCCGATCATACTCTCACACAAACGACAACAGGTGTCAACCAGGAGAGGGTCACGGCACCAATTCGTAGCCTTTTGAAGGCAGCAGAATTGTTGATCCACATCTCATGATTAGCATCGTCCCCTATTGAATGCAGGCGGTGGAGAGATGATAATGTCAACCGAATGTCACAATCTGTCTGCCGCCGGTGTGGCAAGTGTCCCACTGAGATTTTACCCAATCAATTGATCATGGCTGAGCACATTTCCCTATAATCGTAAACGCACTGTACCTGTATCTATTAGGCCTTTTGGTCAACCGTGTAGAGTTATTATCTACTGGGTTGTCTTTAAAATGCAGGTCTTGAGAAAGGGGTAAAAAGAGAGAAGTAGCCACCAGTACGCCGTTCTGGAATCAGAGACAAAGTTCTTTACATCCCTATCTTGTATTAGTGCTTTGTTTATTTGGCTGCAATCAGCTAATTGGATGTGAAGGCTGGTCGTCCCTTCAGTGGAAATGAAGGGCAAGGTTCCATTGGCAGCACAAGATTGCCTTTGTGTTTATCTGTGCGTCTCATCAACGCAGTGTTGCGATGTGGCATCATAGCATTATCTGCCATCGTTCATTTACGTTCGGCACAGGACCGCCCCTCCTCCCCCCTGCCCCAAAGCTGTCCCATCTGGACAGTGCGCTTTTATTCGTTGAGGTTATTTATTTTTTTAAAATACTCGTTTTCAGGAAAGCAAACAGTTTCAGATTAACAAAGCGTGTTACTGGCACAGAACGATCCAGTTTCGTTTTCATTAGCCTGCAAACTCCGTCTTATTTGTTGCTCAGAGAGACGTGCGGACTGTCACTGAATGTCATCATTGACTGTAAAAGGGAGTTTGGGGGGGGGGAAAGCCTCAAATTACAGGAAAGCAGCACTGCATTAAAGAACAAAGGAGATCGATGGCAGTACATTAAACTTTATGCGATTGGGGGAGGAGGAGGAGAAAAAAAATCAGCTAATTAAAATTGATTACACTAGCTTTGTAAAAGTGTTTCTGAATTAAATTATTGTATGAAAACATTTTGACCAATTGAGGAGCTGAGGAAGTATCCATTACTGGATTGCTGCTGGAGTGTTTGTGGTAAGCGGCTCTGAGTAGTTTGTTGTGTTCATATTTATTTCTTTATTTTTTGGGAAGCTTGGCGTGCCACTGTTTCCCATGTGATCACGATCCCTTGCTCTCTGTTTTGCTGGACCTCCCGGGTTCAGAGCTTTTACCTAAATAAAAAAATGTATTGGTGAAAAATTCCCATCTTTTTTTTTTTTTTTTCTCTACACCAAAGTGTCATTTGTGGTGGCTGCTTCAAGATCGATATGTCTTTTTGATTTGATAATTGCTCAGGCCTCCAGTTGGATGTGCGGCCTGCATGCCCAACTGTGTTGGTAAAGAGTGCCATTAATAGTGTTTTAATAAACAGCTGAAATTCATACGGAGGTGTGGGATAGAGAGCTTGACATCGGGTTCAATCTCCTGAAGCATCTGTAGTGTTTCCGCTATTTTGTAATTACTCCTGTTGAAATTTCCAGTATAGAAGAAAAGCCATGTGTCTCTCTTTTCACTGCCTTTCCATTAAATATTGACACCCCCCCCCATGCAGTGAGCCACCTTTGCACTTGCCAGGCAATATGTGACCTGCAGAGCTCACTTATTAAAACAGTATGAGGGGCGGGGGAGGGGGGACTGGTCAGAGGTAAATGATTTACCAATAGAATTAAGATGAATTAGTTCCTTATTTTTGTATTCGCTGTTGGAAGCTAATAGAAGGCCACATTATATATCTGTAACAGTAACATGTGTGTGTGTGAGCGCGTGTGTGTGAGCGTGGGTGTGTGTGAGCGTGGGTGTGTGTGAGCGTGGGTGTGTGTGAGCGTGGGTGTGTGTGAG
>JAOTQW010000015.1:2812982-2836909 GCA_026260075.1 Sisor rabdophorus
TATATATATACACACACACACGTGTGTTTAGTCATTTGAGTTGTTTGTGTGTGCTGTGCCTCGGGATGGCCGGGAATTGGGAGCCTTCGCGTGCAAGCTGAGTGCGGCTTCCTTTATCTGATTAACAAATGAGGCTCTTTCATTGTCATTTTGGTTCATATATGCAAAGAAAAATCCTTCCTTCGTGTTATGGGATGTGCAGTGTTATCATTCCGATGGTTTCACCTGCTTTATTTGCTGCTTTGTTTAGGTCACGTCTGAGATTTTCGTGATAAGGATGGCTGCAATGCACAGCCGAATTTCCCTCCTGTTTTTTTTTTTCTCGGATTCTCTTGCTGTCGTAGCCTTTCAATCTGAAAAGGTTTTCACATCAAAAAAAATAAAGAAAAATTATATAAATATTATATTCTCTCTCTTTTACCTTTTTCTTGCTAACCTTTCTCTCTCTCTTTCTCTCTCTCAAGGTTTTTCTAACTTTTTTCCTTTTTCCCTCCAACGCTTTTTACCTTTTGTCTTTTTGCCCTGTATGTCTTCCTCTCTTTCCTTTTTCCAATCTTTTTTTCTATTGACCCAGACTATTCCACTTTTCCTCAGTTGGTTAGTCAGTCACACTGCTGATCTAATTTGCTGTGGCTGCTGTAACCGGGCTGCTATTGTACTTAATGACTATTTCAGTTAACAGTTGGGAGAGGGTTGCAATTACGCCGTGAGGTTTTTTTTTTATCCTTCTCCTCACAACATGAGTAATAGCAATTGACTGCCTCTCTTGCCAATTGCTTGCACCCTTTGTTAACTTTATGTACTCCTTTAGTGTTAAGCGCTACGGAGCCATGTGTCTTTTAGAATACGGTCGCATTACTCTCCCCTCCGCCGAGTAGGCCCTGACTCCTATTATGATTTCCCTGCGACTTTGCACACACAATTAATAAACGGGGGCTCGGAGGCACTTCACTACACACACACACACACACACATACATACAGTTTATCCTCTGTTTGGCTGCTTTTAGAGCATAGCATAGTGCTGACCAGCTGTCCATTAAAGAAAGCGAGAGACCTGGACATATGTAGTATACGATATATTGCGGTATCTTTTGAATAATTTACACAACACGCACCACACGGTTGGGTGCAGCAGCTGCGAAACCACTCACAGCTTCTCAAATTCACCCACTCATTTTCTACAAAGACGTGGTTTGTTTCAAGGCCCGATTATCTCTTGTCTTTCTCTGCTCAGCTCTAAATGCAGCTTGTTTGAGTTAAACCTGTGCAGCTGTCTGTGCCAACAGTTGTGCTTACACGTGTCACGAAACTAACATTGCAGTACACAAAACTTCCATTATCGTGTATACAGTAAATACGCCAGCAATTTAGCAGTTCAACTGTCTGTGTGTTTTAGGACCCCCAACCCAACACACACACATACACACACCTATTTTTGAGATAGTAAAAATAGACTAGCTCCAGTACAAAGCTTCATCTAATCCAGAGACTCCATCGGGTGAATGCTCAATAAATTTTCTTTTTTCATCCCATTCATCTACAATTTTACAATGATTACAACTATTACAACAATTGAGGCAAATTTACTTGATCCCTGAGCATGATTTTTAACCAATGACCTTAAAGATGCAGATGATGACATGTACAATGATAACCAACAAAACAATACCACAGAAAACTGTAGTAAACAATTTCCCAGAATTTTTTTATGAACTCTAAACTGTTTATCAGATGAGGGAAATGATGGAATGACTAACCATTGGAAGGTTAGTGCTTGATTTCCAGCACCACCAAGTTTCCACTTCTGGGCTCTTTAGTAAGGCCCTTAACCCTTGCTCAATGTAAATGGTAACGCTTTGCTGGTTTATATTGACATTTTTTACATATTGTTTTCTATACAACTGGAATTTCAGAATTGTTTATAATTCATCTATACCTGCTTATTCCTTAACTTAAGGGCACAAGGGGTCTGATGGAGCCTATCCCAGTGCACATTGGTACACACATTGGTACACCCTGGACAGGTTGCCACTCCAAAGCATTAATAAAACAAACAACGCACGAACACACTCACTCCTATGGACAATTTAGAATCACCAATTAAGCTAATATACATGGAATGAGGGAGGAAACCTGCAATGTGGGTAAACATGCAAACTCTGCACAGAAAGACCCCTTTCCCGGGAATCGAACCAGGGGTCTTTTTACTGTGAGGCAACCATGCTAACCCCTACGCCATCGCCTTTGCCAAATTGTATTGCATATAATTTAAGCAGCATAAAAGTCTAGCAGTTTTGCTAATAATATCCACTGATGTTAATCTAATTAAAGTTGATTTGTTTTACACTTTAATTTTTTTTTTTTTTGTGTATTTATTGACTTTCTGTAACATGAAACGTAATGCATTTACATTTATATACATGTTCTTATCCAGAGCTTAATCCTTTCAAGCAATTCGGGGTTTAGGGCCTTGCCCAAGTGCCTGTGATAGTTGCTTGGTGGTGCTGGGATTTGAACCCCAATCTTCCATTTAGCAGTGCAACACCTTAATTACTGAACTACCAGTCAAGCCTCAGGGATCATTGGATGTTTATCAGGTTTATTACCTATTTCTCAGAACCTGCTCTATTAAACAGTGAATATAAGCCAATTTAAAAGTTTTTCCAAAAACAAAAGCATGACGGGTTCTGCCAGAATGATGGGGAAAAAACTAAAATCTAAATCCAAGTAAAGCTGATTTGTTAGTAGATTTAAGACATTTAGCGCTTCAGGGTGCGTTTTATTTATTTTTTTTGGGGGGGGGGTGTGTTTATTGGTTTGCTTTAAAAGGATTAGTTTGAAAACTTACTGCGTTGTTCACAGAATCAAATAATATTTACCTACTTTTGCTAGTAGATATCAGCTACTAATATTCGCCGGTGTTAATCCAATTAAAGTTATTGTATGAATAAATTATTAGTTGATTTAACACATTTAACCCTTTAGGGTGCTTGATCTATAGAAATGTCTATTGGTTTTCTGTAACGTGTTTAGTTTGGAAATGTGTTAGAGCAGGTCCTCAGCAAAGATGTAAAAAGGGAAAAAGCTTTTCAAAGCACAATAGTGCATTAATTAAAAACTATTCCAGTCGTATATCAAGAAAACAATAATATTTCTACATCACTTTTATACATATACTTTTCTCAAACATGAATTATGCTGCCGAGCTGATTATTCGGCGGCTGAAAGTTTTAGCACCAATAGTTAAGGCTGTGGGTTGTTGATTACTGGAGCTGTGTTATATCCAGCCTACTGCCCCGCTGCTACTGTCAGGGCCCTTCAGCAAGGCCCTTAACTCTTCTCTGATCCAGGGGCTTTATATCACAGCTGAAGCTGTAATAAGCCCAGAACATTTATCTTTATCTTTTTTACACCTCTTTCATCCCTCTTTCACGTCTCCCATCCTGTTAGAATCTGCTTTGTGTCGCTGTCTAAGCGGCGGAAGGGGAAAACACATGTAACGTGTCCTAGCTTGTATGTTAAAACGCCTTTTCTGTGAAAGCCGAACGCTTTAACAGTGCACCGGCGAGTCGGCAGCTAATAATATCCGCTGATGTTAATCCAATTAGAGTTGATTTAACACTTTACAGTGCATGATTTATAGAGGCGTTTATTGGTTTTCTGTAACGTAATCAGTTTGGAAACTTAATGCATTGTTTGGAAATGCATGTGTGACTGGAAGCAGGCGGAGAGCAACTTGTGCTCTGGGTTATTTTGCAATGATACCCCCATTAATAACACCAACTCCTGGCCTGTTAGCAATGTTTTGATTTTTTTTTTTCCCAGGCCTTCTCTCATGCACGGGAACGGCACAACCTGGCAATAATTTAATCCTGGGAGTCGATGGAAAATGAGCTATATTCGCTCAGATTAGCGAGGACGCGTCGTCTAGCCTCCTCGGCTGCGTCCCAAATGATTGTTTTATTTCCCCCCGTCTTGTTGATTGTTTGGAGAGTTCGAGAAAGACTAACCCATGCTAATGGAGGTTTAGAGACGTTGTGCTGATATAAGATCAGACACCGGTGATTAATCATGAACAAATATAGTCTTCTTCTATTACTGACTGAAGGAAAAGCAGAAGTAAAGAGAAAATTACCAGCAACACGAACAAACATTCGGAGCTGGAGAACGTTTCAGCATATTTGTATTCGATTAGCTTTATTTTCCAAACTTTTCTTAACTGAATCCAATGGTTTGCGAATCAGTGTCTGTATGTGTGTGTGTGTGTTCTGTTTCCAGTGACTCAGTTGCAGATGACTTTGGCCTCAGTGCAGGAGTTGTTGATCCAGCAGCAGAAGAAGATCCAGGAGCTGTCTCAGGAGCTGGCCGACTCTCATGTAAGTTTGTTTTACTCATTAGACACAAACACATTTACACCTCATCGCTGGATGGACAAAAGCCTAAGGGTCCTGGACAAGCACACTTTTAAGTTGTAGCCAATTGGCAGACAATTTGGTTCAACTAACAAAAAAAGCAAAAATATCTATATTAATGTTTTTAACTAGTTGACTGGGCAGCCCTTTGGCATAGTGTTTAGCACGGTTGGCTCACAGCAAGAAGATATGTGTGGCCCTGCGATAGACCTGTCCAGAGTGGTACCGCTGCCTTTTACCCTGTAGCCGCTTGGATAGGCTCAAGCACACCCCCTTGACCCCGAGTCTGGGATTAAGCGGGTATAGAAGATGAATGCATGAATGAACTAGCTGACTTACTTGTCACATGGTGTTGTTTAACGTACCAGGTTAGGTAGGAGATGTGGGTAAAGTATCCAGACATTTTAATACAGCTAATAGTAAAATCAGTACTGAATAATACCAATACTTAAGGTGCGAAGAAATCAACGTATGAGATTACATTGAGTTACAGTAATATTAAAGTAGCCAGTGTTGCAGATCCTCATCAAATAGTCATCATAAAATTGTAAGTATGTTTTCTTAACTTGGACCTTGGAATCCTGTATCATAATATGGCAACCTGTTTTGGCCAGATACATAAGAGACTCAAAATCGTGGGTTTTGATTTGCTTTATCTGAACTGTTAGATTAGAGAGTGTGTGTGTGTAAAATTCATGAGTCCAGGGATTTGATGGATTGTATGTATTTGTTGAGTGCCCTCTAGTGATATACCAAAAAGGATCTGTTCCATGAGTATTCAAAAGGATTTGTATTTGTGAATGGATTCAGATTTCTCATCTTCAGCACACACAGATACACACACACACACAGCCAATGTAAACTCTTAAATATTGTTCTCTGTATTCAACAATTCTGTAAGCTTTATGCTGAATTTCTCAACTTTAACCGAAGTAATAGTTTTTATTATATCAGTGTTGCTCTACAAATGTCATCCAACATAATACCAAGATTTTTGTCCTGTCAAAGATTAATACATTTTTTAGTTAACATAAAACATTGTCTGTGTAAGTGAGTGGATGATTGAGTGGGTGAGCAGGCAAGTGGATGACTGGGTGATCGAGCAAGCAGATGACTGAGTGAGCAATAGGATGAGCGTGCAAGTGAGTGCAAAATGAGTGATAAAAAAGGTGAGAGAACAAAAGAGTTAGGATGGTGAAGGAAAAGAGAGACACAGAAAGACTTAGTGTTGGAGATGTAGAAAGTCAGAGATAAAGTGTAAAAAAAAAAGCAAGAAGATAAGAAAGGGAGTAAGTGGGTGAAGGAAAGAGATGAAAAAAAGTTAAGTGACAAAGTGAAAGAAGAGAAAAAAATTTCTCAAAGAGGGGGGAGGGGGAGAGAGGGAGAGATCATAAAGGACAAAGAGATATGAGATGTGTGTGAGAGTGAGTGTGCTAGAGATCTACAGAGGATCCGACAGTCTCACGAAAGTAAAGGTTACATTTCTGACTGTAGTGTTAGCACCAATATTTGATGAATAGTAAAGAGCTCGGGTTCGGGCTATGTGCTTAACCCATATTTTCATTACCTAAAGGATATGCACAGTGCTGGTAAGCAGCTAAATGAGATGGAGAGATTAAATAACAAAGACATTGATGGAAAGCAAAATTATTGTATATTAGGTTGATTGGTGACACTCAATTGCCTGTGTGTGTGCGTGTGTGTTCATCTGTGTGGATGGATTGGCAACCTGTTCAGGGTGTACCCTTGTCTCTTGCCTCATGTGCGCTGGGATAGGCTCCTGCGCTAGCTCCCCCTAGCTAGGGAATAAGCGGGTATAGAAGATGTATAAATAAATGGCGTGAAGAATAAAGTAATAAAATAAAGGAGGGGTCAAAAAATAAAAGATTGAAAGGAATTATTACATGTGGAAATACATGACCGAGGATGTAATAAAGAGAATACAGAGAAGGGAGACACTGAGCTGTGCATGTACGAGCAAAGCCGAGCTGCTGATTGGACGGCTGGGAAATCTGTTTGCCACATTTATCTAAATCAACGGTACAATTTACTAAGATCTTAAAATCATCTTCTACTACTGCATAATTCTACCACCGCCGCCTACATTTCTAGCATTTGGCAACCAACTCGTATAGAGCGAGCGACAATTTCTCTCATTTTCCTTTTCCAATTGAGCAGTTAAGGGATCATGTGTGCGTATATTGGAGGTGCAGGGATTTAACCCTCCTGTTTCTTTTGACCAGTAGCCAAACATCTTAACCAATGAGCTACCACTCAAAAAGGTGCTTTACTGGGATACAAAATATTATCATTAGCATTGCCAAAGCATGAGAGAATTAAAAGATGAAGATAGGTAGAGTATTAGGGGGCAGGTGGGGGCATTAGACTATGTGAACCAGGGTAAAAAATTAAGAAAGTACAATGAATCCTAGTGCTACTGCTACTAATCCTACCTTTTGCTGCTACTTTAACTGTGATCACTGCTACATTTACATTACATCTACAGCATTTGGTAGAAACTCTTATCCAGAGTGCTTTTATCTTTATTATACAACTGAGCAATTTAAGGAGGGCAGTAGTGGCAGTAGTGGCTCAGATGGTTAAGACGCAGAGTTGTTGATCAAGAGCCAAGAAAAGCCTGGGCTAAAGTCCCACTGCCGGCAAGAAAGACCCGGAGGATCTGGGCTTAGGTCCACCACTGTTTCCTCCTTAAGCAAGACACGCAACACATTCCTGCTATAGGGGTGCTGGATAAGAGCGTCTGCCAAATGCTGTAAATGTAACTAGTAGCTAACCCTGCGCTATGACCCCAACCTTCCAATGTGACCAATAAAATTAGTCTGACCCTAACCTCCTATGTGACCAATAAAATTAAAATTGGAAAGGGCCTTGCTCGTCAGTGGCAACTTTGTGAAGCTGAGAATCATACACAGATACACAGTTAGCAGTCCAACACCTTAACCACTGCACAATCGGTCCAGTATTTCTGCTAGTCCTTCTTTTACCACTACTAAAACTGCTACCCCTTCCGTCAAGTCTCACGAAATCACTAGCGCTAACCTATGTCCCGGGGCTACTGTGTATTCCTGTCGTGCTATCAACATGTATCTCCGCCCTGGCCGCCAGCTATCTCGAAGAAAGGATGAAATATATTTACATTTTTTACATTCTCTCTCAAATACAGTTGTGTTAGTATGTCGTATCCAGGAACCACAATTAATATGTATGGCATAAAATTTTTTAAATGCTTTTAATTGCACACATGACTTTCTACTTTTAACGCTTGTTCCTGCAAACCGTAAGAAGCGACGCTACTGTTTTCAGGAGATATTTGTCAGTGACGCTTCAGATCTGTTGCACAAGGAATTTCTCAAACATTCTACTGTCAATCATCACTATCCTTGCGTGACAAGGGATTTGTTCTGCAGCAAGTGGTAGGACAGTGATTGAGATGTTGAACTTCTTATTCGAAGGATTTCATTTCGATTCCCAGCACCACCAAGTTAACACCACTGAGCACCTGGGCAAGGGCGTCTGCCAAATGCTGTAAATGTAAATGCTGTTATGGGGAGTCGTGATTGTAATTTGTAAAATTGTAACAAATTACATTTAGATTGTAAAATGTGATTATTCTACTGTATAAATAATGTCTTTGTTTTGTTTTTTCATTCAGGCTACACTGTTATAACTTTCTTTATAGAGAATTTTTCATAACATGTTAAAAATAATGAATTTAATCAATTTGGGAATGTAGGCTGGCTGGTGCATAGTGGTTGGCATGGTCACCTCACAGCAAAAAGGTCCTGGGTTTGATTCCTGGGCAAAGGTCTGTGCAGAGTTTGCATGTTCTTTGTTTTGAGCAGCATCAATTCCTGTCAAAGTGACCAGGCCAGTTTAAGCTTAAACCAACATGGCAATTTCCACCGCTGCAAAGAAGGATGCGCGGCCCTGAGACAGTATTAAGCTTGTCATGGCTCATATGCTGCTAAAAAGAGAACAAGGCTGCTAAGGAGCATGCACAAGCAAGTCTGGCAGAGACATCAGCAAGGTGCCTCTGAATGTTCTTATAACATCTTTGCTTTCTTTAGGGTCTTTAATGGCAGTCAAATGGCGAGGGGGGGTCATGCCTGTTAAGGATCACATTTACACACTGGCAGAGCAGATCGACCTCATGTAGGTACGGTACCGCATTGTTTAATGAGCAGAATGACTTTCAGCATCTCAGCCGATAGCCTGCCTGAGGGCATCTCCTGTGCATTTTCTTCATCACATGCTAATTTATTGTCATAAGGTTTCAGTAAAACATCTCAACATGACCATGTCTGCCTTTCAACATTTCCCAACATGTGCTCATGTTCATCTGAGGAAAAAGGAATGTGTTACCTATTAGAACCCCATCTTCATACCTCAGCATGTGAAACCCGACTCACTTTGTATCTCAGGATGCTATGATAAATCAACCCATAACATGGAACAGAACACTCTTTGGAATCACAACTGAAATGATGTTTTATGTCCACAGCTTGTTAAGCACGTGGGAATTTGAATGCAGCATCTGGATACAGCAAGAAAACATCTGCGAAAGCATCTGGCACCGTGTGAACACCATGCAGATTAAAAAAAAAATCGCCATTCATAAAAATTTCCACCATTGTTCCCGCTTCGCAGGCAAAGTGATCTGAAAGTGTGCAAGAGGCTCTGAAGCTCTTGCATCCATCTGTTTAATGCACATTTGAAACAGCATGAACAGCAGCCAGCCAAGGCGAAAGGGGGATAAAAGATTCCTGTTAAAATGTAAATTGAATTAAAAAATAGCGATGCCATCATTCGCCATAAGTGCCTAGTTGGAAGAACGAGTGTATAAAAACTGTATTTCACATCAAAACATCCATTAAACAAACCATAAACTCTACTTTATGGCGGAAATCTCCATCTTTTACGTTTTCTTTGGAGCGATGTAGAGCCCGTTGTCTCCAGTCTTACAGAGAAATTGTGGAAATTGTTTTCAGGTCCGGAGCGTGTGATTAAAAACACATGGCGAGCCGTTGAGCTAGTTATCATTTTCAGTTTGTGGTTTTCTGGGGAGCCTTTCAGGGTTTCTCTAAACTCGACGTAATGCGCCAGGCTTGGCAATTAAGCCTCTTTAACACGGAAATGTGTGTTTAACCTAAAACACATGGCAGCTCCCGTTTCTTCAGATGCTAAGCAAACATTTCTTATGGTCTCGACCACTGAATTAGAGACTGCGCTGTCTTGTAAGCTGCCTGGACGGTTTCCACTGTATTACTGCGCTTTGTAAGAAAAAAATTGCCAAAAATTATTTCAAGCTTATTTGTACAAGCTGATGAGAGAGTTTGCTGTTTAAAACCTTTTTTTTTGGATTAGATTACTTTTTACTTTTTCAAGAATCATGCTATTTTTCTATAAGTATTCTAGTAGAAATAACCTTGGCCAATATACACAGATTAGTCATATCTGAGCATTTGGGCCCCCATTTGGACCAGCCGCCCGAACAATGGTAGAGACCTGTTTTATTATTTTAATTTTAAATATTTTTTTACTGGTAGCTCAATTATTTTTATCCAACTGTGCCGTTGAGGGTTAAGCTCGTTTTTCTCGTTGGCCCTACAGTGGCAGCTTGGTGGTGCTGGGAATTGAACCCTTGAAACCCCCTGACTCGTGGGGGTCTTCAGCAAAGTTTGAAATAATGTATGCTTACTGTTCTTATCTGATTTGCTTTGATCCAACTGTCTTCTTGAATCAGTCTGTCCTTTTTTCACAGCTTGTCTATTTTTGTTTTCGCACCACCTCTTTTATATGGTGTGCAATGCAACAATAGCTACAGCCTTTGTCCTGTATTTGCATAATTTTTTTGCATTCTGCCCCGTGACCTGATTAGCTGATTGGATCGACTAATATGCATGTGTTCTCACCTTGTGTTAGTAAGTACTTTCGTTTTTGGTTTCTTTGTTACCATACATAACATGTTATTGATACTAACCCAGATCTCTTACCCAGTATTTGGGTAAAATTAAGTCAGCTTGGTATTCTGACATTTTATCAGAATTACAAGCACAGTTGGCCATTATGGTCACAGGCCCAGAATTTGCATATCTCCGCATCCCTGTTATGAATCCGGAGATAGTTGCCCTTATTAGAGGCACATTAGAGAGGTATACGAAAGCTTACGAGCCGTTCCACTTGCACCCCAAATGCGCGCCACTGGGGTAGTGCTTAAACAGACTGAAATGAATTGTACCACTGCTTTCATTGGAAACACTCCTGAGGGATTTAGTTTCAAGCTGATTCCACCATAAATATACATGCATTACACAAGGAAAATATTAAGCGGCAGAGGAGCTGTGAGTTAATTTGCATTCAGACCTTTTTAAACCGTCCTTGTTAAGATATTATCCATTGCTAATGGTCTGTAGGCGTTTCCTAATGTATTCAGTGCTTGCACCGGCTGCCTGCTGCGTTTCTGTGTGCAGTCGAGTCACTCTAAGAGGTGTTTATGTCCTCCAGAAGGAGCGGCTTTGCAGTGGAGGACACAGAAATCTGTAAAATGTATGATGTCATGTGGAGGAGTTACCCTTCGCTGAATACATGCAATGGGTTCAGTCATCATTCTCACCTGACTGTAGATCAGAGATCCTTATAAATTCCAGACTGTCCCGAGGCATGGCGTTACTCCTGTTTGCAAATATAAATTTTTTTTATGTCTGCAAAGTGTAAGCTCAGTCGCCGAAGCAATTAATGGGGTTTTTTTTCACAGGTGAAATGAGTTGGAGGCACATTTCTGCCTTATTATACGGGTGCCGTAGGGAGTCAGGGATTATAATGGTCGTAATGAGGTGAGGCCTGTAATCAGAGTGTCTTCACCAGGCCCAATGCACTCAGCGCGTATCTAATACCCCACCCAAAAAAAAAATCACAGTACTCTATCAGAAGGGATTTAAGAGCAAATAGACGACCTCGCCCTTTTTCTATTGTCTAGTAAAATGGATTCTTTTTTGGATGCGATTCAATTAATTTCCTTTAAATGTAATTACACTAGAAAGGGACCAAGTTATCCGTTTCCACTCAACAGGGGGCCTCTGCTCGCTAACTAGCAGCCCCTGGTGAGCCGAGCATACTTAATTAGACTTTTAGTTTTCTTTTCCCCCAGCCTTTTTTACTTCATATCGACGCCCTCTCTCTGTCTCATTGTCTTCCTCTGAGGGCTTGAGGATGGGGGATTAAACCCTGTAATGAGGGCTGTTTGTTTGTAGACACACAAAGCACAGGTACCCATGTGAATTTGGGTGGGTTTATAAGACTTTTTGGGAAACTGCATCATCAGTGACCTGCCTAAAAAAAAAAGAGAGAGAGAGAGAGGGGGAGAGAGAGACTATTTGCTATTCAAATGTTTGCAGACCATTTCAATTGTCCATCATCCCATGCAACAATTTATTCCGTTGCCAAGCAGTAGGTGATAACGCTCTTTTTAATAAAACCCCCCTGACTTGTGGCTACCGGATGAATGCTTCCATTGTTGTACTTGAGGCCTCTTATCACGCATCTCTCTCTCAGGCTCAATTCGCTAGTCGGAAATATGGAAAAATATGTAAAAACTTAGTGATTAAT
This sequence comes from Sisor rabdophorus, assembly GCA_026260075.1. Taxonomy (NCBI): domain Eukaryota; kingdom Metazoa; phylum Chordata; class Actinopteri; order Siluriformes; family Sisoridae; genus Sisor; species Sisor rabdophorus. The sequence goes on from JAOTQW010000015.1 coordinate 2,825,023, forward strand.
TCTTTTTCCCCTCCACCAAAAGATCTTGATCACTCTTTTCTTTTTTTGTGGCTCTTTGCTGAGTGGCCGGTTAAAGTTGAAACTGATGTGAGCTCGCTTTCAGGCTCTTATCAGATGTTTTGTGCGCTGTATATGCTGATGGACAGATAAAAATGTGGCCTTTGTACCAAAACGGTTCGTGAGTAGACGTGATGGGTTTTGCACGAGCTGCTTCGTGCTTAAAAAGGAAAGATTTTCATAAATCTGACTTCTCATTTCTCTGTATTGAATGTTGTTTGTTGTTCGAATGATGTTTCTGTCCAGCTTCTAGATAACTGTAATAAAAGGATGTTAAGAATTAGTTTGAAATTTAACAGCATGGAGTTTTTTTGTATTTCTCCACAGGCTTCCTCCACTACCAACCGCATGCTGGAGTCTCAGAGCATCAATGAGCTGAAGTCTGAGGTCACTTCTTTAAAGGGCCTTTTGCTCAGCAGGTAAACACTCACTAAGGTTCTACATGAACAAAGCTACAGCTATGTTATTAAGTAATCCTCTATCTCCCTATTATTATTTTATATAGTCTTCAAACTTAACTATTGGTTAGTCCAACACCTTGACCTCTTGTGCTACCACCTAAAAGTCTTGGGTATTCTTTTATATTCCACGACAGAGCTTCGGTTGGTTTGAGGATTTTCACATTTAAAAGAACTATATGGGGGGAGGGGGGGTTGGGGAGGCTGGGGCAACGTGCTCTGTCTCCAGCAAAGCCACATAGTTTATGACGTATGCTATTGAAATCAGCGACAAACACCACTTTTTTTTTTGTTCACTTACATATGCGGTTCAGATTTTGGAACATCTCCTTTGTTTGTACCGAGAACTGTGATTAATTTCTTGTTAAGCTCATGAGATCATATTTTTCACCGAATGTATAAATAATCACTCGGAGCTTGGAGAAAAACATGGTCCGGTCATTGTGAGAAGAGGCCTCTATTTAATTTGTAAAGCTTTTATTAGATTAGATGTACTATTGTACAATAATATACAGTGAAATATCATCTCTATTTATTCACAAAGCTTGAATTGCGAGTGCAGCTCTTGAAGGGCTCAGGAGTGAACGCTGCGTTCTTTGCAGCTCGCGGGAATAAAAGGACTCTGGGACTGGTCTTTAAACTGAGCTGTAGGAGACACTCGATATGGCTGACTAAAATGGACTCACAATTAATTTGAGTTGTATTGGTTTAAAGGGTTCAAATAACTATAAAGTGTGGTAACAAGCTTGGTAATTGGCTTCCAATTAACTTGTAGGATAATTGTGGTGATCTTCATCTCTATTTAACAGAATTCAAACAAGCACAATGACTAAAAACTAACCTCCAATAGCAGCTATAAGAATAAAATTGAGTTTTGAGGTAGTTGAATCCTCTTAATTCATCAATCTTCAATAAGCATTTTAGGGTCAGGGACATCAAGGTCGCTTTTGATTTAAAACCAATCCATATAAAATTGGGTTAGGGGCTAGACTACAACCGTAATGGGACATAAAGGTAGATTTAAAAACATGTCCACACACTTGGGGGATCTTAATCATAGGCATGCTTCTCAGATCGTAATCCAGACTCAGGGCAACATGGGGTACGGACATGAGGATCTTTCCTTTTGCAGGAATTGCTGTGTTATGATTCCACAATTGAGATATATATTTATTGTTCATTCATTCATTGATTCATTCATCTTCTAACCCGCTTTATTCCCTAGCTCTGGGTCACGGGGGTCTGCTGGAGCCTATCACACTCACTCCTATGATGTCTGTCTTTCTTCCTCTCTTTCTCTCGCTTAGGAGACAGTTCCCTGCTTCTCCATCCATTCCCAAAATCCCGTCCTGGCAGATCCCTCTGAAGCCAGGTGCCCTGTCTAATCCTCCCTCAGTCAACCACACCAACAGCAGCAGTGACATCTCACCCGTCAGTAACGAATCGGCCAGTTCATCTCCTGTCAAAGACGGCCACAGCTCACAGGCCAGCGTGACGAGCTCCCACGGTTTGAACGGAGAGGCCAGTCTGGGCTCTATGCTCGCACTTGATCTCAAGGACCAAATTCGCATGGAAGTGCAAGGGGAAGAGGAGAGGAAAGAAGAAGAAGAAGAGGAAGAAGAGGAGGAGGAGGAGGAAGAGGAGGACGACGTGGCACCTGTTGACGAAGTGGAGCACCTAAGTGTTCAAACGGAGGACAGAAGAGGCGGAGATGGACAGTTTAACGAGCAGGTAGAGAAGCTGCGGCGGCCTGAGGGTGCTAGTAACGAGAGTGAGGTGGATTAGAAAACAAATATTTATCTTTTTCTCCATTTACCGTTTAATTCACACACCTATGTAACTCAAAGAAAGTGTAATCTTATCATTTATCTTCCGAGCCCTCATGACAGGACATTTCTTTTTTTCATGCACACTGAAGTAGCGTCTGGCCGAGCACAGAAAGTAATGTACGATGGTAAATTAGTCAGTGACCTTGTTCTGATCAACTTATATCAAGCATAAATTGTTTTACCCATAGTTGTCATCATTTTGGACTAGTCATTTCCTCTGAGAAGACAATACTAATATCTTTACTATATATCCAATGGTAGTTGGAAGAATCTTTGCTGATCATGTGAACTTTCATGTCGGGCTTCTCTGAACCTCCGTCTTTCTCGTCTAGGCTTCAAACATCTGTTATTTCGCTGTTGGCCACGCTCTCTCAGCATAAAATAACGTGAGTCGCTGCAGCCGCTAAAACCAACGGAGGAAGAAATTTCTGATTGCAATAATGATCTCAAGGACCAAATTCCAATGAATTTACTTCCTGGTGGTGTTGAGAATTGGTTAGAGCGTTGAGGAAATAGAACGGTTTTGAAGGCTCGCTGTGTGAGTAAGGAGACAGTGAAAAGTAGAAACTCTTGTCTATCCTCCGTTTCCAACCAGGCGTCTGATTGGGTTTATGAAGTATACTAATAAACAAATAATCCAGAAATAACAGATGTATTAGTTCATGCAGCTTGAAATGTCAAGAAGGCTAAAATCGCAAATCTAATACAGAAAGCCTGTTCTATTGTATTATATTACACGACAAAGCCTCCAGTCGAAATTATCCCACCTCCCACAGTGAATAATCTCAACATGAAACGGTGCCGGGGCTTTGTAATTAAACCGTGTAAAACAATGGATCCTTTAGCAGAGGTGCCGACAGTCGGCTCTCTCTTTTTGTTGGGCTTTTTCTGTTTAAGTCTCATAGAAAAGGGAAAAAAATCCTCTGACGTTAATAGAGAGCAACGTATGAATACTTAACTAATAGAATTACTCATTCAGCAGCTGATGAGAGGAAAAATGAGAACAATCCTAGAGAAAGAGAATTAGAGACGTCTGCTCTACTCTGGCATTTTCACTTTAAACAAATGGCCTTCAGAGTAATGCGATTATGGGGCAGGTAGGTAAAGCGGTGTGGGCAGTGGCTGCTGAGCCGCCCTACCACCAAGGAGCTCCGTCTGCCTGATGACACGCATCTCATTCTGGTTTAGATTAGAGATGAATTCCACCAATGAATGACGGTAATCCTGTGATATATGATAGTGGATAAAAACCTTTAATCATCTGATACACTGAATTGGCAGGTTATTTTCTAAAGGCTTATTAAGATTCCAAAAAGAGGTAATCGGTTAATAGTCGAAGGGAAAGCGAATGGGGAAAAAAGCAGCACATACCATAGATGTTTGTGCGCGCGCACCGGATTGTTTCTGTATTTCATGTAAAACAGACAGAACCAATATGGCTCTTTTCCTCGAGTGCTATGGTTGGTGGCGAGTATTGAGTATGATGCAATATAATTCTGACAGAGCAAATTTTAAGAAAAGAATGTACAAATTTGTAATAAAATTTAATTAACCCTTCCCATCTTACTTGTTTTCATTCATTCATTTATCTTCTCTACTTGTTTATTTCCTAACTCTGGGTAACTGGAGTCTGCTGGAGCCTATCCCATTACACACAGGGCGAGAGGCAGGGGTACACCCTGAACAGTTCACCAGTCCACTGCAGGGCCACACAGACAAATAACCTCTCCTTTGGGCACTTTGGAAATTACCAATGTACATGTTTTTGGACTGTGAGAGGAAACCCGGAGTAAACCAATGCACTCACTGTGAGAACATGCAAGCAAACAGAGCGCTTTCTAAAGCAGTGCTTAAAACAGTGATCCCAAAATCATTCATTCATTCATTCAACTCTTATACACGCTTATTCTTTAAATCGAGGTCATGGAGTATGCAGGAGCATATCCTAGGGCACGTCCATCACAGAGCCACTCATAGACGAACAACCACGCACACTTGCATTCACACCCATGGTCAATTTTAAATCAACCTAAGGTACATGTTTTTGGACTGTGGGAGGAAACCGGAGTATCTGGCAGAAAGCCACACAAGCAAGAGAACATACAAACGCTGTACAGAAAGACCCCGTACCTGGGAATCGAACCAAGAACCTTCTTCTTGTGAGGTGCTAACCACTACGCCACCGTCTATCCCAAAATCAAATTTCTTTAAAATAGCCTCTTTTCACCACCGTTTTAATAAAAAAATTCAATTTACATTTTACATATGATCAGCAATCTGACCCTTTTTTTTTTTTTAAAGGTCTCTTTTATATAGATCGAATCGATAACGTGTGATCCTAAAACGGCAAAAAAAAAAAGGTAAAAACCCTCCGTTCCACTGTCGTAAGCAATACGAATATTCCAGTGCATTATCAAGTTTATGAATTTAATTTGTCTGTCAAGGTCTAAATGATCAATAGCGTTGCACATATTGATGTGGTGTATAAACTTCTTCAAGGTTCGATACGGCATCCTTTTGTAATCCATTAACCTCTCCCTGGAGTTCAGGCCGGGCTCAGATTTATAGGGCCTGCTGTAATAAATGCACACTTTTACATCATTTAGTGTCTTATGGGAGCAGCAGTGCATTTTTACCCAGGAAGCTTCCTCCTTTATCTACCTTTTGAAGAGTGGGACGACTTATGGTCACCCATCTGGTCCAAACTATATCTCAATGAACGTTGAAACACCTCAAACAGAGGTGTTAAAAAGCCAGACTGAAGCTGCTTATTTAGACATGGCAAGGTGTCTGGCTGGCTGATTTTGTCCGGCGGTGGGAGCTTTAACCTCATCAGTGGTGCTGTGCTAAACGGGGAGCTTTCCTTAGAGCGGCATATTGATGTGGCTTGAACTCCATTGTTCTCCTGAACTGAGCACTCAGCAGGTTAGAAGGCTGAGTGTCTCCTCGGATCAATGCAAGGGTTGTTAGCCCGTCTTGCCCCAGGAGGGCTAGAACTAAAGGGTTGGGCTCACAGCACTGGCTTCTTGTACACGGATTAAAATGGAGACACTTCCGATGAAACCTTTAAGTGGGCAGTGCATTTCACCTATGACCCACACATGACAGGATTATTCTCCAAACATTGCTAATCTACATGGGTCTCCAGACTGGAGGTATGGTCAAGTGCAAAGCGGTGGAAACCGTAACACCATATGAACACCATTCTGATCAAGCAGTGGCATAAAAAGTGAGGGTAATTCCAATCCTTATGTATTTCGGCACATTTTATACTTTAAACAAACCCACATGAGTAAAAGACCCGCACCCCCGATATGCTTGTTTACTTTGCATAAGAAAAGTCAAGGCTAATACTACAGAGATGCCACACACTCCCCCCCCCCCCTCAGATAGCTTTCTCTTAGGTGCTGGCTGTGTGGGTGGAAGCCCATTTGATGTTGTACACATGTGTCCAGACCTCTGGAACACTGCTAGGTGTCTTCTGCTTAGAAGAAATCTAACAATGGGCAGATGGTATCTCGCACTGCAGGATGCTTGCATTTTCTGCAGTGTTTTCTTTTCCTTCAGGTCTTAATTGATTGGATGCTTTCAATTAAGCGGTACTTTATTTTGGAGCTTATCAGCCAATCATATGAGAGCACTGCAATTCAATAATGTGTGCAAGTCTAGGTAAATAGCTTCAGATAATGTTCGCATTAATAAAAAAATTTACTGCAGATATTACTGTAAAGGATATAAGAAGTTAACAAAAATACTTACTTCTGCCCTTCAGATATTAACATGCTACAATCAGTTAGACACAGAGTTCACATGTTAATCATTTATTCATCTGTACCTACCTATTTTCTAATTCAGGGTCACGGGGGTCTGCTGGGGCCCCTGGGGTCTCATCTCCTCCTGGACAGGTCGCCAGTCTTCCACACAAACTCACAATCACCCCTATAGGCAATTTAGAATCACTCTACCCAATATATATGTTTAGACTGTGGGACGAAACCAGACAACCCAGAGTAAAGCCAGGCAAACGCAGGGAGAACATGCAAATACTGCCAAGAAAAACTCCTGCCTAGGAATCAAACCCGGGACGTTCTTGCTGTAAGTCAACAGTTCAGGGTCACAGGGGTCTGCTGTGACCCTGAACTGGGTGACATATAGTGAGAGGCAGGGGTACACCCTGGACAGGTCACCAGTCCATCACAGGGCCACATATTAACAAACAACCACACACATTTAGTCCTATGGGCAATTTTAGGATCACCAAACATTCATATGTACATGTTTTTGGACTGTGGGAGGAACTTTCTGGGCTTGTTGTAAGGCGACCGTGCTTGTGCCGCCCACCCTTTAATTTTTCATTATTATTTTTAAAATAAGCTACAGAGCCAAATTTTTACAATTGTTGCTTTGCATTTTCAATTCTACCATTTGTCAACTTTTATTCATCTTGTTTTATTTTTCATTCCAACTGAGCAGAAGAGAGTTCAGGGCTTTGCACAGGGTCAGAGCATTAGCAGCCTCATGGCCCTGCAAATTGAACATACGATTTTCGATTTACGATCAGTAGTCCAACATCTTAACCACTGACCTCCCACTTTGTCTTGCACAAATGATTGGCTGATTAGGTCACTGCATGAACTTGCAGAGGTACAGGTGTTCTTTGTGAGTTTGGTGTATGTGCTAAATTCTGCCAAACCCATGTCAGCAGTGAATGTGTCAGATTCCCGCTTACCACATAGCTGGAACAACCAATGTGTTATTGCTCAGTGGTGAAATCCACAGCAATGTTGTTTATCTGTTCAATGTTGTGCATAGCACTGGAAAAATCTCTAAAGCCTGTGCCGTGATTGAGTCACCAGCTTATCTACGGGTATGACACAGTCAACTAAAACAGCTAAGCTAGTCCACCCTCTCGAATGATTGAGGAAAGTGGAAGCAAACTAGCATCCAGAGAAAATCGAAAACCTTGCACAATAACTGAAGCTTAGTGTTCAACCTTAGACACTAAAGCACTGGGTCAGTAAATCAACCATAAGCATCGTGTATCAGATCTCTTGTGAAACAAATATGAAACTGCTTCACTGACCACAGGGTGTTGGTGATTTTTGTTATTGGAAGTTGAGCAAGAAAAGGAATGAGGCTAAGAAGGACAAGGAGGTGGTGGAGGCGGCTGAAAAAAGAAATAAGGGACAAAAACAATAGCCGGCTGTACAGCGAATAAATCTGCAGGGAGCTGAACGGGTATGAAAGTGGTAATACTGGGGACAATATTTATGAATTGTTCTGTAATGAGCCATCAGCAGCATGGCGGATATGAGAACATGGCGAGAGAAAAATGCCCTTGTCCTACAGCGGGGGTGAGAACACTGCTGCTATTGTGAGCAGAATGGATTATCCAGGGGTGCCTGTCAGGTTGGGGAAGAACAAGAACTGTAGGCAGTAGCAGGGCAACAGGTGCAAGGGTTGCAAATTAGACAAATATAGAACCATCATATTTGTGCAGCACCTGAAGCATGCCGGAGGCCTGCAGGAAGAGAAATCAGGGGGAAAGCGGAGGGTGCTGGGCCCAAATAGGTCTTTATCTTTCCCAATTCTTTGTGGCTTTCTTTATCGTTTATGCAAATGCAGAGTGTCTGCGTTGCACTGGGTTGGTGTGGCAAGCTCGGTGTGACCCACAGCTGATAAGACACTGCTTTTCTCTTGAAGTTTATGCCTTAATTAAGATGATTAACACGACTAGCATCTGTCTGTGTTGCACTACCTGTGTAATTACACCAAGCCTCAGTGAATCCTGCTCTTAATGACTATAGAATAAGTCTTTTGTCTTATAGACAAAAGTCTTAGGCATTAGTGAGGTTGTAATAATGCACATATTTGTATTAAACTCTTTTTAGTATAGTACTTTTGTTTCAGTGCACATGTGCACCGTATGTAATTCTTACAAATCTGCATTCTCACAAACATATTAAGTGGTGGACCACCTGTTTAAGTCTCCACTTAGCCCCAGGCTAGCAAACATTATCATGACCAATGCCAATAAGAAATGATGGCTTGAAAACCCTCCCTTAAAGGTCTCCTTTTTGGCCACATCCCAGGGCATTTCGTCTATGGACAAAGACAGGTGGAGAGGACGAAAGCGGTTTGCAGACATTGTTCAGCAGTTACTGGGTGTTTTTCTAGTTACACATTTAACATTAAGAATGTGGTGCAACAGCTGCTTTCTGCATCATTTAAACAGCCTCTCGCTGGTAGTTCAGATCAGGTCAAAGTGATAACAAATGCTGTTGGTGTTTTCAGAGCAGCTGAAAACAATTTCATTCCAGCCTATTATGAACAAGTAAACACTGTCGTTGTCCACGATGGCCAATTTAGAGTCGCCAATCAACTTATTGTACATGTTTTTAAACCAAGAGAAAATCATGCAACCACTGGGAGAATATGCAAACCAGGGACCTTCTTGCTGTGTAAAACGTAGAACACATCTGACAAAGGGACTTAGGTAGGCCATGTTGAAGTGAAAGTCGAGCACAGAAACCACAATTCCTATCACTTCCAGAGCAACTTACACAGATTTGTTATACATCTGAGCAATTAAGGGTTAGGAACCCATGCTCAGGGGCTTAGGGGGGGTGTCTTTGTTATGCTGCAAATCAAACCTTCTAATTTGTAGTTCAACATAACCCACTCAGACAGACAATGGTAGAAATGTCAGTTAGTTCATTCAGTAAAGCTGGCCTGGGCCCCTAAATGGGATGATTTCCACACACAATTAATGTTGCATCACAGCAAACGGAGTTCGGGAATAAGCGGGTATAGAAAACGAATGAATGAATGTTTGCCATTTTATTTTGTAGTGAGGAGGCCACAGAATCAACAGCAGTCAATTTGTCACCGGGAGAAGAGGACGTCCAGAGGCGTTTAAATCATCTCTTCTTGTCAAGAAGTGAGCCATGGCTTAGATCTTTGGTGAGATCTTAGAGGCTTAGGTCAGAAAGAAGCCTCCATTTCACTGGATTTCAACCCACTTGTACAATTCTGAACCAGTGAGTAAACTACCTTGCTGTACCTGCTTACCCTATCCCTATCCCTGGTAATACTGCACTATAAAGAACAATAATTTATACATCTTATTTTTGCTTTACTTTCTTTAATATTTTGTAAAATTTATTTATAATAAATTTTTTTTTTTTGCACAGCAACTGTGTTTTATTCAATTTTCTTTCATTTATTTATTTATGTATTCAAACCAAACAGACACTTTTTTTTATTTATTCATCTTCTATACCCGCTTATTCCCCAACTGTGGGTAACAGGGTTCTGTTCTGCTGGAGCCTATCCCAGCTCACATAGGGTGAAAGCCTGGGATACACCCAGGACAGGTCACCAGTCCATCGCAGGGCCACACATGGATGAACAACCACATACACTCCCATTTACTCCTATAGGCAATTCAAAGTCATCAATCAACCTAATATGTATTATTTTTGCACTGTGGGGGGAACCGGAGTACCAGGAACATACAAACTTCAACAGAAAGCCCTTTTTTTGTTTCTTAATAAGATAAGATACTGGAGACACAGCAAGTATGTGGTCTCTCTAAATGTTCAATGCCACTGTTGGGCTCTTGAACAGCGCTCTTAGGGGAAAAGGGTGCCATATTCTGAGTCCAAATTTCTAAGCTGGGGTATGTAGAGAGCAGAATATCCTTATGCATTAATATAAAGAGTGAGAGAGAGAGAGATTATATATATATATAATATGTGCGCTGGGTTAGGCTCCAGCAGGCAGACCCCCGTGACCCAGAGTTCACGATAGTTGAATGAATGCAATCTAAACATTTAAACGTTATAGTGAAATTATCTATCCCATAGAGCACCTCTTGATAAACTTTTTGCCTCTTCTCCTCTAGAACTTCAAAATGCCTCTGGTAACAAAAACCCCATCTATTGGTTCACAATTGCTATTATTAGCATCAACTGAATCTTCCCAACCTCCACTTCTTCCATGCTGCAAATGGCATATTAGATTACAATGTTTTAAGTGAGTTCAGGGCGGAAGGCTGTATGTTATCAGGCACCATAATGTGAAAAATTACCACCAGCCCCATCTTAACTACTTTTCTTTCCTCTTTTCACAATCGGCACAGCTGTGCCACCATATACAGCATTTTCATGTAACTCTCTTGGCCCTGTGCATAAAGATGAATTTGGAGATTGCCTTTTGGCTTATGTAGTTGGTATTAGCGGTGTTAGAAAAAGGAAGCGGTTTGGTTAAGGAGGGAGTGGGGCTGTGGAGCAAGCAAGGGCAGAGCTTGCAAAAATCAGGTTGAATGGCAAGAGGCTGACTCTTTGCCCTATGTCCTTCTGTTACAGGCGTGCTTTTAGACCAAGATAAATGGGGCAAGTTGTTGAAGCTGGCTTAGGATTCTGCTGTGCATTACCGTAATACTGTTGCGATGATGTTTCCCCTCATTTCCACAACCAGTGCTGTTTTTATTCTATCAGCGTCTGTACTCTGGTTTCTATCTTCCTGCATTTCCTGGTTAAAAATGTAATGCTAATGGGAATTATAGCAATGTGGAAAATTTGGGCTTCTTAAGTCAGGTTCTTGTTTGTATTCCCTTTGGCTGAGTTAAAGAGTTGAGTAATGTGACTGTCGAACACAGTTACGTTGCTTGTTTCACTTCTGGTACAACCGTTACAGGTCGTTTCGGCACTATTGCACAGTTTCATCTCTTTTTTTTTCCTCGTCTATTAAATTTAATCGGTGTATGTCTTATGACTTCCATGTTCACAACTGCCAAACGCCTCTGCTTTATGACTCTGTCGCATGCTGTCAGCTCCGCCATGATCACAGCAGTACACATCCCATCACACTGTTTCACTTCATTCTCAGCCAGTTTGCTGAGCGTCCCCGGCTACCAATCCATCCAATTCTATAAGGAATCATGCCAAATTAACCCAATTTACGATATAGCACTTCAGAATCTCTTCAGTTGCCAAGAAAACGGGTCAGCTCCATATGTGTGTGTGTTGAAGGGGATGTGTGCTTACAGAAGCAGAATTCGGCTCTTTTCGAGTCTATTGCCTTGTTGCTCCCAGCTCTAACTGCTCCAGAGACGCCTGCTCAGTTTTAAGCTACTTCAAACGTAATGCCTTTTTGGCTGGAATCCAAATGTACTCGCCGTTTATATTTCTTTCAAGATTCAGTTCTTGACTACTCACTTGACTACCTACTGATCTATCCATCTCAAGTTCTTAAAAAGCTTTATTGTCATTTAAACCATATATATAGATTCAGTACACAGTAAAATAAAACATTTCTTCAAGACACCATGGTGCTTCACAAACCAAAGAACGGCACAGAGCTAAAGTCCAAAGAATAAATGATGCGTGTCCATCTATCTACCTATGCCTGCCTGCCTGTCTGTCTGTCTATTTGTCCTCTTGTCGATCTGTCCATTGGTACATTGAGTCTGTGTCAATTTCGAGTCAATCTATCTATCTATCTATCTATCTATCTATCTATCTATCTATCTATCTATCT
>JAOTQW010000015.1:2871780-2886115 GCA_026260075.1 Sisor rabdophorus
CCCAATCCCCTTCTTCCTAAGATGTACCAGGCCGTATTTTCCCTTTTTATGAGTTCTCATTTTCCTTTTTTTTCGTCCTTCTCTTCTTTCCTTTCTTATTTTCCCCAACACGGAAATTGAAACTATATCTGGGCTTATCTGCTGCCTCCCCGCGCATCAACTGCCGAGATGTTTAGACAAATTTTATGCATTATGCAGTGCAAATATCAAAACAGTTCTTGGCAGTGCCAGCAGAAGCCTCATTAAAAATTCCTTAATTAAATCTTCTTGCAAAATGTAATCAGTCCAAGGAGGGTTTTGTGTATGTGTGTGTGTGTGTTGGTGTGTGTGTGCACAAGTAAGTGTGTGTGTCTGTTAGTGCCAGGGCTTTGATTTGTGGCCTTCATGTTACGGCTTTGGGAGACTAATCATTTACGCCACAGCTTCAGCCTCTTTGAAACGCAGTTTTTTCCCCTCCCCTTTAAAACCTGAATAAATAAACAAATGATAATCACCTTTCCAGTGGCACGGCGAAATGAACACAGAACCTGATACGGCAGCACACTGAATCTATCTCGGTGCTTTTGTCTGGATTTGTGAATGTCTGTCATTTAGTCTATTCAGTGTCTTCATTTGTGGCAAAGATATTGAAAATGAAAAAAAAACCCCTCTTATCTGAACAAGAAGTTTTTTTTAGTAATACTGCTCAGGAGTGTGTGAACACAGGGGTGTTGGCTTATAAAAAGCAGTCAAAGTGTGAAATTTATTTGCAAACGTTCCCCAGTATTTGCTGAAGATTTGAAACTCTCTGCTATCATTATACATTGACCTCTTTGCTAGCAGGAAGTCTGGTGCTGCCAAAGAAATGACTCGCTTTCTTTTATGTAAATTTATCTTACTGTTAGCCTATATGTTATATATAAATTATAGTCGATGCACAAAAAGCTACTTTGCCTACATACTTTATTGGTTTAAAAAACACAGCTTTTAAATAAAAAAAAAAAAACTCCCAACAAGATATTGGTAGATTTCTAACAGATGGATATTTCCATACCTGGCGATATATTTCTGGTAGACGTTGATATCTTCTGTCACTGGTTTTTCTGCTGGATGGCCGTTTCTGTTGTAGTGTACAGAAATGGGATTGAATTAATGGCACAATATCTACTTAAGCATTTGAAACTCCAGTCTATCAATAAACATCTTCAGGCCTGTCACAGGAGTTTCATTTGAAAATATATCACGGAAGGAGGACCGAACCTTGATGCATGCCTTCTTAAAAATGAAGATGAGATGTTTCGGAATGTATAAAGGATTTATGTGCATTTTTTCCCTTTTAGAGTGCATAAATGGATGAAGCTGAAGGTGTGTCTGAAGATGACTGTTTTTTACTGAACTGGCAGTGATTTGAAGGATGACTAAATCTCAATTATTGCAGCTTTTATCATTATCTGAACAGCGACTATGCTTGCAGCAGCTTCCCTACAAACCTGCCACTGCTGCCAACCCAAGCAGCTCCACTCAGGAGTGAGTCTCAGGTTAATACACTTTGTAAGGTGTTGGTTTTGACAGCCAGCTACCTGCTGAGAATGCATGTGTACATGCACGTGGTTGTGCATGTTTGAGTGTGTGTGGCTGTGTGTGTTCTAATGTAAGATGAGAGAGGCCTAAGGGGCCTCTGGGTTCTCATTGAGATAAACCTTAAGTACACAAGTCATGCTTGAGCAGAGACAGCCCAAGTTCTGGAAGCGGAATAAAAGCGTTTAATCCAGCAGACCTGTATTTAGCTACATTTTCATGCTAATAAAACCAGAAATTATTATACTAGTAAAGCTAAAAAGAGGAAATCAGCTACAGACTGACACTAAACTATAGCTTTTTTAAATGCAAAATCTAACAATTTCCTGGAAAACTAAGAAGCCAAACTGAAGTGTTCTAGGGAGCGACTGACCAAAGAAAAATTAGACCCTGTGAAAATGTATTAATTTGCATCCCATGGTGACACAGTTTTTAGCAGTAATATATCTAACTATCTGGTATCCACAATCTAAACATAGACTTCCAGGGTTTAATGGGTAATTCATTCAGCGAGGCTGAGAGCCAACCATATATCATCAGCGCCATGCCCATGGTGGGGGCTGCCAGGGCTGAAGTGATCGAGTGTGGCTAGTTCAAACGGAGCGTTCAGTGGGCATCTAAAAATTAAAGCCCTGATTAATTCAGACAATCGTGTTAACACAGAGAAACAATATGCTTCATTCGGAGTTTAGCCAAGGTGACATTATTAACCAATAGATCTGGTGTGAAGGGAATCTTACTTGACTGAGGAAACAGTTCCAGTAGTGATGGAGTCAGTCTTGGAGAAGCTGGACTTTGAATAATCAGTGTTAAAGCCCATTTGGCTCATCTGATCCACTGGAAGGCATGGAGGTCCAACAGCTCCAGCAGGAGCAGCTGTTGGAATCACGGGTGTGCCTGGAGTGGCCGGAGTAGAGGACAATACACCGGGCATCATGGGAGAATCACCCTTTCCAGGTAGAAGCTTTTGGATGTTTCGGATATCATATTTAGAAGGCCGGCCCACTTTACCTGTCTTAAAAGCTATTGCCCCACCCATATCAGGGTTGCCTTCTCCTGGCTTGAAGAGATGCAAGTACTTGACATTCTCCAAGTCGTACTTGGAAGGTCTTTTATAAGTATTGCCGTTCTGCTGTCTCAGGCTCTCGCCCATCTTCAGCTTTTGGATGAAGAAGTCGTATTTAGAGGGCCGGGACGCCAGGTTATGAGTGGGAATGCCTGATGGGTTGCTGCTGATCTGGGCTGGTTTGTGCTCCATGCTTGTGGAAAACATTTGTGCCTCGGTCGCTGGGAGGCAGGAGGAAGTTGACAGGAGTGTGGCGCTCTTTTCTGGCGTTATCTTCGAGTTGAGCTCATCAGGTTTGGTGTGCATGGGCCAGGGCAGAGCTTCACCGGCTTTCAGCTTTCGGATGTATTCCTCATACTTGGAGAAGCGTGCTCGGCGCGTGGCCTCCTCGCTGGTCAGTGATAAGGGGTCTGAGGTAGCAGCTTTCATCTTCTCAAAGCTGAACTTTTTGGCCAGCTCGTCACGGCCCTGCTGTTCCTCATAGCCGAACATGTGGAGGAACTCGTTCATGGTGCTGGCTGCATAATCACGCAGGGCAGAGGATTCCCCTGTAAGAGTAGAGGGAACATAACATCAAGGTTGAACAATATCTCATGTTGATCCATAGTGAAGAGTGAAGTCAGGATAATCAGGAATTATAATCAGGATATACATCATGGTAGACAAAAGACAGGACAAACAGCTTGTGGCAGGTTTAAGAAAATATTTATATCATAGCAGATTTTATACATGAAAGAAGAATAAAAATCTATGAAACTTTCCCTCTTCATCACGCACTGTTTGTCTATAAAACTCTCACATACGGTGCAGGAAATACTTAACCGACCGCCACTTAAAAAACTGTTCATTTACTCCAGCAATGAAAGTTCACTTTTTCTTTTAAAGTTAATTAAAACACACTGTCCTCCCCAAGGACAGAGCAAAAATGCAATAAACGCATAGTTTAATTGCGTTATGTAGAAATGAATTCTGAGCCATTAACTTTCAGCCAGGTTGGGGAAAAGGTTTAGGGAGATGGACTGGAAGAAAATGCTTTGGTCTAAAAAGCAGGAACTACTGCGACCATGTGGGTTAGTTCACTATGTGTGTGTGTGTGTCAGTCAGGAGAGCTGGCAGGATCCATGCTTTAGACAATTTTACCCTGGGGTTAGATACACTCCCCGGAGTTATGGCCTCTTCCTTTCTCTCTCTCTTTTTGACCTGGCTTCATGCCGGCTTCAGCTTCAGACCGTTGCTTAGTTTATTTAATTCCTTTTTTCATCACAGACAAACTTAAGCGAACAGTAACATGAGCCACGGCCTTGATAATTAATACCCAAATATTTCATCTTTGGTCTCGTATTTCTGTGTTATGGCTATATCGGTCTATCCCCCCCCCCCTGCTTTTCACATCTCATTCTCAGCTTGTAAAATAATCCCCAAATTTCCATCACAGCATCAGGGTTACTTCTCTCTATAGCACATTACAATGAAAGGTGATCTGGCAGTTTGGAGAATCATAAAAAATTTAGACAAACTATTTGAAGGGTTTTTGATGAAAATGTTAGCTTGGTTAGGACATATTAAAAATTGCTAGTTAAATAAATGATTTTTAAAAGGTTTTTAAGGTGAATAGTTGATAAGGGCTGATTTATTTCAGTACCTGAATTCTGTCCTTCTGATAGCCTAGGGCGTAGATCCTCTGAGCTGTTTTATAACTAAATCTATTTTTTTAATATCTAATTAATAATTAACTTTGAATAACTAAGCTTTTATTAGTGGCTAGAAGATTTTTAACGATTTAAAGAACATGCTAAATCTGATAAGTCAGCCATAAATCTAAAATGTAGTTTCCATAAGACGCCAGTGCTTCAGAGCTGTCGTGCCATGTTGGGTCATGTGATTTTTTAACCCAGCTTTAAAGTGAGCACAAGGGCTTTAAGTTCTATTTCTAAACACATTTCAAGGACACTAATAAAAAGAAATACTGTGTGCCTCTGGTCTTATTTCACTTATAGGCTTTGAAAATGTATGGAAAGTCCCATCGTTTTTTATTCAATTTTTTCAAGAAATCCCCCTCTGCTGCTCAGAGCTTTATCTATGATTACTGTTATTTGCTGTATGTTCAGTAAAAGCTGTATTTTTCTAATTTCTTTTTTCAGTGTTCGTGTTTATACCCATACAGCATCAAAAGCCGTGGTAGCCCCCCCTCTTCCAGTAATGGCAGGAGTTACAGCGACTGTTATTTTTTAAAAAATGGAGGAATGTTTTTAAGTGTTGAACTCGCTATCAGTGTCAGTAAAATGATTAGACTCAAACTGTGCACATTAAGCCAGGACCCAAGAGCAGATAACCTTTTAAAACAGCATGTAAATGAGCTTTTCTTCTCCAACCTTATCACACGTTTTGCTAATCATGCCATGTGCATGTGGCTGGGAAGCCATGGCTTTGTCGGAAAGGTGCGATTTGCCTGGCTGCGCTCCCGACTTGCCTCGCACGCTTTAACTCCCTCTCCCTCTCTCTCTCTCTTTATCTCTCTCTCTCTCTCTCTTTCTCTCTCATTCTCTCTCTGTCTGTCTCTCTCTCTGTCTCATCACTAGAGAGTGTAAAAGAAGTACCCTTAGTCTTGCCACTTTATGCTGCCACATTCCAGCCTGTGACACAGTCCTTGTCCGTGTTTGAGGCAATTGAGCTACATTTTTTCCCCCGCACTCTGTGATAACAAATAGGTACTCGGGTATATCTTATTCTTTTTGACGGCCAAACATGGCCATCGAATCCCGAGGTAAACATCTGAATGTGTGTAAGAAGGAAAGAAATGATTAGGAGGGATGGCAAGGGGGAAATTGAAGAGTGCTATTTATGGTCTAATCAAGGATTTGAGTATGGCAGAAAATATCTGGGGTTAGTCATTTAGTTGGTTTTAGCTGATTAATTATATATATATATAATTCAAATTGATTACACGTTTAAAAATTAATTTTAGTAATTTTTTTGCAATGCGATGAAAAATAATTTTCACTCGTTTCCTGCTAATGTTTATAATGAACGCCTAATGACAAGGTTATAAATATTTTAGTAATTTCCTAACTACTTGAATGCTACAAATGTTAAATTCTTTTTATAGTATATTTTTTTATCTCTGTCCTGTGCTATCAATAAAGTTAACATGCTGAAAATATAGCTTGAAAAAGTTCAAGATAACTGTGAATGCAATGCTAATAACCTTTAAGAAGTACAACGGTACGTCCGGTTAATATGATCCGGAGCTGATAGGCAATCCACACGGTGCCTCCGAACTGTTCTGAAGGTCGCAGTTTCTCTCATTGATCTTGCAATGTTTGTTAATTACATTGTCACTGATGTTGTGAGAGATAATTAAGCCACTATGTTTATATGCATAATTATGTGTGCGCCGCACCAGGCTTTGAAAGACAGCAGTGAGGAACGAAAGGGGGGGATATTTTAATTGTGAACCGCAAAGTAACACAGCAATATAGATGCCCTAGTTACAATTAACAAAAGAGAAGAAGGGTCGGGGGTGGGTGGGGTTGCTGATGGAGAAAGAAAAACAAGTCAAAAAAAAAAATAAAGAAGTGTGTATGCTTGATGTGGCCTTCAAACCCCAGTTAAAAGGGAGCTGCAGTGTAAAACCTCTGCTGAATAGTCATATATACATTTTACATTAATGTTTTATTTCTTTTTTTTATTACGAATTAAACTCGTTTTTAAAAAAACTGTACAAACATTTGCTCAGATTATCTTTGATAGGACCACTTTATTGCACTCGATAGCTGCAAGGGGTGCAAACTGAATTCAACCGCCGCAAACAAACTGTCACGCCAGTGGAAAATAAGATGAAATGGAAAATAAGTGAAGTATAGAAACTAAACAAAACAAAGAAAAAAAAAAAACAGTCCAGACCAACCAGATTTTAACTGCTATACTGAAAAAGGCCTGTGTTCCCTTATCTGTGTTTGTTAGCTACTCCAGCTTGTTTTGTGAGCTCCACTGTACCTCAGACATGGCAGATAAGTTTGCGAATAGTTTCAAAGTTCAGCCTGTTGTTAAGCAGTAAATATTTGTTTTTGCTGTTTTCTGGTGTTATTGCCACTTTATAGGATATGCCAACATGTTTGCCATCTAATCTGACTGATAGGAATGTCTGATACGGAGAAGAGAAGGTACAGACTTTCAGGACAAATTTTTGCTTCCAAAGGTCAAAAAGGTCTTTGGATGGTACACATGTGCAATTAGCTAGTTTGAGATTTAAGATTTCTTATTTAACATTTAAGATTCTTATAAAAATATTAGCTCCCCCCAGCTCTTTTTTCTCCCCACCATGCACATCTAACTGCCTCTTATTTAATACCTCGTACTGTATGTGAGACAGACTCAGCGTTACAGAGTTAATGAGACTCAGAAGCAGAGGAGGCTGGGATACTATAGTGCTGGATTCGGTAGATAGTAAACTAAAAGCTTAAAAATATAATCCTGGGTGTAATATAATATTTAATCTGCCTAGCTAACATTTCTGGCACTCGGCTGCTACATGTATAACATAGTTTTCTCAGTGAGGCTGTTTCAAATATTCAGCTATTGCAGGAAATCACATAATTTTCTGTCTTCCCAGTTCCACCTGTCAGAATAGCATTATTGAGTATTGGTGTAGTAATCTACGCCTGGCTAGTGCTTTCTGCTAGCTTTGTTTTCTGTATCTTTGGATAAAGTTCATGTAAAGTAACATCTATTGACATCTAAGACATGAAGCGCTTTAAAAGCCTGATTTGTACCTGGAGAACTGAAGGAAGCTTGGCAGTTTGAGGGCTCACTAGACGCCACCGGGTAGCTTGACTCTTTTTGAGGACTATCCGAGTCCCGGTCATCATGGTAACTGCCCTCATGGGACATTGGCATTGTGTCGGCTTCGTCCCCATTGTCTTCTTCATCGCTGCAACCTTTGGGCTGGACCATGTACACACCCTCTGGAGGCCTGTCCTCCCCGCCATTGGCTTTGAAGCCTTTGGTCTCCTCGTCATCTGCAGATGCCGGGTCGTCAGCATACTCACCGTTCACCCACTTCTCGATGGCCTCACGCCGTTTCTGGTCATCCTCTAAACTTTGACCTAGAGTCAGACCTTCGGAGAAATCGCTATCGGGTCTGTCGCCTTCGTCATAGTGCGAACTGCCCCGCTCGCTGTTGTCTGGCAGGCTTGGGTCAACCTCTGCGTTCTGGGAGCTGCCATCGTACACCACTTGCCGGCTCAACTTGGCACAGATAGCGTTAAGTTTTAGGCCACCTTTTCTTTTGGCGGCCATTGTGGAGTTTCCTGAGGTCTTTTCAGTGCATAAACCCCTTTCAGCTGCAAATCGGAAAGATAGAAAGGGAGAGAGAGAGAGAGAGAGAGAGAGAGAAAAAGAGAGAGAAAAAGAGAGAGAGAAAAAAGCAATTTAGACAAGCAATACTGTAATTCCATGACTATGACCCTTTTTCTCAGATACAATTATACAGCTACAGACAGGGGTTAACAAAGCATTTCAGGAGAGTGATGCTGTTCCTACATGCCACTTACACACCGTGAAACAAAGGCTTTTACAAGAAATAATGAAGTAGGCTGAATAAAAGGTTGAAGGTGTATATTTCCTAAAATAGACATGACAATTTACCAATTCAACAAAAGGAAAATGTTAAGTTACACGCTATACTGCAAGAACCAAAACACAGAGAGAGAAAGGGAAGGAAAAAGAGAGAGAGAGAAAGAGGCTGAAAGAACAGACTTCATCTTTTCTGTCACTGAGAACCTCAAGGCAAATAAGACGACTAGATCACAATTGGACCCCCAACGGCGCATTGAGCAGCCACGGCATTGAGATTTAATCCTTGACATGACAGCAGAATAAAAACAGTCTGACACCGTAGACTCTCTTTACCTAAAGAGTCTAGCGCTCCTGCCAATGAGCGCTCTGCTCAATCTTAATTCTGACAGAAGGGGGCACGACTTTAGGGCTCTGGAAAATTTTAGCCACTTTTAACCCTACAGTTCGGTTACAGCCACGAGGTTCATCGATGATACACTGTTGTATTATAATTATCAAATGGTGGCAAAATTTTGAACTTCCTGAACTGGCATTGTGGTTAAAAAAAACAAACCAGTGACAATGTGACAAATCAGTCAGGCGTAAGGATCAGATTGTTAAGATTAGATCGTTAACCTCAGATCGTTCCGGTTGGCTTTATGTATTTTAAATAAACCATTAATAAACCTCTAGGAAATATTCGAATATTCCTAGATACCATTTTAATGTATTATTAAACCTATAGAAAGACCCTAACACATATACACACACACGTATATATTAGCAAGCTAGGTAGCTTTCCGACAATTAGCTACGTCTCAAATCCATAGCCCACTAGACATTCACTTTTATTCAAAAGAAGGAACTTTAAAAACTCAGCGAGTCAGAGAGTCATATAAAGCAGCAGCAGCCATCAAACTGTTCCAGTGTAGAAGTTCCACAGGATGATGTGGTGCAAAAATGTCATGTTGGTGGTCTTTTTGAGATCAAAACGTTTATCTTAAATTAAGACACTTACACACCCACACAAAAGCAGACCCACACTTCCTGTGTGCAGCTGTTTGACTAGCAGAGTCTGCTAACATTAACAGCTGCTGTAGAAAGAAGAGGTGGGGATTTAGCAAAGTAGCTCCAGATCTCACCTGTGCTAATGGATTAGTTTTTGTGTAAAAAATATTGATACAATTAATTGTCATGATTTTTTTTTTCACGACAGTATAATCGATATTCTAAACACTCATACCCATACAGATTTTTAACTTTATTTTATTTGTGTAAATTAAAAATCCTAGCGTATGTACATGACTTCCATCGCCGCTCCTGTGGTTAGCGCTGACTGTTATGGCCGTTGTTTTAGAAACAAACATGGCAAAAAAAACCCAAAAACTTTTATATTTGTTGTATGTTAGCTATTTGGCCATTTTTTAAGTAATCCAATGCATTGCAATTTATATTGTATGGTGACCTGTGTATCGTGATATGTTTCGTATGGTGGGAGGCTATTTTAAGACTTAAAGATTTATAGCGCGGTTTCCATCTGTATCTTAAATGTGATTTCTTTTCCTTTTTATTTGTCCATCACAGACACGGCCAGACTTGCTATTTTTAACCTTTTCTCATTAACTCATCCATTGAAAACGTGGGACATACCATTCTTGTGCAAACACATTCACCAGATGAATCAGGATTTCCTGTTACTACACTATTACTTCACATTGTCTTCACTCTTTCTTTTTTTTGTCATCAGTGAGGTTGTTTTCGAGTGTTAAATACACACAGCTGAAGGTTAAACTGTCCTGACAGACAGCGTCCTTGGGGCCCTGTAGCCTCAGCACATGCTTTCTCAGTTAGTGTGTTTGTGCTCAGCCTTTCCTCTCTAAAACAATAAGCTGAGGAATTACGCGCTGTGCGGCGCCCTGTGCCTCTCCGAACTGCACACACACACCGCTAGAGTCGAAAACACTGCTAAACAGCAGGCTTTCACCCCGAGACAATCGGTGGGCTGGGGTGAAGGGTTCAACGTCGTAGAGGGCAGCAATTTAGAATCCAAAGAGAAAAAAAAAATTCAGCTGGAAAAACTATTAGGAAGTGGAAGACATAAATTTAAAAGTATTTTTTTCAGAACATGTCTAAAGGAAGATTGAGGTCATATGGGTGTAACAGTGCAGATCTTTTTTTTAGGTTACTGTACCACTGTTTCAGGCTTTAAGTACAGATTTCCTGAACAACACAATCGAGATTAAACTTGTATGAAGCCCTTTCTTTCCAACAGCCACAATTTTGTGTGTCTCTGCCAACCAGAACACTCATTAAATTAAGTGGAAGTGGTAGCTCAGTTTGACTGCTAATTCAAAGATTGTGGGTTCGACATGTAACCACTGCTGGGTCCCTGTGTAAGGCCCTTAACCACCAATTGCTTAGCTATATAAATGAAATAAATACAAAATCGCCCTATATTGTAAATGTAAAGTGAAATTCTCTATTAGTCTGGACTAGTTTGAGTTGGTAGCTTGAACAGTTACATATTCAATGTCGCACAAACCCCAAGACTTTAAAAGTCTGTTACATCAGTTACCATACTTGTCATATATAAACAGGAAGCTGAGACTGGATTTTTTTTAAACAAAAACCTGATAAAACATCAATAACTTTTCATATTCTGTGTGTTAAGATCTGCAGTTTATACATTGTGTTTCTGCGTTGTAACTTCTGCAGCCAACCAAATACCTTCAGCACATGAAGGCGATGGTGTACCGGTCTACAAGTGGACGGTATAATTGTATAATTTGCGCTTTAAACGTCTGACGACCCGAGACGCTGCTTTTGCCGACGCTGCCGATCGCTGTGGTAACCATGCTGTTTACCTCCACTCGTTTGTGTGCATGATAGCGTACAATGCGATAAAATCTGCGGGGACAGAAATGAAAGCACGGGCACTCACCCGGGAGGCTTTCCAGCTCTCACGGGTCTGGCGTACAGGCTCGCAAAAATAGGTGTAACAAGCAGCAAAGCCTTATTAATTCCAGCCTCTGACCTGCTTTTCGAAGCGCTAGCGAAATGACAACGAGTTGGTCTGGTCTTGGAGGTGCTCGTCCACCTTGGCTTGAAAAACCGAACAGTGGGGATGATCATAACTAAACTGAACTCGTTTTTCTTAAGTGGATATGTTTATTGTAACACTGACAAGATTTTCACCGAAAGACTGCAGGGCTGGAAGCCGGGTAATCCCGTTACTGTATAAGGAGAAAACCTTTGTGGGAGAAAAAAAAGCTCTGACTATTTTAAACAATTTTGAAAATTGGACCGAGGAAGGTCTCCAGTTTTATCTGCACAACATGAGATGTACATCAAAGCCTCATAAGTCCTGCTTTTTGTCAGAACGACATTAACTCGCTGTGGCGAATTCTAAAAAGAAATGTCTGGAATAAAAAAACACAAAACCAAAGAATGCTTTCTCCTGAAGTCAGATTGTCACGGCTCTCCAGACTCTTCACGTCTGCGTGTTTAATGCAGAGCTTCTGTTTATGTGCCAGAATGATATCATGCCCAATCAAGTGGTGTTTCAAATCCTAATAATGCTGTTGGAAGTGCATTATTTGTGTGAACGTGTGCAGACTGCAATCAGCCTGCCAGAGTGGGGAAGTGGCTGTTAATGACTGCTTAGATTGGCATGTCCTGTCCTCTCTCTCTCTCTCTTTCTCTTCTCTCTCTTCTTCACAGACATACACAGTTTATCCAACAATTGTACGAAGTGACACATAAATCCATCTCCTAGCATTTTACCTGAAAACACCAAAATGCACCACACCTACTTCCCAATATGGATCTGCTGCCTGCTAAGTTTCTGTGTGTATGTTCAGCTTTACTAAGAGTCTTGTGGCATCTGTCTATAAATCTATAACCTGATCCCCGGGCTGGCCTCGCAACCTTCGCCGGGTGTGCATGTTGTAATGGGAGGGGGGTTGTTCAGTTGGCGTTTAAGCATAGCTTGACTGACAAGGACAAAACCCTTGTCATATGTTGACTTCATTAGTATTAGATAGGTATGGGAAATACCAGGATTGGAAGAGAAAATTTTTTTTATTATGTTGCACGCTTCACAGTTTCATCCCGTCGTCTTTGTCTTTGAAAAAAAGGACCTCTGTAAGATTATAACCTTCTTGCCAGATTAAGTGACAAGACCGGCCTCTCGGTATGTGCCTGCATGAGCTCTGTTTCCAATGGAAATCTGTATCTAAAGCTCTGTGGTGTGTGAGTGTGTGTTTATACATATACAATATACTGCCATACATTAAATAAAAGAAAAGAGAAGAAAAAACAGTGCAATTCAGTTTTTATTTTAGGAAATTGACAGCTTACAGGATGAATGTGTGTGTGTGTGTGTGTGTTTGTGTATTTCAACGCTCCCCTGAGGGTGTGAACGTGGGCTTAGGGAAGCCAAGCGAAAAGTCATTGATGGACCAATCCTCCAGTCCCCTGCATCTGGCCCTTTCTTTCACTTTTATTACACAAGAATAACAATAAGCAGGTCCACGACCCCGTGTCCAGATTTGCCGTAATTTTTCCGAACAGTCTGTGCTGATGCTCCAAATTTCCATTTTCTGCATGCATATTTAATTGAGTTTTGTCCCACTGGTGCGGAAATGATTTGTTTTTTGCTCTCTGTTCACTTGACTCCTCTTCGGAGTTGGTAACCCTGATTAAGACGTTCGCGTTAATTTCCCAGCGCACACCTTTTTTTGTGCATTAATGGTTCTGATCGTCTAATTAAAACTTCTCAGCTTCACCGCTGATCACCGCTCGTTGTGCTTCTGACCTGAAGTTTTAATTGCCGCGTCAGAGGCGATAATAATAATTTCTGGGTTCTGATGATTAAAAATAATGCCACGGCAGACGGCATTTTAAAAAGGGATTGGAGTTGGGGAAAAGGAATTGGTTGGGGGTGCTGAATGAGGCGAGAATGTTCTTAGGGATAAGTGTCGGGTTATTTACTAAGAGAAAACGCAGATAGGGTGCAGGACTCTTATCGGGTTTGGGGGGCAAACCCGTTTTGTTGGAAATTCTACCATATGCCTGATGTTTCGTCGTACTAATCTGGTCTGGAGCAACTAATTAGGCACCTGCAACTATATCTAACCCCATACTCAACCTCAATCATGTAAAAACAAATATGCATTCTCATGGAGGCTGGAATATAAACATGTAAAACCAAACTTCTCGTTTTTTATACCTCACAAACTAGCATCTAATAGTGGCTGAAAAATCAGCATTTAGGAAAGCTATTAGCGGCGAGGGCTTAGAGGCCAAATGAAAAGTAAAGTGACGCTAAAAAGGAACACTAAAACGTGTCGTATTTCATGCAGACCCACTTCACTTCCCTGTCCTCTTTTATTTGATGGATTCTAATCTAATAACTCTATTTTTTAAAGATTCCTGCAGGAATTGATGCTTTGTGTGATGACATGCATCCAGACAAAACATTTACATGTGCTCAACAAAAAAATGCAGCAAGACCAACTTTTTTTAAAACTCAAACAAGAAAAATCATGTTTTAAAAACATGAGGTGAGAAGCAGACAGACACACAGACACACAGACACACAGACAGACAGACAGACACGCAGACAGGCCAAAATCTGTGTTATTAGTAATTAGCTGATGTATGTAGTACCTTGCTGCTGTCAATAAAGCACTTATAGCTTTAGGTCTTGGATGTGACCTTACAGTCTTTCAGACGACCTTTAGGGACCTGCTCGGACTTTTCAGCAACCCCCTCAACAACCCCCCCAATTCTACCTCCTCCTTTTGCGCTTGCAAACAGGAGCCCTCAGCCAAGTACAATACTCCAGCCAGGGCCTGACACAACTAGTGCAAACAAACAAGCCCTGAAAAAACAAAGGCACACACTGACACACACCATGCAGCACAATGGACACAAAATGCCACTGTATATTTTTAAATGCAAAAAGGAAGAGGAAATAAGCTGTAGGGGGAGTAATTAGGCTGCAAATGCACAATTCTAAGATAAAAAAATCTTACACAGAAGAAGGAAGAAAGCTTAAAATTAACTTTTGTTAGTGACGCTAAAGGCAGACTTTAAGATTCTGCCTATGATTTCTTGGCAAATGTTCCTGAAAGTAATCCTAAAAGTTTTTAT
>JAOTQW010000015.1:2901532-2914241 GCA_026260075.1 Sisor rabdophorus
TTTTGCAGTACTAATTGGCTTAATTAAAGTGATGTACAGGAAATAAATAAATAAACCAGTGCACAAATACATTTATTGTGAACCAGTTAACCACTTTAATTGCTTTTGGTTAGAAAAATTTGCAACGTGCAAAAAGCGCATTACGTCAACTACAAATAAAATGAGTTACCAAAAAATACAGTATCTTTGTAATATTCATTCATTCCTCTATACCCGCTTATTCACGAACTTTCCGGGATCACGGCGTCTGCTGGAGCCCAGCGCACGTAGGGCAAAGGACAGGGGGGTACACCCTGGACAGGTCGCCAGTCCATCGCAGGGCCCTTGTAATATTACTATATCTATAAATCCCAATCTGAATTGGTGAGGGCCCCCTGGTGGCCACAGGAGCCCTAGGCAGCCGCTTAGTTTGGATATACCTCTGATATAAATAATACACTGGTAATTGAATTCGAGACAAGAAAAACAAAGGAAAATGTATTTAAGTATCGTGAAGGTGTGACTATACACTGCACACCCACAGTATCGTTATTAGAAGTATTCTCGCTAGTATTACTGCAAATTATTTAAAGAAATATAGATCATTTTGCAACAATTATATTTCCACTGATGACTTTATTCTTGTGTGCATTGAGGTCAGCGACAAGTATGGCTTCTGGATATCAATTCTTTGGCACCCAGAGCTATTCTGTCAATCAATCGCCTTCTAATTAAAATGATTCACTGAAAGTGGCTCACACAGACACAGACACACACACACACACACACGTGAGCTGGATGGCTCAAAGCCGTACAGTAGTCAAAGTGCTCTGTGATGCAGCAAAAAAAACCACACCATTATGATGCACTAACATAAAGGTAGGTTATGGCTGATAGTAGAGTGATCCGGCCCAGACTTGCCCAGACCAACAGAGCAATAAAGTATCATGTCTGTGCGCAGAGGCTTTAAAAAGCACAATTAAGGAGGAGGCAGGTTAATAATTAAAATGCATAATTATTGACCCCTATTTCCAATTCCTCTGAAAGTACATTACATCAGGAAAAAAAAAAGCTGGAGGACAGGAGGGGAGAGCGCAGCATCCGCTCTAATGCACGGGTACGGCTTCCGCTGGACCCTAATGTGCCTGTACGCCTGCCTGCTGCTTAACAAGCCTCCTCTCCTTACAAATGAAGGATTTCTGAAACCATCAGCACGCATTATGATCAAACCTACACCCAGCTGACTAGTGACCCCTAGACCACTCTTGCCCTCTAACTAAAACCTACACCGACTCAGGGAATTCTGAGGGTTAACTGTCCCTCGGGGGGCTATCGCTGCACCAACCGACCATTACTGCTGGTGTCCGACTGGCAGATGACGAGTCATGCCCGAAGAGCAATGAGTCAAATCAGTACCTCATCACTTAGATATGTTGAAATTATAATTCTTAATTAAAATGATTTCTACACGGTCCCTAGGGTTTAGGGTAAAATTCCAGAACTAAAGATTCTGATCTAGGAATACGAAGGCAAGCAGTCAGCACAAAAAAAAATTACCTTCTGCAAAATCCTGAATGCCAAGGACAGGTGGATTAAAGTATTAAAACAATCGCATTTCAGTCCTGAAATAGTCCTCTATCCGTTGAAGATCAGGTGCGAGCGGAACGACACCTCATGCAGGACAACCCCCCCCCCCAACCTCCCCCTTTAAGTTAGCTAAGAGCATCAGGGAGAGCTAATGCGAAAAGATTATGCCATGATTATGGTAAACGCGCCTGTTACAATCCCATCACAGAAAAGCACATATTCTAAAATCAAACAGATGGCTTGCTACGCACTCTGATTACCACCCCAATTTGTGGAGGCTTTTTATAAACGGGAAAATAAAGATACTCCAGCACAATCACATGCCACAACTACGCAGCTGTTTTTCTCTCTCCCCTTTTCTACGGTTTCTCACTAATTAGAATCGCGCAGCTAGTTGAGAGGAAAGAGGCAAATTGGAAGACACGGGTTACGCTAAAGTTCAGCCCTGAATCTATTTACAGTGCAGAATTAATAAGAAGCCGAGGTGATAATGGTGCCAACACAGTGAAACATTTGGGTGAGTGATTTTTAATTTAATCACAGCCGTTTAATACCAGTCTATTCTTAAACGCTACAATTGTTAAGCGACTGCAGTAAGCAGACAAGCGTTCTTTTGTGCTATTCCTCCACTCCAGGGACTTTTCAATACATCTTTATATGAACTTACAGCCAGTGTCACCAGGTCGAAGCGGCTGTATTGGGTTATGAGCTCGTTCTGTAAGGAACAGTTGAAGGCAGGCATCTTAATTCTTTAAAAATTCCATTAGTGAGCTCACTGCCATCATGGGAGTTTGTGCGAAAGAGGCACTTTCTGCACAAGTGCAAGATTTATGTACCACACATCCCTCTCAAATGGACAACTCTCCAAACCTGAAAGCCCTCATTCTGATCCGCAGATCATAAAAAATGGCAATAAAAGCAAATATGATTCAAAGCAGCTGAAAGAGCATTTTTCTTTCTTTTTGTTTCCGCCACCTCCTTTTATTTTTACAGACCTATTCATTTTTGTCAGTTACGTTCAATACAAAGTTCCCCCTCATTTTTTTAAAGGCGTGTGTGCTGTGAAAGAGAACAGTCAACTGTAAATTTCAATGTATTTCACATACACACACACACACACACACAGACGACAAGCCAGTACTTGTAGCTGAAGATTGCCGATAGTGATCTAGGTTTTACTCTCAAAGTAAAAAAGACAAACCCCCCCTTTTCAGTTTTGTCTTTTGTTGTCATTTAAAATACCCGCGCCTCACACTACACGGTTTTGTAATCACATATGCCAAGGCAACCCTGATTAGCAAGTGCGAAGCTTTTCTCCCCTAACCGTCCAAGATGGATCGCTTGAGAAACCAAAACCTGTGGGCTTAACACGAAGTGTAGCAAATGCCTGCATATTCTTTATAATTGACAATAATTAAGGTGAGCTGGAAAATAATTAAGATGATGAAAGCTAAGCCTCTTAGTGGAACGCGAGCCATCTGTGGTCACAATATTGCACCCTCAGAAACTTCCGTCCAATTTAGGGGAACGAAGTACAATGGTGCCATAATTTTTTGATTAAAAATAAGCGCTCAAGTGTTCCAAAAGTGGATGTCCCACTAGCCGGGGTGCATCGAGAGCTTTAAGAAATGAGTGTAATGGAACAGTAAACAGGAAGTCGCCAAGGGAGAGAGAGAGCGAGAGAGAGAGAGAGGAGAAAGAAAGAAAGAAACAAGGCAGAGGAACCTGTGCTCTTCAGTCTTCCATTTAAGACAAAGTTAACAAAATGTGACAGCTGCCAGGTCCTTGACAATTGGGGTCAGTTAGAGGAAAAGTAGCTCAAGTTTTCCAAGCTTTGCAAGACATGTTCAGGAGCAACTGCCCAGCACAGCATCAAAGGGGATTAAAGGCCACAACCATCTGCTGTCAGGGCAGGCTTTCAGAGAACGCCAATCCCTGCAGACTACAAACTACCCCAATACACACTTCACAGTGGACTGGCCAAACGACAATAA
The DNA here is from genome assembly GCA_026260075.1 of Sisor rabdophorus. Taxonomy (NCBI): domain Eukaryota; kingdom Metazoa; phylum Chordata; class Actinopteri; order Siluriformes; family Sisoridae; genus Sisor; species Sisor rabdophorus. Next base: position 2,905,093 of record JAOTQW010000015.1, read on the forward strand.
GGGCACAGCGAAAATATGGCCAGTTACACGATTAGCCGAGAGACTACCGCACCGCTACACCATTCCTGTTCCCACTGTAGTTATGCCCAGCTTTCACTCTCTCTCTCCAAGTCTTTCTCTCGTTCATTTTTTCTGTCTCGCACCGTTTCGGCGTTATTGACAGGCCGTGACAGCCCTTCCACGCAGCTGCTAATTTGTTTTGGGCTCTGTTCCTGGCCTTCCCCATGACTGTTACCTCAATAGTCTGCTACCTTTTAGCTCCAGCGTGCAGCACTTGACCCGTCGCTGCCGCACGCTTCCAGCACTTTAATTGTCGTTTAATCACATATCAACCTGTCACTTAAACACGCTCTTTTTTCAATTGCAGAAATTTGCATATTGTGTGAAACTAATTTCTGCCAGCTCTGGCAGCTGAGAAAGGAATGCTCACTTTTTTTTTTTTTTTTTGCCGAAGACACACACACACACACACACACACACGCATATACGTGCATACTGTACATATATAAGCTTCAGCACTGTATAAAATAATTATAGCCCATTTATGGATGAAGGTTCCTCATTGATATTATGTATTCTGAAACCACTAAAGCAATGGTTTTTCAGAACGGGGTCTTACTGCTCCCTGGGGTGTTTTACTGTGAAGCCTGTGAGTCTGATTATTGTTAAAGAATGTGATAGAAGTTCAATTGACTATCACATGCCATTAGAGCCGTTATAGTAGTTAGGATGATAGAACTGTTATAGAAATGTTCCTAAAAATAAATTCAGAGCCTAATATATAAATATACACACATATAAATCGTTAAAATAAAAAAATATATTCAAAATTATTAAAGAATTTGCAAAATAGTATTAAAATTAATGATTTGTCGCAGGTTTCATCCTAAACGGAAAGCAAGCTGCTCTGTGGACACCATTGTTCGCCTCACTTTTCGCTCGTCAGTTCGCAGCAGATGGAGCGACGCACTCTTTCCATTATGATCAAGTCCGACAGTGTGTGTGTGTGTGTGTGTGTGAAAAGGCCACGTGCTCATGCAATATCACTCCCGCCATGCTTGCAGCTCACCCAAGGGCCAAGGGTTGGGGGTGCTGTTGGGTGGGGGAGTGGGGGGCTCGGTGATGCTTGACTGAAGACAACTGAACTGAGACACAGCGTCCTCTAGAGACAGGCAAGTTTAATTATGAAAAGCATGAAAGCCCTTTGTCCCATCTTTTATTATATTAATTGGTAAAGGAGACCGGATATTAGGGGTTGTGGGTGTGTGCGGGTGACAGAAGAGTCCTGAAAGAGGGTCTCTGTGAAGGTTTTCAGAGCGGTTTAATCTTGTTAGATGCATTGCGCACTACACACTCGGCCTTTTTGTACCTAGGTCAGCTTCTATAATAAATAGCTCCTAATCGTAAGCCTGCTGACAGACACCTGAGTGAAAGCAGGAGGTGCTCCAATATTCTAGTAGTTATAAACCAAAGTGACTTCCAGTTTGCTTTAGTGCCTCCTGTTCTCATCCATACCTCCGACCTGAGAAAGCTGTGATACTGTAATTAAAAACGATCCTTTTCCCCACTCATGCACCGTTCCTACTCTAGCTAGCTGGCATCAAAATAAAAGAAATGGTGATACTAGCTGGTTAGCATGTGTTGGTAGGAGTGGCGAGTTAAACATACAGTAGCAAAACCTACTAGAAATAATTTGTTTATTCATTCATTCATCTTCTAACCCACTTAGTCCCTAACTCAGGGTCACAGCAGTCTGCTGGAGGCCCTGGACATACTTACTCCTATAGGCAATTTAAAGTCACCAATTAACCTTGTACTTGTTTTTAGACTGTGGGAGAAAACCGCGGTACCTGGAGGAAACCCACGCAAGAGCACGGAGAACATGAAAATTCCTCACAGACAGACCCGGTAAACGAACCCACAACCTTCTTGCTGTGAGGCAAAAGTGCTAAAAACTACACCAACTACATCCGCTCGGATTAACCTGTGTGAAGTGTTAATAACTAAGGTTATTAAGATAGCATTGGTTACACCGAAGGGGTAATAGTTCATAGTAGTTTATCCCCCCAAAAACCAATTAATCCACTTTATCTTATAACCTTTGGCGGTTTTTGAGGGTAACTTCTGGTTACTTTAAGGACTCATCCTAAGCGTTTCTTAGCAGTAATGAACAAGAGTATTTCTTTTCTCATCTTTGCCTCCGAGCACCACACCACTTATTCAATATACCTGCCATTGTATCACTAAGATATGATGTATTTTAATTTTATTTCAGAGAAGAGAGTGCTATAAGATGTACAGTAAGTAAGTCTAATTCAGTTTGCGTCCTGGCATTGTGGTGAGGGCCTTTTGTGTTATAAAGTTATCTAGGACTTCCTGAATGGAGAATCCTCAAGGATCGGACAGGAAGTCAAAGCAAGACAGAGTGAAACTTGTGGCTCGTCGGGCTCTCAGCGAATTACGGCTGTCACTACTCAAACTGTTTACGTGACTCTCTTAACCGAGGCACCGGCTCATTGAAGGGTTCATCTTGACCTGCTCAGGTTCCTCGTCGTTTATTCCTGAGGAGCCGAGACGTCTCCGAACTGTCAAAAGCATTTTCTGCCAAGCTGAAGGGAGAGTTAAGAAGGGAGAAAAGAGGAGGAGAAAAAAAAGATAGTGCTGCACATGTTCACACACACACAAACACACACACACACACACACACATACTTTTCGCAAGGCTGTCAGGTAAATTAGATCTGAAAGCTGACAATTTCTGACCATATTTCCTTGATTATTTCGAACAAATGCACACCAGCCGCTCTAAGGAGATTAAAGTGACATAAAAGTCCCGAGTGGGAGGAGGGAGGGCAGCGAATCCAGGTCACCCCCATTTGTCCCCCTGCCTGACAGCAGCTATATCGCTATCCAATCCAATAAAAATCCCCCCTCCTTTTGCTTTAATTAATTTTACAGCTAGCTTGCTTAATTACTTTCAATCAAAATCCTCTTGCCATCACAAAATTAGAAATGGTTCAACTCCATTAGTCTAAATTCTTCATTTACATACACAAAGACTGTCAGCTCTTGCTAAGCAAACGGCCTCTCACTTGATGAGATTGTTTTTTCCCTCCCCTCACTGTCACCCCTTCTCTCTCTTACCATTTTCTTCATCCCTCTCTCTTTTCTCTCTCTCTCTCGCTCTCTTTCCCACCTCCTTGCGATATTTTTTTTTTCCTCAAGGAGAAAAGTAGCATAACATTTTTGAAGCCCCTGAACTTCCTCTGACTAAAATGCATACAGGTAACTTAACAGATATTAGCCATCATGGTTAATTAAAAAAACAACAAAAAAAAACAAGCATCCATATTAGAAAGAAATCTCCAAAAAAAAAATAAGCGTGTGTAATTTACTCCTTTGGCAATGCTAGTTAATTTTTTATTGCTTGGTGCTCACCTGTGCACAGCCCTCGATGATGATTCTCTGAGGCCACCAGATAATTTCCACTGATGACACAACCCCTCAATCTCTCACACACACACACACACACACACACACATATATACACACACCGCCCAAGGCCGACACATCAGCAAAAATTAAGGACATGCAGATAAACTCGCTGATGTGGGAACGGACCCAAACCCCAGTCCTGCTTCAATAACCAGCCTTATAATAACAAACTGTCCCAACACCACTCAAACCAAATACAAACACACACACACACACACTTACGCGCACTTACACACACATCCAGAAGTGCTGATACTCGCTTGGAGTGTTTGTTTTCGTTTTCTGCCACTTCCCCTGACCACACAGGCACGCAAAGCCACAAAAAGCTAGCTAACTGAGAGCAGCTTTGATCGAATGTCTGCTCGCTAAACATATTACCTTACAGCTTCCTTCCTCTCCGGAGAAAAAGTGACAGAGCACCTTGAGAAAGCCAGAAAGGCTGGTTGCCTGCTTGTAACCTGCGTGCCACTAATCGCGGGCAGCTGTAAAGCGATGCCCTGTGTTGACCGGCGCATTAAACCTCAACTCTGATGGTCCTCTAAGTGCTGAGCTGGGGTCTGACCCCCCATTCCTATTTCCTGCGCTTCTACATATCCCCTATCCTTCTTTTCCCGCTCTTCCTAGCCCATTCCCAATTAACACTCTTAATCATCCGAATCCATCATTCTTAGGATAAATTAAGACTGCCTCTTTAATTCAATTTAATAGGATAATTTTCCAAACTCCCATTTGCTCTAACTCTGGCTTCGTTCTCTGTTTCGCAGGGTCCTTGTGCTCTATCTCTTTTTTTCACTAAAGCCCCCCAAACAACCCCCCCCCCACACACACACTGTCTCTCTCTCTTTCTCTCCATCTCTTGCTCTCTCCCGTACTATCCGTCAACAGCTTTTTTTCTCTATCCCACACTTTGTTTTTCTCTGCCTCTTGCTCTCTCTCTCTCATTCTCTCTCTCTTTTTCACCTCTCTCTCCCATGCTTTCATTCTCTCTGTCTCTCTCTCAAACTTTTCCGGACTATTTATCTCTTTAACACACCTTTCCTGTCTTTCTTTTTCACAATATCTTTCTTGCTGTATTTCTCACTCTGTTTATCATTTTTCTTTTCTTCCCCTCTCTTCCTCTCTGGCTTTTACTTTTTCTCTCTGTCTCTCTCTCTCTCTCATTCATGCTTTCTTTCTCTCTGTCTCTCTCTCTCTCCCTCTTTGTCTCGCTCCCTCTGTGTCTATCTCTTCCTCTCGTCTCTTCTTCTCTCTGTCTCTCTCTCCCTCTTTCACCCTGGACAACTCTGGTAGCTCACAGGCTGATGAAGCTCATGTGGTGTTGCGCAGTGAGGTAGTTTGCCCCTACTCGGAACACTCACTTGGCCTCAGTTAATCCAGTCTTATCCAGTCGCTTTACTACGTGCGCCTCATGACTCGACACACCGCATCTTAGCAGCTTAATTTTCCCAAATGTTATTTTTTATTGTACACTAAATTACAATTCACCCTCTTAAAAAAATTAAAGATCTGGATCTAAACTAAATATAAATATTAATATAGTGACGTTTTTCATTTTTAAGCAGAATTGTTTTTGATTTTTGTAAAGATTTGTGTTAAAAGCTCCATATACATAAAATTGCATTGCATTTTTTTAACGTCCCAGTTAGTAGATTTGATAATTGTGCACATTAAAACACCTCACCCTTTTCCTGGAAAATTATAGCTTTAGAGGTTAGTTGTTTTTTTAATTGCACCCTGACACATGATTGGCTGCTGTCTGTTATGATATAATAATGCTTGCAACCTTATTTATATTTCCCTAAGCTTGTCAGTAGAAATAAAAAAGAATACCTAGTAAAAATATAAAAAATGCTTTAAAAAAATATTTAAATTTATACACAATAACCATTAGTTTGGTCAAAGAATTAAAAATGCAGGCGGATAAAAACCAATCACAATTTTTTTTAATTGATGCAAAAGTGTTTCTATGCCAGCAGTTACATCATATAAACAATATAAAAATGTATTTACTAAATGAAAAATGTTTACAATGTGCATTAATAAACCCACTAGTTAATTTCAGCTGAAGCGTATTTTCTCCTGCAGTTCTCCGAATGTCCTCACGCTGCACTTCAGTCTAACACACACACACACACACACACACACACACACACACACACACACACACTGTCTTGTACCCTCACACCATCACCCTCCTCCCTGTTAAATCATTCTCTCCAAATTTCCCAGAGACTCTTTGTCCGGGTGTTTCAGCACTCTGGGAGAGTTTTAAAATGATTTCAGCCATGATTTAATTCAGCGTGTTAAAGGGTGATGTCAGCACAATAGAAGCCGAGCCTCTAAATCCAACACATTCACCCAAAACAGCATGAGGAAATAATCGCGGGTGACGTTTGCAAAAACACGTATTATATTCGCTAAACGCCTGACTAAAGCTGCTAAACCTCATCAGCGTTATTCAATTATTTTACTCTGGGAACAAAAACCAAAAAATATGATTACCTAGATTTTAAGGGTGAACTGGTCTTTTCTGCGTAACAAAGCTGCACCGGATTGACAGATAAGAACTTTTGGAGAGTCTATGAAATATGAATTGACCTGATGAGGAATAGAAATGATCTGTTTATGCCTGCGTCCTTGTATTTCTGTGTAAACGATGAAATATGATTACAATATCCAAAGTAATAAACTCATCTTTTATTTTTATTAAGAGGAGCTATTTTTACTTAAGGGGTGGTCTGGTGGGGGGGTAGGTGGGAAATCTCATACACTTAAACTCTTTAGGTTTTATCAAAGCCCCTTACAAGGTTTATTAGAATTTTAAAAAGCGTATATACCATTTGCTGCATGACGGAGATTTTCTGGTTTAACCCAAAGTAAAACACAGCTTTCTAAAGGTTTCCTAAAGAATTCATCATGGGATTTCTTTTGACACTTTTCACTAAACATTGGTTTATGTGTATGCAGTAAGAACATCGAGAAGATGCCGCGGGATAAAACTGAAGCTCTCAGCCTACAGAGCCAGACGCAGTGTGGGTTAATAATAAGAAGTACTCGTATGTTATCTGATGAAGAGGTGAAGTCCTAATCGTCCTTTGTGGCCCCACAGGAGGAGGTCTGTGTTTATCAGTGCTAAGGAGGACACACAGAAACCGGGGGGGTGTCTGAAGAAGGGGTGTGTTCTGCGTGCAAGCCGTTCCCGGCTGACAGGATCTCTTCATTGACGTGCCAGCACTTTAACCTGGCCTGTTATTAAAATTCTAATCTGTTCAACACGCCAATGTTAGCACTTTTGCCTTGATTAATAAAAGAGCACCCCTGAGCGCTACGTCTGGGTATTCTATATCCTTCCCTAGAGGGGGGGGAGGTGTCAATTTCTTTATCTGTACAATTTTTTGCTTCTTCTTCTCCAGAACATTTTCTTCCAGATACTAATTGGTTTTGCTGAACGTATTTATATAATGATGGACAAAGAGCTTAATGAAATTCAGAGATAAGAAGGTTTCTAGAAGAAACCTAGAAAGTCACATTCAAATCGGGTGTGAAAATGTTCTGGTGAAGAAAACAAGATGATGCAGGAGGATCATCAGCGGTTGTGGCGGTGGTGGAGGAGTCGGAGGGGGGGGCTTAAAGGACGTGATTTATCTGAGCTTGATTGCATGTTAATCGAGGTTACGTGTATTAAGTGGAATCTAATTGGAACAGACACTGGCAGCCTGACAGATCGACATGATGCAGATGGATTGAAAGCGAGAAGGGAGGGGAGACGAAGCAGAGGAAGAACGAAGCAGAGGAAGAACGAAGCAGAGACTGCAAGCTAAACGAATGTGACTCAAAGGTGTATTTTTACACCTTTGCACACCCAGAGGATGATATTATTTTGCCTCTACAATTAACCACAAGCCATCGTCATTGGGTGTACTCCAGAAAATGTTTTTGTAATTAAAATAATTGTGCTGAAATCTTTTCGTCTAATGGCAGGCCTTGCTGGAGGACACACTGCAACTGCACTCATTTGGGTGGCATGCACGCCGCTTTGTCGCAGTTGTCACGAAAAAAGCAACAACCGCCTTTTCGAAAAAAAAACAAAACTCTTTCTTAAAAAAAAACAACAAAAAACAGCTGCATGAGGACCAGGTCACCTCCGAGTAGCAGGCCATGTGCTGCCTTCTCTCAAACGCTTTTTTCCATGTCATCAGACAACTGGTGCGAAGGCCCTGAATCTAAATCTGAAGCCTTCACCCTGGGTGACAGAGTGCCCTTTACAATATTAGTGCAGAGAGAAAAAAAAGACACCTGTTGTGCCAAACAACTGCTCTTTGAGAGGTTATGCAAATGTTTAACAAATTATAACCTCGGAAAGCAGGAGCTGCAAACAACGAGCTTTTCACCTTTTTTTACATGTTTGTTTGTGGGTTGTTTTGTTTAGCTACTTCCTTTTTGAAAGCACCACGTCGTCGAGACGAATCGGTACTTTTTAACACACCCATCGATCGCATTGAGGCTTAGGCTCACAAATGTCATCCGTTGTCATCTTTTATCACAGCAGTGTCCAATAGCAGTTCTGCATTATTAACTGTGTCACCTAGTCATCGTGGATGGCTGTGTCCATACATGTCCATCCCGTCTGTTCGGCTCTCACGTGAACAGAGAGTAAAAACGGAAAAAGTAGTTAGGGTTTAAGTCAAATCTAATTTTTAATTGGTTAAAATAAAGGCCAAAAAGTTAATTTTATACTCTAAGTGCCTAATACATTTTGCTTTCGAGGGGTAGTAATAAAATTTGATCTTTTGCATAATAATAATTTCCTAAGAATTAAACTCAGTAAAAATATGTCAAAGAACACACACTGCTTTAAAATACAAGAGAAGAGTGTGTTGGAAATGCAAATAGAAATGTAGAGATATACAAAATAGAGGAAGGTGGGGGGGTAGATCTGAAAGACCATAGGCAGAACAACAGAAATCTCATTCGTCAACGCTGAAGGCTGAAATCATTCGTGACATCGCCCCATAACTGCGCCGAGACAGGGGAGTTCCTTCAGTCAGCTGCTGATGTGATCCGTGCTGACTGTTGCACTAATGACATTAATAAGGACAAAGTTACTATTTTTGAAACACTGAATTTTTACTGGGGCGGCCGGTGCTGTAGTGGTTAGCACATTCGCCTCACAGCAAGAAGGTCGTGGGTTTGATTCCCAGGTGTGAAGTTTGCTTGTTCTCCGCGTTTGTATAGGTTTACTCCTGGAACTCCGGTAAAACATGTACATTAGGTTGATTGGTGACTTTAAATTGCCTATAGGAGTAAATGTAAGAGCTTGTGCTTGTTTGTCTATGTGAGGCCCTGCGGTGTACTGGCAACCAGGGTCTACCCCTGCCTCTCGCCTTATGTGCACTGGGTTAGGCTCCAGCAAACCCTTGTAACCCCGAGCTAGGGATTAAGCGGGTTAGAAGACAAATAAATTTTACCATGGCGGCGCGGTAGCGTAGTGATTAGCACGGTCGCCTTACAACAAGAAGGACTCATGTTCGATTCCAAGGCAAGGGGTCTTTTTGTGCGGAGTTTGCATGTTCTCTGAGTGCTTGCATGGGTTTCCTCGAGTACTCCGGTTTCCTCCCACAGTCCAAAAAACATGTACATTAGGTTGATTGGTGA
>JAOTQW010000015.1:2924294-2940130 GCA_026260075.1 Sisor rabdophorus
TCTATCTATCTATCTATCTATCTATCTATCTATCTATCTATCTATCTATCTTTTAAAATAGTTGAAAATATGTTCAAGAAAATATAATATGCATTATAAAAAGTTAACTGTAGCAGTTTTTTATATATTTAAATGTTAAAATATATAAAATGTTACTTATGTTATGTATGTTTTCAAAAAAATGCTACGTATTAATTTAACTTTCAAAGCAGACGTCTTAAATCCAAATGTTATTAAACTCCATTACTAAATGTGTGTATTATAAAAACACACTCAAAACACACACACATGTCCGCAACAAAAACTTTACTCTATCTTAACTTCCACCTATAATCCTAAACCAACATATCATTAATAACACATTTCAACTCATCTGAAGCACATTCAACTATTTACATGCTTCTATTCAGAGGTTCGACTAAAAATGTTTCCCGAAGGCATTTGATCTTCCAGAAATGATCATGGAAAAAAAAAGAGAGAGAAATGAGAAAGAGCGAGAGATATAGTAAGCTCTGGAGATCGGTTTCCCGTGCACAGAAATATCCCTAAACGGGGTAACGTGGGGGTATGGAGTGGGATATCACTCGTTCTGGGTCTCCTTACATGTGTCAAAACAAAGCCGGCACAACAGTTTGTTTGTTCAGTCCCCTTGGCAACAAACCCTTAGGCCACGCCGAGCGCTTACACTTCACTTCGCTGCGTGTGTGTTAATCCGATCCCCTTTATAAACACGTCTTTAACATCTCTAACACGAAATAAAGCTATTGGCAGTGAAGGGAAGTGAGCGAACGAGTTCAGAGACCTAGACATGACACGGCATGACAGGATGTACCGCTTCAACCGACACTGATAGATAAATAAATTGACTTACAGTACATCCAGGTAGAAAATCTAGAAAGTCGAAAACGCTTAAACTTTTGAATTCCGAAGCATCTGTGAAATATTTTTTTCTTTGAGGTAAGGGGAAATAATTATATTTAATTCTCTCCAGGGATCTGTCCGGGGATCTGTCACTCAGTTATAAATAAAGGAGCACACACATGCACATATTGTACACACACACACACACACACACACACTACAACACAAGCAACTTCCCTATTTGAAAAAAACAGTGGGGATACAAGCTCACCTTTTACTGTACGAGTAAAAAAAACCTCAAAGGACAGTTAGAAGAAGGAGAAGGAATTAGAGAAGAAGAAGAAGAAGACGAGGAGCACTTACCATATTCAGGAGAGTCGAAATTAAATCCTCCCAAGCATGTAACTTTCATAATACAACAAACTCTGTGTGAAAATCATCAGCGAGGAATCTGGCCTGCAGGAAATTCAGACTTAGAACAAGTGAGCAATAAAGAGTATATTTTTTTCTCTCTCTCTTTCTCTTTCTCTCTTTCTCAATCATGTACTAAACTCCTTGACATGTAATCTGTCAATAGTTTTCAGGCGAGATAATGCCGGCTGCCAGGAGTAAAGTTGATTGGCAGCTCCTTCTGGCCCCTCCTCTTTGCGCTTTGATGAAGAGGGGGGGGTGTAGGTGAGAGAACACAGAGATGGCCCCTCGTTCACTCTCTCTCTCTTTCTCTCTCTCTCTAGCTCTCTCTTGCCCTCGCTCGCTCTCTACTTTGCTCACACACTCACTCATATACACACACATGCATACATACACACACAGCCCAAGCAGTTAGCGATAGGAAATTACAGAAGATCAGGAACTGGAGCAGACTTTTTTTTTCTCCACCCCTGAGTGGGACGGGCTTTTCTGTCTCAGCTTTCTACAGGCTGTTCCACACTCAAGGGGACGGACCGAGTCCAGCCCCATGCAAATGAGGAAATAAGGAGGGAGGATGCAGTGAAAAAAATGACTGCATGGCTCATTACATATTTTATATTTTTATATTTCAGCATTTATTTTTAACAAAATTCAGTTTTTTTAATCATTTTCCCCCTAAAGGTTCAGGCTGGGTAGTTGCATTATTCTTAAATTAGTTGCCCTAATCTTAAATGTATTAAATTTGTTACAATTTAATTACTAGTAATAAAGTTAGGAAAAGGAAGGAAATTGTTAAAAAAATAAAAGTTCAACAAATAAAAAAACAGCAATTGAATCATTGTGTAGGCAGAGCATCAGTCTAACTGGAGTAAGTAACCTGATCTGAGAACAGTTGGTTAAATTATGAAGCAAAAAAAAAACACTTGCCCCTCCCTCTCTGTCTCCTTCACTTGTTTCCTCCCTTCCTTTTCTTTTACTCTTCCCCTCCTCTCATTCTGTCCCTCTGATAAGGTATCAGTTTCCATTGTAATTTCAGGTGAAATGATAAACGGCTACCAGGTGGCAATAAATACTTTATAAGACAAGGCCCTTTTTTGACTTTTATACCATCGAAACAGGCAAAGTGCTCATGGAACATTTTCACAATTTTTTTAAATTTCCGATTATCACAATTCCACACAGTGAAATGAATTCTTTCTTGTTTTTTCCAGGATGAGTTAAGCTGTACAAGTGTGTGTCAAAACTTGCTACGGTAAACGGATCAAAAGCACTCAAAAATATTTTGAAAAGAGGAAACGTATATTTTAGATGATGCTTATAATTTTGTGAAATGAGTCAATCCTTTAGTTCCTGTTTGCTAACTGCAGTCTCACTTGTAGAAAACAGGTTCTGGTCGATGCTGTAATTAAGAGGATGAGTCATGATCAAACAATGATCCGAGATGTTCCCACCTTAAAGCAGCATGAGCCCATGGAAGTTCTGGTCTCATGAGCACTGAAGCAAGCAAAGTTTTTACGGTTGGAATTTTTTTAACGGAACGCGTTATTCCTTTTTTAAGAAATCACATCACTGCATAAGAAGGAAAGTGTAAGTCTCTCAAAGAGTTTTGAGACTCTTCACTCCTCATGAAGAATATAGTTGTGAAACGCCTCCAATTCCCTGGCTGCCCTGAATAGACAAACTTAATTTTTCTAGGCTGCCATTTCTGGTTTTTTTTTTTTTTGGAAAGAAGCTGAATGCTGTTTGATGTTGCCTATTATGATAGGATGCTCAGGGCATGGGGCATGAGGGCATGGGGCCGAGCAGGATGGGGGCTGTGACATGGCAGGGACGCATCAGTCAAAGGGACTCAAGGGCCAGACGTTTAGCTGCCCCTGACTGCGCACTCCAGGAGGGGCTGGTCTGATGGCCGCCCGCTCCAAGCGTCTCGCTCCGGCAGGACAAAAGCCTACGCCCGCTTGAAAGATGTGAATCGAGGCGCTTTTGTACCCAAGGCCTGGGGCCATGTGGAGTGAGAAATCTGACCTTTGCTGAGAGTTAGATTGTGCTTGAACCCTCTTGCTGTCTCAGCCAATGGGGCAGCAACGACTGAGTGGGCAACTGAGGGGTACAGCCAAAAAGAGCAAGAGGAGGGGGAAAAAAGGAGAAAAGACATGCAGAGAAGAGTATCATCATTTTTCCTAAGTGAAAAAAGGGTTGCCTGTTGAGATTTTTTTCACTGCTAAAAAATACGACAGAATGTTGTTTTTTTTCTTAGCAACTTTTTTCAAGTCTGGATCGTGAAATTGACAGGAAATTGAATGGGACTACGCTGGAGTGAAGCACAAGAGGGCCAAAGCAAGTGTTTGCCCTTGTATTGTTCTGTGATGCTGGATATTATTCCCTCTCACGTCTGCCTTGTTTGTTTATTTATTTATTTGTTTATTTATTTCAGGGCGAACGTCTCGCATACTAAACCTTCAGCATGTCTAAAACAGTGGCAGCTGGAACTCATCACCGACTCTTCGGCCAGCGTTCTGATTGCTCGTCGTGATCTTTTAAAAAGCGGAAACGTCTCCAGCAAATTAGGTTTACCGGTTTGGAGATGCCACTCAAAAGCAACAGACAATCAGCAGCGTCTTGTTTGCATATACTGTACCTTTAGCAGGCGCAAGTGCAGAAATGCAAACGTCGTTCTCGTGCGAGGAGATAAACCTGAGCTTCACTTTAAAAGCATCATTCACTGTCCAAACCCCTTTTGCCTGACACGGCTTTCATCCCCTGCCTCTAATCATTACGGTTCAGTATCTCTCCCGGATGCAGACGGTCCTAATGCAATCTGACTAATTTTGGTCCCACGCAATCTGGTTTTAAAAAACACAGAGAAAGGGCCACGTTTCTGAAGGCCTTGACCATAATCACTTTAGACAGATAGCTTCTTCCATCGTAGATGAGCAAATATTTGTAAACCAGCTATCTAATGGAAAATTATAGTGAAATTAGAGCGAAATTCATGACAGAGGAATCTGATTATCTCTAATTTTATTATGCCATCTTAGCCCACACAGCATATTTTTGTACAGTTTTTTTTCCATAAATACCTATGCCAGGGTTCCCGGTAATCGAATAAAATTGAAATTCATCTCCCTATTAAATTCAATTAGATGCAATTTCTAAAGCCTATCAAAGATTTTAATTACTAAATTATAAAATTCTCTGAAGCCATATTGAAGGAGAAAAACGACATCATGGCATCTGGAATAAAAAAAATATATATGGAAAAAAAACCCATAAACCATGAGAGAAAATTGTTGATCCAGAAAGATATCCAGGGGTAAACAGAATTAGCAAGGCGGTCGGCCTCATGCAGCGGCTCTGGGCCGTACAGTGACGTGTGCCAAATGCAGGCTCCTGGACCAGAGGAAATGAACTTAGCTGAGGTGCACTCTGCCTCTAAACGTCTGCCCTCCGAGTTATTATGCCGTAATTGACTAATTGACACCTTAATTTCATTTATGGGCTCCTGCATTGGGAAGCCAACCTCTGGGTATTAAGGTGGTCTTGAAAAAGAGCACGGACGCAGCGTCCTGTGTGTGTGCGGCTGCACGGGAGACGAGTGTGTCCCTCCGCACCATTATTAAGAACATGTTAATTAAATGGGGATGAAAACATACTTATTTAGTCTAAGCTTAAGGACGAGGTCCTGCTGTGTCGTCATCTTTAATAGCTAGTAAGCAGAATTGAAACTTGCTTCTTCATGTTGTAAATGAGCTTTTCTAATCAAATTTATGTAAAGTAATATGCCTTTCAGAGCTACTAGCTACATGGGGATAGATGAAAACACGAGTTACAATAAACACCCTGATGTTCTAAAGAGACACAAATAGATTAGGAAAGATATGCACTCGCTTTGCTATTACCTGAGCAGCACATCCTACTGGATATTATATTGCAGTTGCACACCGGGATTTTACAGAACTCTATATTTATATAGGGACGTGGTAGCACAGTGGTTAAGGTGTTGGACTGCCAATTTAAGGATCAAAGTATGATTGCCAGAACTAGCTGCTACTTTTTTTTTCGTTTTTACCCTGAGCAAGGGTCCTTAAATCTGAATCTATTTGCCACCTTATTAACCTTACTGTGGTTTGCTATAGTGCACTTACATTATTCATTCATTTATTCATCTTCTATACCCGGTTATTCCTGAATCCGCGGTCACAGGGTCTGCTGGGGCCTATCCCAGCACACATAGTGCGAAAGGTGGGGGGGTGTTGGGTACATCGCAGGCCACATATACACAATCACATGCACATACTCCTATGGGCAATTTGGAGTCACCAATTAACCAAATGCACATGTTTTTGGACTGTGGGAGAAAACCGGAGTACCCGGAGGAAACCCACACAAGCGCGGGGAGAACATCCGCACAGAAAGACCCCAAGCCCGGGATTGGAACCCAGGACCTTCTTGTTGTTAGGCGACCGTGATAACCACTACGCCACTGCGCCACCCAATTACAATTATTATTATAGTTTATTCTATTTATTTGTATTAGCAGAAATATCTGTTAAAACATATTTCAGTGCAGGTCTGGCTGGGTAGGATTTGCAAAGTGAAAAATAAAATTTAAAATTTAATAATAAATCTGCAAGGTGCGGTGACGTAGTGGTTAGCACGTTTACTTCACAACAAGAAGAACCTGGGTTCAGATCCTAGGCTTGGGGTCTTTCTGTGCGGAGTTTGCATGGTTTCTTCTGGGTACTCCAGTTTCCTCCCACAGTCCAAACATGTGCATTAAATTGCCCATAGGAGCGAGTGTGAGTGCGTGTGTTTGTGTGTGACAACAAAAAATTGTTTTTAGAAGACAAAATGTCCTTTGGAGCATAAATACAAAAATGTACATATAATAATCATTTTATAAGATATTATTGGAGCTGCACAGTATCAATATCGCAATGTGTGTATTCGCAATAGTGTGATGGCAGATCAGGATTATAACTGCGTTACAGTTCAGAACACATGATTTTTAAATTAATAGCAAAGTTTAATAATAAATTAAGGGGCGGCACAGTGGCACAGAACTGTCGACTCACAGCAAGAAGGTCCCGAGTTGGGTTTACCCCTAGTTCTCCAGTTTCCTCCCACAGTCCAAAAACATGTACATTAGATTGATTGGTGATTCTTAATTGTGTGTGAGTGTGTGTTTGTGTGGTTGTTTGTCTATGTGTGATGAACTGGCGCCCTGTCCAGGGTTTACCCCTGCCTCTCGCCCCATGTGTGCTGGAGTAGGCTTCAGCAGACCCTCGTAACCCCAAGCATAGGGAACAAGCAGGTATAGAAGATGAATAAATAATCAAGTTTAAACATTGTTTCAAGGTCTGTTACTTGTGTAAACATCTCAAATGCTTTTTAATCATTCAACTTTAATAAAACTGTGCTAATTTATACGGTATAGTCTATTCAGTGTTATTTTACATTTGATTACTCAATTTCTTTAGGCGGTGCGGTGGCGTAGTGGTTAGCCTCACAACAAGAAGAGCCTGGGTTCGAATCCCGGGCACGGGGTCTTTTTGTGGGAGTTTGCATGTTCTTTCTACGCTTGTATGAGAAATTATTTCATAGGGTCCGTAACACTAGCACCCCTGACCGTGATGCATGCAAATAATTTTGTTGTGCAATTTCACCCCAATATTTTCCTTTTTATACTTGTTCGAGTAACTAAAATTGTTATCTTTAATATGTTTTGAAGAGGGAAGAACCTCAAACATCGGTTAAACACAGGAAGGTTATCCGACTAGCTTACTTTCTCTGGTAGCTGTTTAGAATGGGTGACAAATGGGTGTTACGTCTTGAACATAAAAACACAGGACTGGCAACAAACTCTACTTTCTACTGAGTGTATTTCACGTCATGCTGAAGTCCAGGCGCTGCTCTTTTGTTGTATTATTTTTCCAACAGCAGCTGAGATCAAACATGGCAGTTACCTTTGTACAAAAAAATGCTCACAATGAGACAGTAGTGGGGTCTCAGGTCACCAGCGAGGCCTGTTTCGCCCTCCACCCCCCGCTATAGGCCAATGCAAAGCTAAAACAACAGCACAGCATCCAGGCAGCACTACAAAGCCTCTGCTAAAAGGACACCTGCTGAATTTATTCACTTAACACTCTTTAACTACTCCCCGTGTTTGTTTAAAAGCCATATACTAAAAAGACAAGCTTCAGACGCGGGACTCGGTGATGATTAATAAGCTAAATATGGCTATTAGTTGTTTCTAGACAAACAAAACAAACAAAAAAAAACAGCCAGGTTAAGGCTAAAACCAGGCAGATCTGTAAGATCTAATATAAGTGGCTCGGTCAATAGCACTAAACTTTAATCTACTTTTTTTCCATAGTCAATCCAACTGAGTATTAAAGCTAATCTCTTTTTAGTGTGTCATATGGCAGGAGATGTGGATGGAGCTAATTTTTTTGAGACAAATCTGATATTTGTCAACTGGTCGAAAAACCAAGGGATTTTGCTTGCTAATCCTGTGCTGATTGCTAATGCACGTTAACAGCGAAATACAGATGGTGAGAGAAACAGAGATGAGAGCCCAGCACTTATAAAGCTGCTGAGATCTACTCGTGGTCCCAACATGGCTCAGAATTGCATTAGAGAAGCTAGTGGCATGAATAAAACCTGGTCTGTATACATTAAGACATTGAGTCCTTCTGTTTGTTAGTTGTTGGCAGTTTGTCTCTGGTATGTATTTGTCTTTTGCAAGATCTTATAATAGTAAGATCGATAATAAATAAATTAAATTATTAGTCTTTAGTTAACTTTTGTGACCATTTCTATCTCACTCAGTGGTTCCCAAGCTTTAACTTGCCAGAACCTTCTTTTCCAAAATAAATTACTCACTTAACTCCACCCCCTATATATATATAGAGATATATATATTTTATTTCGGACGTTTGTATTTATCAAAATTGTGTTGCATCCCTATAAAAATATCATCTGACTTTTTACAAGCCTTTTTGATATAAACCTTCTTGATTATTACTGTCCCCAGTTTGGGAACCACCGAACCAATAGAAAAAAGTTTTGATTTAAAAAAAATACCAAAATAAAAGTAGACCCCTTAGAGTTGGGAATGGTGTATTTTAATTAATATGACCTTAAATAAAGGAGTATTTAGGTAATATTTACAGTATTAAATATCTACAGTATAAAAGACCAGCCGGAGGCACCAGTGCCTCCGCAGACCTCAGGGATCAGAGGTTTCTGATCACCTTATTTATGTCCCTCGTCTGGATTTGTTGATGTGTCTTGTCTTTTCTAGTTTGCATAAAAATGTCACATTGTTACATATATATCTGTCAGCTGAATTTGGCTCCCACATTGGAAATGAACAGTTGCTTGTCAATTTTCTAGACAAGGTCATTAAACCTGCTCTTCGTGTTGTTCTGTAGTTCAACTGTCAGTTTAATAATAAAAAATGATGCAGATGTAAAAAATCCCCTACAGGCCATATAACAGACAAGGACCCGAAGTTAAAGCTGTTGTTTTTGTTCCTTTTGGACAGATGCCAGTTATAATTTACCAGAAACAATCGTGTAAAAGCAACAAATCAGAAAAGAAGACTGTCTTTAGATGCTTCCACCGAAACACCTGAAAAAACAAAACTGCTTGTTTTGCCACACTTCAAGAAAAGTGCCATCTACCATCTTCTAGGTACAAGAGCTCATAGAGATCCAGGATTGGCTGGTGAGATTTTGAAAAATTAAAGCAACACATTGCCCTGACTTAGACAGCACAGCCAAATGTGGTGTCATTTTAAATTATTTGGTGACATCAATGTCATGTGGTATCTTGACTTTAATGTTATAAATATTTGTGTGGTTTTTTTTCTGTAATTTAATTTTTGTTGTTCATCGGTAGAGAACTAACATTGTACTGAACATCAGAGAATCTCAGAGTTATTTATTTTTTTGTTGGTTAACACTTGTTGATGTTTGTCAAATTTGTCATTATAAGTCATAACCTTCCCAACATCCATTCCACTACATGAGGGAAAAATATGAATGAAATGATATTTACCCATGTTACCTTAATGCTCAGGGATCTGTTATGAGATCAAATGCAATGTGCAACAAATGAATTATCCCCACGAGAGTAAATTGAAATGAGTCAGGACGCTGTTGGCTCCTAACCTACCATGATTTTACGTCTGTTGGTATAAAAGTATGTTAAACACAAGCACCGATTTTTTTCAAATGATTATTTTAAGGTCATTTTACATAAAGCACTTTTAATTAACATTGTTCATGAAAGGTGCTATAAAAATAAATTGGCCGTGCCTTGACTAGCAGAAATGGGTTTAATATCTTAGCTCACTTTAAACAGTTGTGTGGGGAAAAAACATATTAAAAATTTTTTGCTTTCTTTCTATTATTTTGTCATTCAATGTTTGATTGCTTTTCAGTCAAATTTATTAAAATACTTCTAGTCGTTAATTTGCTTTACAGTACATTTAAGAGTTACATTTATGTGTTGCAAACTACATGTATATTTTTGGGAATAAAATTATTTTAAAAATAGGTTTAATTGTCCTTACTTTTACTTTCACTGCTACATTCGATGTGGTTTATCAGTTACTAATAAATATTAATTAATTCGTTTTATTGATTTATTCTGCGGCGCAGTGGCGTAGTGGTTAGCATGGGAGCCTTAAAAAAAGGTTGTGTGTTTTATTCCCGGGTACAGAGTATTTCTGTACGGAGTTTGCATGTTCTCCCCGCAATTGCATGGGTTTCCTCCAGGCACTCCGGTTTTCTCCCACAGTCCAAAAACATGTACATTAGATTGATTGGTGACTATAAATTGCCCATAATGTAAATGTACCCCCCTTTTCTGTGCGCTGACCCATGTGACCTTGATTTAGGGATTTATTTCTATTGTGTCACATATAGCGAGATTACGAGGTATATAAAACTAGTTTTTTAGTTTGGAAACGAATGGTCAAAGAGCAGTAGTGGTTCAAAGGTGCTGAGTTGTTGTTTAAAGGACCAGAAAGGTCTGGGTTCAATTCCCAAAGAAAAAATTTTTTTTTACCATACATTGTACTCCTAGCATTCTATACTTTCTTACTCTTACTCAAGTAACTGTAAACATTAATACTGTTACTTCAGAAATTATAAGTGATAAAAAATGATTTTGATATATGAAGCCCCAAGCTGGACTGTCAATTTTAAGACAACAATTTAATGTACTCAACCTATTTATAAATAAAGTGTTTAAAAAAATTAAGCTGTTTTATAAAGAAAATTCATTTAAGTCGTCTCAAGTAAAAGCAACGCAAACTAAAAAATATCCCCTGCATTATTTCACCTCAATGACATCATTATGACCGATGATATGGAATAAATTTTCTGTGTTATATTAAGGAAAATCCGCTGACAGTGCTGCTAATAGATCAAGTTTATCTACAGTAAGTTCTAGAACCTGCTAGTCGGGGATCAACTTTATAATAACAAAGAAAACAAATCTCTCAGACCTCATAAATATCCTGTTGAAATCTCTTTGCCCTGCACATTTAGCAGCAGAATGTGAGATGCTGGAATAATATGAGCGCATTCCCTGACTGCTTTACTTCTCAACCACATTCGACATTCTATTGATAGCTCTACAGTGGCTTCACAAACTTCAGCTACCAAACATACTCGGCTACAAAAGGCAAAACAGTAAAAAAAGTGTGGAGTTTGTTGTAATCATGGGGGAAGAACCAATTCTGAGACTGTTAGTGTTGAGGGCAGAAATAAAGCTTCATATAAAGCTGACACTATATAAATGTCCCTGTTAAAGAGCGAGGTTAGGAAATAAATCTGACTTTTTAAAAGGTTACTTCCTCATAATGGACAAGAGAGCTTTCTGGAGAGGCTATTAGATAGAGTATATGGATAAAAGTTTTAAGACACCTGCCCATATATGCTATTTTAACAACCAGTGTTATAATAACTGCTTATAACTTCTGGAACTTCTGATTGGCTGGTCAGGTCCCCAGTCCATTACATCACCACGATGCCACAATTACACTTACTTACTCCTATAGACAATTTAGAACAGTACCAACCACCAAGCCACTGTGCTGCCAATGCTATATCATATGGATTCCTGATTTTACTATTTATTCAAGCATTTTTTGGATTTATCAAACTTTTCAAACTTTGGTCAGGATCTCTTCACTTCCTGCGGTGGTTCTGCTGAGCCAGAAAAAAAGCTTCAACTGCTGCCATTTTGCCACAATTGGGTTCTTGAGAAAGACCCTCATAGCTGACCCTGTGCTCTGATGGCCAATTTGCTAAGATAGAATATGTGGGACCAAAGTAACATATTTCACTTCTCAACAAAGAGGGATTCCAACCCACAAGGGTGCCTCAGCGAGCTTTGTTGGAGGTTTCAAACGTGTAGAGCAATGTGCATCAATGAGAATGATCATATTGCATTAGCTAATTTTATGCCTGATTACCTGGTTGTGCAAAAAATAGACAAATGGTTTATTTTTCCTTCAGTAAAACCGAGTCTGACTGATTAACCTTTAGCAGCTGATATTAATGACTTAGGCCTACTGGACCAGGTGAGGATGCTTTCCCCCCGATTCTCCCACTAAAATGTTTTATTAGGGGAAAAGAGGGTCTTGGACAAAAAGGTAGGGAAACCACTGTTGTAGGGTAAATGTGACTAATAAGACATTTACAGTTAGTACAGTCTTCTTAGACAGATCAGCTATAGAGCACCACCTTCATGTGGTTAAGACCTGCTGGTTAAAAGATTTTGAGTCTGAATCTCAGGAAAGCCTGACCTTTAACCCTTAACTGCTCAGCTCTGTCTACGAGATAAATGTAAGTTGCCCTGGATAAGGGCATCTGCCAAAAGCTATAAATGTAAACTCCATTACGCTTGACATCTTGTAGTTTGCTAATCTGCACTTTAACTCAATGCAACTGTGACTAACACCCTAGCCTCAGTGCATTCTGGAACAATGAATCCGATGTTCTCCGTCTGTTGGATTTCGCATAAATAAAATTCATAACCTTGAGGTTGGAGTTTTAAATATTGAGCAAAGACTGTCTTCAAGGGGCTTCGCGGTGCTGTAGTGGGTAGCACATTCGCCCCACAGCAAGAAGGTCGTGGGTTTGATTCCCAGGTCTTCCTGTGTGGTGTTTTCATGTTCTCCCCGTGCTTGCGTGTTTTCTCTGGGTTCTCTGGTTTCCTCCCCCAATCTAAAAACATTTGCATTATGTTGATTGTTGATACTAAATTGCCCATAGCAGTGAATGTGTGGTTTTCTATATGTGGCCCTGCGATGGACTGGTGACCTGTCCAGGGTTTACCCCTGCCTCTTACTCTATGTGCGCTGGGATAGGCTCCAGCAGACCTCCGTGACCCCGCCTCAGGAATAAGGGGGTATAAATGAATGAATGACTCTTTTCAAATAGAAAAAACGTATGCGTATGTTACAACAACAGAGTGGGGTTGGGGGGTGGATAATGGTTAAGCAAGGAGAAGAAGAAAAATATTGGGGTGAAATTGCACAACAAAATTATTTGCATGCATCACAGTCAGGGGTGCTAATGTTATGGACCCTATGGAATAATTTCTTATACATTAATACTAGTGTTGGTACTGCTAATAAAAAAATCTCTGGTGGCTACCAAAGTGCAAAGGCCTTTAGTAACCGTCTTCTACTCTCATTGTGGATTGTGTGGAGTTGCATGTTCTCTCTATGCTTGCATGGGTTTAAACCGGGTACTCTGGTTTAGTCCAAAAACATGCAAAGTGGTTTGCTTGGTGATACTAAATTGCCCATAGGAATGAGTGTGACGGCCCTGTTATGAACTGGGGACTTGTTCAGGATTTCCCACTCATGCCCTTTGCCCTTCAGAGAGCAGGGATAGTCTCCAGCAAACCTATGTGACACCAAATTAGGAAATAAGCAGGTATAAAATATAAATAAATTCGATTACATTAAACTTCATAATCAAATGTATTTGCTGCAGTGGTTAAGGTGTTGGACTACTAGCACCAACAATCTGTGCCCCTGAACAAGGCCCTTAAAACCTAATGGATTTGTTGCACAAATGAGATGTTTGTTCATAATGAGCACTTTATTATACCAGGCCTTCGGGTATTTTCTTCCTGGTGCTATCAATACTTTTTTTATAAACAAATTATGAGCTGACCTTGTAACAGGACTCCAACAAGAATCCATCCTGACAATCTTCACGCATATAGTCATGTGCTAGAATAGCATGTTTAGCATGGCTGTGGTCCACATTGTTTGGAACAAAACAAAATGTTCCTCCTGACTTTGAGCTGTGCCAGATCTCTCACTCTTTCTCTCTTTCTCTTGCTCTCTCTCTCTCTTTCTCTCTCTCTCTTTCTCACTTTGTCTCTCTTTCTCGCTTAGCCTTCACATGTTGACAATGTATTCATCTTCATTTCACTTTTCTGCACCAAGTCACCTCTTTTTTAATAATCAATTATTTGTTCAAACCTATATTCGAAATCCAAGAAGGTGTGCGACCGACTAAGCTAATTTACACGAGGCAGTCGTTTGTTTTTCAAAAGCAAGTAAAGCAGACATCTATTGATCAGCTGAAAAAAAAAGATTTGCGTTATGAGCGCTGTGAAATTCAGCAATTTTTTTAACCTCCAAAGATGCTTTGCATTTTGTTTGTGAAATAAGTAAATCAAAATCCAAAGTCACAGCTGGAGGGAGAGAGAAGAAGAGATTGGAAAAAAGAACGATGTAATTGGGTGAATAGCAAAGGCAGCAGAAAATTTACAAGCAGACACCCGTGTGAAGGGGAACAGGTCACAGAGCTGAACTTAACACGCGACCTGATCTCAGATCTCACACTTTCCCTCAGCCACCCAAAGCCTCCTGTAGGACTTTTGACATGTCCAGACAGCATGCAGCAGCAGTGACACAAATATACAATGCAAAAGAAAAAAAGAAAATCTAATCAAATTGAGAGGATGTGGTAGCAACCACCAGTAAAGATGTCACGGATTGCACAGATTGAGTCAGGTGAATCTGCATCCTCCAGAAACGTTGCGGTAGGAGGGGAAAAAGGCATTAAAAAAAAGCTGTGGATTTTATCATTCCCGCAAGTTTTCCATAAAATGCAGACCAGAAAAAAGAGTCATGTGACTAGCATGTGGGGCAGACAGATAGTACGACAGAGAAGAGTGCTTTTTTTTTTAAATAGACCTGTTGAATAGCAAGCAGCAGCCAGATCAACTCTGATACCTGTATCTATTTCTCAAAAACAGCTTTCTTCACAGCACGATGGTCCCCCAACGCTTCCGCAGGTTTTGTCCGGGTACTCCAGTTTCCTCCCACAGTCCAAAAACATGTATTTTAGGTTGAATGGTGACTCTAAATTGCCCATAGAAGTAAGTGTGAGACTGTGTGGTTGTTCGTCTATGTGTGGCCCTGTGTTGGACTGACGACCTGTCCAGGATGTACCCATGCCTCTTGCCCCATGTGCGCTCCAGCAGACCCCTGTGACCCTGAGTTAGGGAATAAGCAGGTACAGAAGATAAATAAATGATTAAAGAGAGAGGGTTTGTCTAAACAAAACAAATAAACCGTTTGGTTGGGATAAATCAAACAAGCTTCCTATGAAGGTACATGACATGACAGTTGACAGGGAAAGAAATCCTGTACGTGGGTCATCATTAAGCCGTTTTAACAGATTTTTAACTTTAATCTGAGGACGGAGAACCAAGCAGGTGAGCCACTTTGAAGGCCCTTAAAAATGTTTAATTAGTAGTACTAGCACTACTACTGCTACCCTTACAGTATGGAATGGGGCCCAAGCCCATATTTATTCATAGGTCCCGAAATTCCAAAAGGTACCCCTGAAACCAGGTTTAGAAAAAAAATCATCGTTTTTTTTTTCATGCTTGTCTGTGTTTGACAGCATGCTACAACCCATAGCAAGCAATAAAGCAGTGACACGCCATGCAGTATACACTTCTGTGATGAGCAAGGTCCCTCTAAAAGTCTTTACCATGCTCAGAAGTGTTTTATTATCCCGTATTTAGCTATGCAAAACATCCCTGTTTGCCCTAAAGATACCGGATCCTATTATCTCATCCAGGACACTTAAGAACTGTGTATTCCACCCTTTTTTGCTTTTTCTTTCTCCAGCTTGTCAGCCTTGAAACCTGAGTTATGTCAGGATGACAGGGATGAGCTATATCATTTACAGCGTGTGGCTGTGTGCTTTTGCACATTTGACTAGGAAAGGCAGAGGTTTTAGCAGGTGAGGCAATCTGGTGGCGTCGGCTTTTAAAACAACCTTGACCACTCGTTCAACCAAATTCACCATTTTGTCATGCGACGTGTTTAGCAAAAAAAAATCCAGATAAATTGAGCCGTGTGTGCTTTTTTTCTGGCTATAGTAAAGAGAGAGAGAGATGATTTGAACATATTTTCTATAAATACAGGCTCTAAACCTCGAACCTAAGCACATGAAACAGCATGACACTGTATCTGCGCTTTATCGATCACAAACCACACCTGCAAC
>JAOTQW010000015.1:2945997-2957409 GCA_026260075.1 Sisor rabdophorus
AAACTCCGCACAGAAAGACCCCAAGCCCGGGATCCGAACCCAGGACCTTCTTGCTAAACCACTGCGCCACCGCGGCGCCCGAGGGTTTGATTAATATTTGATATTAACATAAACGCGAATCAGTTTAAAACATCATTCCCATATGTATTGATACAAGAGGTTAGAATATCAGGATTACTATTTTTACACAGCCCTCGTATATACTATACTATATTATACTATACTATACTATACTATACTATACTATACTATACTATACTGTACTGTACTGTACTGTACTGTACTATACTATACTATACTATACTATACTGCAAAGTGCATCAACTAGAGCATCAAACGCTTTAAAAAACAAGACAAGAAAAACAGCTAGACAATGGGAGCTGCTCGCTTTTTTATTTTTTTAATGTTGTTTTAAAATCACCCAACTGATTCTTCACAGCTACAGCGCAATTAAAAGCCTTCTACTCCCTGCAGAAACCTCCAACCAATGAAAACAAATTTGGCAGTTTAATTTTCTTCCCACTGTTTGAGGGGGAATCCATTCTGGGAGGGTCTTACTCTGCACCCGCCTGGTCTCTGGGAGCTTTGTGGAAAAGAGAAAGGCACGCAGGCCCCATGTTGGAGCCAGTTGGGCTTTCTGATTAGATGAATTAAATATATCAAAACCCAATTAAGTTAACTATGCTCCAGCCATTCAGTGTGCATTGAGGGGAGAACTGGGTCATGATGCCCAAGCATCTGGCTTGGCACACTATCCTCCCCAAAAAGGCAAGCTCCTAAAGGACTCCTAAAGCAAATTACACCAGGACATGGCAAAAACATTTTTCCTTGTTGTATGTTAATATATTTACTTACACACACACACACACACACACACACACAGTCTAAGCATAGTGTTTACATTGCGGATACAAGAGCTTGCGGACAGCGTCTCAATGAATTTTGGCCGTGATTGATGCTAAGACTGCGTGTCTTCCTCTCTGCTGACAGACGCTGGCAGGACAATAGGCTGTTGTGTGGCAGAGCTGAATTCTCCGAGTCATGTTATCATGGTCAGGACAGCCCCTTGGGTCACAAGGACGACCCCCCGGACTTACAAGAGACAAAACAAAGCATCACTCCTCCACACACGTATCTATCGAGACTTAGAAGCCAGGGGCACAGCCAGCTACTGCTTTCCTGTGACAAGAATGTCTACATCAGCGGAACTGCCTGAAAGTCTTCTGTCAGCTTGTAACTGAATCCGAAAACATTCAGAACTGTGATCTCCATCAACAGTCCTATTGAAAGAATAATACCCCATAAACTTGTAGAGGAACATACTCTAATAATTAAGGGTATTTTATAAGGTAAGGTGGAGTAATTAGTCACTATGAACAATGCAGCCAGCAGGAACTGCATACCTCTGATTCAAGGGCGGCTTGATATGTTTAATCGATATATAATTTGATTTGATGTTATGTAAAGTTTGCCAAACAAGTTCCTGTTTTCAGAAATATCATCAGATCTATAGATAACTGCTCTTCTCTTTTGACAATAATGAAGACAAAAAATGTGGTTTGGCATGGTTCGAGAAGTCCTGGGTCCTGAATCTTAGTAAAGTACACTTAGTAAAGAAGACGTATACAAAGTGCTAAGCTTCTCCTTACACACAACCTCTTTCATTGCAAATATTTAATAATGCTATGATAGTATATATCATTACCCGGAAATAATTTATCAACCATTATAGATTTTTCTTTACATTTGTGTTTAATTAAAAATTAATTTTTTTCTATACCCGCTTATTTACGAACTGGACAGGGTTACACCCTGGACAGGTCGCCAGTTCATTCCAGGGCCACACAAAGACAAACAACCACACACAGACACTCAGATGGGCAAGTCCTTAATTAACGTACATGCTTTTCAAGTGTGGAAGGAAACTGGAGTCCCAGGCTAAGCCCACATGCAAAGGCGAACATGCAAACTCTGCACAAAAAGATCCCTTTAATGAATAAAAAAAAAAAAATTTAAATGTGAAAACTTCTTAATTCTTCCAAAATTATGATTTATTATATAAAAACCCTTCTTGTTAATTTTCCAAAATGGCTGCCTATACAGAAAATATATATGGTAAAATATATAATTACTGTGAAATAATACCCCTGCTTCTCACCCTGTGTGCGGTGGGATAGGCTCGTGACCCCGAGCTCGGAAATAAGTGGGTATACAAGATGAATGAATGAATGAATAAAAATTGTGTGTGTGTGTGTGTGATATTGATAACAGTTTAACTGTGTTTGTGTCATATAGAATATAATACACAGGGAATGTGTATGTAAGTAATACGTTTTTTGGTCCTTTTATCTAAATTTTTGTTTTCGTTTAAGTTATAATTTACAGTAAATTGCAGAAGAATTCTACACACACACACACACACACACACACACTGTTCAGATAAACACAGTTGATCCCACGCCTATATGAGGAAGAATGTGTCACATTCCAGCACCTCCCTGTAAGTTAATCAGCCAGAAGGTAGAAAAAATGTTAGGAATCTAATAACTAATTTGTCAATTTTTATAGCTGTGGCCACATCGATCCTGCTGTAATAAACGAGGACATTTGATTTTCCTTTAAGGGGATTCAAGAGGTGAGGATCAGATGGACAGTCATTACTCAGAGATCCTGGTTTGTCCTACCTTGTTCTCGTTCTTGTGTTTTTTGACAAGTCACTCCATCTACAGGCTCATTTCATCTGCAAAAACAGCAAAAAAACAAGAGCAAAAAACAAAGACTTTCGATTAGTCATAAAGTAAAATGTCTATTTATAGGTTTGCTCATAAAACACACTATTAACCACACATATAGAGCCATGAGCATTGCTGAAGGTGCAGCCGTTGGATCAGACGCCATAAAAATAAAAAAAAAAACATCACAACAACCAAATCAGGAACTCCTTTGACCCCTGTCGTGACCCTTCGCACTGCTCACACGGCATGATGTCACACTTGCTAAAGCCTGACAGGTGACGACTTAGCATTTTTGAAATTTATTTATTTATTTTTTGTCGAAGAAGCAGGTGCACCATCCGCTTAACCACTTTTGCAAATATTTCAGCACAGCTTGCCAATGATAATTTGCTTAGAATCAGTAATCCGAAAATCTGATTGCGGGGAGGATTTTATTAGCCGATACGACCTTGGGCAGAGCAGAGCATTAGCCGAGGCCAGCGCAACTCTCATATTACAGTGGGCAGTAAAGCCAAGCCAACTGTGACCACTTTCTTCGGACTCTTTCATAAGCAAAAACATCCACGCAGGGTTTTTGCTCATGATATATACTGTATGTGACAGATATAATATGCGGCAAGAATCAGAGCGTGTAACAGATAAAAAACACAGCCAGTCTGCGCAGTTGCTGGTTTTTCAGTAGACCATATTACATACTATTATTTCAGTGGATACTCTTTTTATTTACCAGAAATCAATTAAAAACTAACAAGCAAAAATACATTCACTTATTCATTCATCTTTTATACCCACCTATTTCCTATTTAGGGTCACAAGGGCAGGAGAAGTTTACCCTGGACAGGTCACCAGTCCATCACAGAGCCACGCACGTACACTCACTCTTATGGGCAATTAGGCTTACCAATCAACCTAAGATACATCTTTTTGGACTGTGGGAGAAAACCCAGAGTAAACTCATGCAAGCATGGGGAAAGCATGCTAACTCCACACAGAAAGAGCCCCGTGCGGGAATCGAACCCAGGACCTTTTTGCTGTGAGGCGGCAGTGCTTAGCACTAAGACACCATGCTGCCCTAGATGAAATATACAATAAATTCAAATTGTAAAAATAAAATGG
Source organism: Sisor rabdophorus (assembly GCA_026260075.1). NCBI lineage: Eukaryota > Metazoa > Chordata > Actinopteri > Siluriformes > Sisoridae > Sisor > Sisor rabdophorus. The sequence continues at coordinate 2,949,849 of JAOTQW010000015.1, forward strand.
CATCTATAACAATTGAATGAGTTGTGGAACGAGTGTGTGTTAAAAACAACAACAAAAAAGACCTCTAGGTGACGTTTTTCAGGCCTGGCTTAAAAATAGCTCAAGGCTGTTAAAAGAACGAGTTTTAAACAAATAATCTTAAATTTATTACATCTTACAAAAACAGAGGTGACGGCAAACAGTAAGAAAGCTTGCTAAAAGTATCTAGTAAATTATTCTGCAACTGTAAGTATTTGAAAGTAAATTATAAAGTAAAAAATGCTGAAGTCATATTGAATATACCCCAAATTAGAAATGCATCATGGTGACTTGGTTCAGATCTGAAGATAAAAATAACATAAATTTTAGGTTTTTTTAAGTTACTCCTTGTATAAATATCTAAAGGAGTGCAAATTATGCACAGGTTTAGCTTGATGTGTCCATGTTCCTACACTACATGCACTTCTTCCTAACAGATCTCTGCCATCTGTCCATGCCTGAGCACAGAGAAGATTTTCTGCCTCTCCGACACACACACACACATACATACACACTCACACACACACTCCCCCACCCCATGCTCCATGCGCTTGAGTGACTGTGACAGCTCACAAAGTTTCCTAACCTTGAGAGCACGAGCGCCTCAAAAAGTAATAATAATTCGAACCTGGTCTCCCTACTTTATTTTATATCTCCCCTCAGCAACCCAACTTCTTCTCGGCAACAGTGCAGTTATTAATTCATGAGGCACTAATTAGTTCTTTGTTTAATTTTGTGTTAAACAGACTGACCGGAATGATAACGACTTGCGCTGTAGCGCTTTGGTCCCATGCTGCTCCTGTTTGCTACAACAAGGGAGCATCGTGCGACTAGCATGATGAACCCAATTCCCTTCCAAGTTGCACTTCATTAAGTCAAAATGTGACAAGGAGCTTAGAGGAGGAACTGGCAGATCTGATCCTACATAACAATGCAGCTTCAGTAAGTTTGGTGGTGTCGAAAAGATGATGGCGGGTTTAGTGGTGGTGGTAGTGGTTGGGGGTGTTATTGGGAGCTGCGCATTCTGGCATGTGTGTTGCTAATTTTCTATTTTTAACCCACAGGGGCCGTCTTTTACTTTCCTTTAATTGTCTTTGTTTGGAAACTGCAGCGTCCTTTTCTTTACATCGTGCCTCCTATCAGGTTTCGGATCAAAGCCCTGTGCAACACCACACAGTGGAGTAAACTTTGTCCTTGCCCTTTTACTGCAAACAGGCTATGTTTATTAAAAAAAAATTCATTGTGCAGGTACCAAAGTCGCCCAGGGTGAAATTAGAAAAAAAAATATGCTGGGGGGGTTTTGTTTGGCTTTTTTCGCCTTTCTAACTGGAAAAACCTGCTGGGTGACACACAAAAAACCCCATCAAAAAATAGCGCGGAATGTGTTTTTTAGCTACCTCATATTTCTCATACCTCACCAAAAGCAAATCAAGAGCGTAATTGAAAAGGTAATGAAGTACATATCTGAGATTTACAATCAACAAAGAGCTTTAGCGAAGTTTTCTGTCATGACATTCGTGCTGAGTTTTTAATTCCTACAAATATTTTCCTTGCATTGCAGACACACCTGTAAAACAGTTTCTTTCACAGAACTGTGGATTCTTTTACAAATATATAATTCCAGTAAACCACTAAACATTTATATTCCCACACCTTAAATGCCTGAAACAGACAATCTTTGGTGAGATATTCCTCTCTTTCTAGGATTTTTTACTCAGTTTATAATAAAACAAACAAAAACCGATAATAAAAAAGTTGGTGATTGTATCATATAATAAAAAAAAATTGGCATTATCACAACAATATTTTCCGCAGATGTAAATGACTTTGCTCTGTATTTGCTCTGTATTTGTTGTCGCAGATAAATAAACAAGCATGAGAGAAGAAAAAGAGAAAGCGAGAGAGGGAGAAGAAAAACACATGAACGGAGAGCGCGGAGTACAATGGCAAGCAGGTCAGTAATTAGAAAGTCTGTTTGCACAGTAATAATTTTAATATATTCATCAGGAAACAGGGCATGCCTTGCATGATAAAATGCCATCAAGGAAGATATCCCAGCACTGCCTTAACCTTTACTTGCAGACTGGCAGCAGATTGTGGAGGATCTCAAAGACAAACCAGCTCGCCAATTATTGACACATATGGCCTGGATCCCATTGGCAAGGAAATTAGGCAGTGGACGGCCGACATGAAAACCTGACATTTAGAGCGCCTCCTGCCAGGAAAGGCTTATTGGTTAGGCTTATTGGTTAAGTAACTCAATCTTATTGGTTAAGTAACACAGCACGCCTTTTAATGAAGCCAAAAGGGTGGCTCGGCCTTGCCGCAGTGAAAGGAAGTCAGGTTTTTTTCCAGCACAAAACTGCAATTAACTGTCATTTTTTTGTTCACTGCATGGAATGTTGAATGGTGGCAGTAATCTTTTGATATTGTGGGTGGTGTTGATGCTATGGAAATAATGGTAATTTTTTTACAGATTCCTGACAAGCAAGAAAACCTTGACTTTAATAAGCTATTCTTAAAAACGAAGAAGAATACACAACTGCGAAAAGAACGCAAGGTGCAGAAAAGATAATCGAAGGCTGTATCACAACTGCATCAGGTTCATTTTTTTTAATAGCTAATTTATAGACTGATACCTGACACCCACAGCAAAAGTTTGCTCTAGCAGTGCAGTACAGAATAAAGAATATTTGCTATTAAACTAAATGGTCAGGCAACAGGTGTGACAAACACAAAACCTCAGAGTCAAAGCAGTCCAGGAGTCCAAATCTGGGTGTGTAAACTTGTTTCATTCATTCATTCATTTATTCATTCATCTTTTATTCTTGCTTATTCCCTAACTCTGGGTCACGGGGTGTGATTAAGCCTATCCACGAACCTCTGAAGGGCGAAAGCCAGGAGAGGGAACACCCTGGACAGGTTTCTAGTCCATAACAGGGCTTGTTAACTAAAATGCCATCTTTCAAAACGCAAATAAAGAATATTCGGTTCAACTCGAACTGAGCTTTAAATAATGGACCTTGTTTTAAAGCAGCTTCACAAAAAATACAGTATGAATATAATCGTCCATAATTAATGTGCGAAAAAAAAATATCAAAAACATCCTTAGTGAACGAGCCTGGGGCTGACTGTGGCAGGGATAAAATTCTATAGATGGCATAAGGAAAGAAACCTTCACAGAACCAGGATCGTTACTGGTGAGTGTAAGAAAACTAGAGAAATAAACTAGATGCATTTTATTTTTTTGTACCAGTCCAAGAATGTCTTTCAGTAATTTTTGCAACCAGGCTTTGTTTCTTAGTAAAATAAAATTAAAATCAAGGGATCCACCATTTTCCACAAAAAAAGCCTTGGATGTTTGTCATACGATTGAAGCCGCTAAACTACGGCTTTGTTCCTTTCAAATATCATGTGCTCCCCTCTGTGCATCTTTTCAACAGCTATGGCACAATGAAAAATTGAACATTTACTTAATAACACTCGTTATGTGGAGCTGACAGAGGCGCGTAGGCCTCCTTTTTTGCTGTCACTTCTGGTCGCTTTTCTCTGCAGTCTGCTGGAGAGGACAGGCCCGGGTCTGAGGGCAGCTACCTCTGTGCCCCATCCTGCCCTCCTGCCCTAATTTTTGTTGTCTGTGTCTTTGAAATGGCCCGCTCACGTGGGAGCAAAGAATAGGGAGCAGTGCGCAACAAGTGCCAGCACCATGGAAACCACTATTTTCCCCCAAAAATATTTTTTTCAGTTCCTTTGAGGACCTGTCAGTATGCAAAGCATGCATCACACGACCCCGGGTCCAGCCGTGACAAAGCCGCTTTTCTGGCTTATCCTTGATTGATTAAAAAACTTTTGAGCAAAAACATGTTACAAGACAAAAAAAAGTGACACACGGAAGAATGGCCCGAGGGCGAGGCCCGATCATGCAGTTTCCCTGGTAATATCAGAGACAGCAGAGGAGCAGCGGGGGGTCGGCAGGCCAGGCCAAGCATGAAAATGGACTACAATAGCGATTAAGATGATTAGAGAAGGCAAAGGCGTTCGGGGAGCACTTCTTACGACATCCAACAGTAATCTGGAAATGTCATAAAAAAAATCCAAACTTTATTTATGATTATGGTTGGTAAGGGAGCCATTTTCTGAGAGCTTAAAGGAAACACAGCATGAGCTAATAACCTTTGATTGCATGCTTGTCGTATATTTTTAGTCTCCGTCTTAGAAAACACCATTATTCCACTCTGTTATTGAACTTCCAGTTAACCAGACGGGTCTTAACAGACATGTTTGATTAGTCGTGTTACCATAACCACCCCAACGTTCTTATGATGCATCATCCTTAGCCAAGTGCTATATGAATATACCCTCCACTAATCCCTAGTCTAGGATTATTAATGCTTTCTGCATTATGTTTCCTTAGCTCCATTGTACAAACCACTGGTGGTACTCACGTATGAAGAGTGATCAATATGGCATAAAGCACAAATTCCAGCCATCTTGTTGTTATTTTGTGACAGGCCATTTACAAGAAAGTGAGACAGACCAAGCACGCCCGATTTGCACCTAAGTCAGGCTTCATCATTTATTCATCTCTAAAAACAAGTCAATACCAACAGTTCATTGTCAGGCCTGGCCGTCAGCTGGTTATTCACAGCATTATTTAACTATGAGATCATTCATTATAGCACAGGCTTAGAGAAAAAAACCCACACAACTTAAGGGTACAGTACGTTTAAGAAGTAATTTTTTTTTCTAGCAATGGAATAAAAAGAGGGCATGTTTATGGTGAGTAAAGAAGGAGGCCGCATGAATGATCCACAGCATGATCAGTATTCTGTAGCTGGTCAGTCTGAGCTGGGAAAGGCCTTAGCAAATCCCCGACGGTGAAGGTGTCAGGCACAAAATGACGAAAATCTGCTCCTTGACAGGGAGTCATTTATATTTTAGCTGCGTTCCATTATCTTAACAAATCCATCATCAGCCAATGCAATATTAACAGCAGAAAATCAACTCATTAGATCCAGGGGGATTTAATCAAGATTGCAATCATGTATGCGCTTCCTGGAGAGTTTGATTTTTTTTTTTTGGTCCTTTCCACATAATTGGCGCATCTCAGATCTTAATAAATTATTCTCAGTATCAGATTGATGCCCCCCCCAATCCACTCTCTCTCACGCCAGGCTCTTTCTAACTCCGACTATAATATTTACCATAAACATTATTATGTCATGGGCACACAGTTTAAAATGGCCTTTAGCTACCTCAGAGAGGTAATTGGCTTTTCTATTTCTCTCTCGTTTTCCTGTTAATTACCAAATGATATTGCTAAATGTCTCCCAAGAAAGAGAATAAAAATCTTTTGCCAGAGGTTGGCTGCACAGCCTCTTGCAGCCTTTATTAGTCAGGCTTTGAATTCATTTCTTTATAATAAGAGTAATAAAGTCAATTTGACTGAGATGGACTCAATCAAGATGATCAAAAATGATTAAAACGATCAAAATGAGAGGCAGAAATAAAATCAGCTTCTGACTGGTTGTTAGAGTGGCTGTTTTTTTTTTTTTAAAGAAATAAATATAAAAGCTGATCATTCAGGTTAATACATGTTTAGCCGGTATTATAAGAGCCATACGCTTATGGTAAGCTAAATGAATGTCAGCGGATATTTAGATAATCCAACCTGCTTATAAGGTGGCATAAAGGTGTTCCAGATTCTTCAATAAAGTCTCTCTTGCCTGAATGTGAATGCCGCAGATGTTAATAATCTAATAAAATGTTACGAAGAGCTTATTCTGTTTGATGAAATACAGGTTAAACTGTACGGACAGGTAAAATTATTTTAAAGGACGCAAATATGAAACAGTCCACCATAGCAGCGATGTGAGTTTCTAATACACTGACAATCCTTCTGAGAAATGTTCCAAACATCAGGCAGAATGCAGAGCCAAGTGAAACCCTGTACTCCAACATGCCCAGACCTGGCCGGTTGCCATGGCTATGCAAAGCCAACACATAAAGTGAACAACGTTAGCAAAACGCAAAGAAGAGTGAAATACACTCGCCTCTGTTAGTGTACAGCTCAACAAAATTACCAACCAGTTCGAGCAGAAAAACTGTACATCAGGAAAACTACAACTTTCGGTAGCCATGGATCAACTTCCTGCTTTCTGTTATTTCACAGCACTCATTTTTGTTACGTTCTATAATTTATTATTGTACACAAATTAATTTTAGTTTAAATTTATTTTAAAATGGGCTTGAGATCGATAGAGAGGAAACATAGAGAAGCTGTGTATTAAAGTTCTTAGTGTATACAGGAACATTAACACATTAACAAAATAGTCTCTTTATATATTATATATATATAAATATACACACATGTGACACTGCCGCCAAACTGGGGTAAATGAAAAACACATCTGTGTGTGTGTGTGTGTTTCCAAAGATATAGCAATCCATCATGTAGAGGATGTTCTATAAATAAAGATTTTGTGCATTTCCCTAGTGGATCTGTGCATATATAAAGTGTCCCATAACACCATGTACATTATATATATGTTGAAAACTTCAATCATTTTTCTACATTTTGCTGGTAACTGAAATTAAGATTCGAAAAGTGTTAAACTTCTAAAACCTCATAATTTTTATATAACATACTATTTGTGTCTAGAAACCAATACACACTGAATGCATGACTGTCGTTACTGGGAAAGTTACACAGAAGTAAGAGAGAAATAAACTGAGGGTTACCTAGCTAAAGAAGGTTGTAAGATGTGTAATAATAATAATAATAATAATAATTTGATCTCTTCTTTATGTTATGTTATTCATATTGTTGTTGGTTTGGCTTTTATACAGTGTTATATTAAATATTATTTTTAAAACAATAATGTTAATATGTAGAGATGTAGAATCTAGAAGTTTTGCTCTTTCTTTTTCTCCCTCTCTCTTTCTCACTCTCTCTCTCACACTCTCTTCCTTGGTCTCTCTCTCTCTCTCTCTCTCGCTCTCTGTCTCTCTCTCAGTTTTTTCCCCTACTGTCATAATGCTTCCCTTCTGGTTCGGATAAACTCAAAACATATCTGACTTAATCCAAAAGGGTAAAAAAAACTGAGAAAGAGCTGTTTAAGTACAAAACAAAATACTTGTATACGGGGCCCTACTATGACCCTGTCACTGCCAATTAAACTACCTGTGTATCTGAATAAAACCCGCTCTCTCTCTCTCTCTCTCTCTCTTTCTCTCTCATTATCTATCTTTCTCTTTCTTTCTATCTTTCTTTCTTACTTTGTGAATCCCTAAGTATCACTATCTCTCTGATAATCACTGCTCTCTCTCTCTCTCTTTCTCTCTCTTTCTGTGTGTGTGTGTGTAATTCCCTGAGTCTATCTTTTATATCTTTTTCTGCCTCTCTTTCCTTTCTATCATGGAAGTCATTTTATATCTGTCACTATTTCTATCTCTCACCATGTTTGTGATTTCTTAAGTCTCGATCTCCATTCTCTCTCTCTCTCTCTCTCTCTCTCTCTCTCTCTCTCTCTCTCTCTCTCTC
>JAOTQW010000015.1:2991160-3002835 GCA_026260075.1 Sisor rabdophorus
GAGGAAACCCACGCAAGCGCGGGGAGAACATGCAAACTCCGCACAGAAAGACCACGTGCCCGGGATTCGGACCAGGACCTTTCTGCTGTGAGGCAACGGTGCTAACCACTGCGCCACCGCGCCGCCCCGAAACCTACATAGTAAACGTTAAACAATAACACTAATTACATTGAATCCAGGACATTTAGAATATGCAAATCCCTTATTTTTCTCAATCTACTCACCATAACACAAACCTTTATGACCAATGCCATATCTAACCTTAGAGTGTGAAGAACAAGCCTCAGGAGCCACATCTGTTCAGGGGTCTGCTGGGAGGAGGGGGAGAATGGCACAAACAACAGCAACAGGAACCAACTTGAGCCATCTAAATTATTCATCCTCCAGATGGATTCCTTTCCTCTTGAATTTTAAGCTCAAACAGACCTATTTACCACTGTTCCCACACCTCTGCGTGTCACCCAAACCGATAAAAATAAAAAATTAGTTGTACTGTAAGTATATAGCTTGAATAAATTAAGTTTATTTTAACTCTCATTTTCTTGCTGTCATATTGTTTTATTTATTTGCAGGAATGATGATTTGCAAACTGACCTTGGAAGATGTATTTGATCAACCGACCCACCCCAAGGGCCACTGACTGTCACAGAGCTGCTAAAATGACAGAAAAATTCAATAAAGTCCACGTGTCACAATAAAGTAGAAGCTATTGGGACATACCTCACCAGCGATTGTTATTCGATCTCTTTTTTTCCAATTACATTGTGTATTTACTCAAGTAATAATTTGTACATTGACCATGCTGCTTTTAGCTTTGTACCATTTATAGATGCAAAAATTCTTCAATAGATCATGAATTAGAGCCTCTTTAATATATTTTTCCCATATAATTTCATAAATAAGATTAAAAAAAAGGAGATATCAGAGTTTCAGTCTTGCCTATTTAGCATAAGTGCTTCGTTAATAAAAATTCTAGTATGATTAAATAAATTGGAGCGACCTGCCCATGCCTGAAGTCACAAACCTGTGAACTGGCAAAAAAATCACTTGCTTTAAAAAAAATAAAACATGCTATTGTTTCCCAATCTTTTAACAGATTTCTGGGATTCATGCATACAAAATTATGGAATGAGTTCCATGGAATAAGTAGTTTTTTAAGACTGCAGGTGTGCACCTGATCCATGCTGATCTGAAAGTATTTTCATGATTATGGTTCTTTTCTTTAGCAATTCCTCTTTTTGCACCACCTTTGAAACCACAGAAGCTCGGTGATGACAACACACTGTCATAGGATTAAAGTTTCGCAGGATACACCCTGGAAAAATATTTTTCCAGACATACTTGTGAAACAGATTATATACATCTTATCTATATACACCCAAATACAATAACTTATTAGACGCATTTAGTTTTTTCCACCTAAACCCGCCTCCCAGTCCTGCTTAATGGCACAAAGCATAGTCAATGGTTTAGTCATCTATCAGCACAAATGTGTTCATGGGTTTAATTCCCAGCACCACCAAGTTTCCACAGCTGGACCTTTGAGCAAGGGCCCTCAACGGATCAAATGGATTACTGTATGTACAAAATTGCCAATTGGAGTAATTGTGTATGGCCAAGAGATACGTCTGCGTTAGAGATACGTCAAACACAGGAGAATCCTGTCAATGATCTCAAATCAGCAAGTAAACATTTGGTACACTACGCTACGAAGGACTGAAATCATGATAGGTCCCACTGCTCATAATAGCACATGTGCTGGCCCAATTGATGTTTGCCATTGAACATTCAAATGATTCAAAGGAAAACTAGGTGAAAATGTCAAAATAATCTAAGACCAAAGTCAAACTCTTTGGCATGAACTTGTCATGTTTGGAGGAAGTGGAATACTATGACCCCAAGGACACCATCTCCACTGTCAACCATGGAGGTGGAAGCATTATGCTTTGGGCTGTTATGCTGCTAAAAAGAATTAGACAACTTCACCCCGCAAAAGGACGATGGACAGGATGGGCCATGTGAGAACCTCTTTATCTTAGCCAGAGAATTGAAAATTTCCATGACCAAGAAATAAAAAAAATGACCATTGTCCCTTTAAATTGCGTGACATCACATGCTAATACATAGGCAAAGAGCTAACATTGAAAACACCTGTCTGCTGTGTGACAGACATGTAACCTACATTACCAGCCTGAGCAACCTCAACTGGCAGATGTCCATTCACACAAACTTACTTCCTGGCCTTGGGCGAGGAGATGGAGATGACCTCAGTCTCAGGGGACCGCTCTTCCCCTGTCCATATCCACTTCTAAACGAGCCTGATGACTTTTAAAAGGACAAAGAATCATTAGAAGAATAAGTAGCCTTTCACATATTCTTTCTGTAACGCCCCCTGAAAGTAATTCCAATGCATTTACACAAAGGAGAATAGCTTTACTGGGAGAGGCAGTGGTTTAATGGTCCAATACACTCTTGGCTCAAGTACAATTATCCTCCTATGATGGTGCAAAAAAAGGTGGAGGAAAATCATATGCTTTAAGGGAAAAGCAGGTTCAGATAAATGTCAAACATTCGCTCATTTACAAAAGAATAAATCATACCGATGAAAAATAAAGGAACATTTGCTATTCTTTACATAAACACAAACACATTTTTTAATGCAAAGATGACACACTGCATCAGTCTTACTGGGGTTTTTTCCAGCCATAGAAATTTTTTAAAGAATTCTTCATAATATGAGCTCATGAATGCAGTAAACTAGTCCAATCTGTTGTTCACACACTTTTATTTCAGTGACATGCTTTCTATATGGTAATATGGTAATATGGTAAAGTGGGGCGATATAATGACGTTGTGGTTAACAATATAGCCAAAAGGCCCGAGTTTGATTAATTCTGTGTAGAGTTAGCATGTTCTCCTTGTGCTTGTATGGGTTTACTCCGGATACTCCAGGTTTCCTTCCACAGTCCTAAAACATGTATGTTAGGTTGACTGATGATTCTAAATTGGCCAAATGAGTGAGTGTGAGTTTGTGTATGGGCCTGCAACCTGCCCAGGGTGTACACCACCTGCCTTTTGCGCTTCAGAGTGCTGAGGTAACGATTATTAACTCTCATTTAGGTCTTTCTCAGACTTTGAGAGAGATTTGTGCACTGAAAGTAAAGTGATTTAGTGTACTGCGGGTGTGTCTGGAAAATCCTAATAATGGCAATCTTAATAATAAAATAATGGCATTTTATTCTAAAAAGTAAGAAATTCACAGAATAAAAGTATATCAAAAGGCACAATGTCAGTGAACTGGTTCAAAGATCTGGGATTTATGTACCACATGGTGTTTGAAAGTCGACTGGGTTTTTATTTTAATTTAGAAGCAGAACAGCTTTCAGTTTTGTCTTCTTATAAATCATGCAGCTTTTGTCCTTCTGGTTTTACTTGGGTTTTTTCCCCACCTGATTTAATTGTTTATGAAAACCATACCCGATTCGTTATTACATCATGTTAACCTCGAGCAGAGACATGAAACTAAAATATATTTCTAAAATTAATAACTTTTAAAACTAATCAGATTTAACTCAATGACTACAGAAAGGTTGAAGAGAAAAAAATTGCAAATATGTCCTATTTCAATTTTTAAAAAACACAGTTCAGTTATGGACATACTACATGCATTCAAGTTCACAGGTTTCCAACATGTGATGTTTTTTCTAAGCCACTACCCATTAAAGAGCTGCATGTCATAAGTCTCATTTATTTCCACCAGCAAAGAAAAAAACACATGCTTTTGAAAGAAGTCATAACATCATTAAAACCAGACATGCTGACAGGTCACCCTGAAGATGCGAGTCTATATAAACATACATGTTAAAGGATTTATAAAAGACTTGAACTACAACAAAAATAAATTAAAAAAAGAAAGAGAAAGACCTTACTGATAAAGTTGTATTAAAACAACCGAATAAAGCCTCCCCCTTGGAAAACCCGAAAAGTAACTGCAGGGCTTGTTTAAGGAACGAATTAAAGGTCCTGCCCTGTATGACACAGGTAGTCTTTTTCTGCAGGTTTCCCAACCCGCAGAAAATGTTTTATTAAAAAGACATTAAAGCTTATTTATTTTCTGAATCTAATAGAGCTTAAAAGCATAATGCACAATGAAAAGATAAACTGTAGTTTTTCAGGCGTGGTTTGACGTTTTTAAGAAATGTTGGTCATGACATTCAATTCTTCCCTGTATTATTTTCTCTAATTACTGCATTAACCATAAATTCAGTCAGAAACCTGATTGTTCAAGCTTGGGTGTGCTGAGGGTGGATGGCTGACATGCTTGATTCTAATAAAGGCTAAATAAGGCCAAAGAGAATGTCGTTACAAAATAAATGCTTGTCGAACGACATACCATTGGGTGCAACGAAACAAAATAGATCATGTTTTAGAAGAAATAAATTCTATAAAATGTCAACACCCAACACAAGCAGGTTTGAGCTCAGCCTCTGTACAGTAAACGCCTGTGGCATTAAAAGTCTCAGTTAAATCACTGAAGTTAGTAAATCCAGTGCAGGAAAGAATTGGGTTGAAAAAAAACAAAACAGAGACCCGTTTCTTTTTTTACTGTTGACAGGTGGAAATTTGAAACAGCCGAGAAAAGCCGCTAATGGCAGCAAAGCGGTGAGATAGGGCCTCCCGAAACTGACACTCCCATTAGGACCCTACTGGAAAGTGAAATATTTGATCACGAGAGGCAAATTGGGCAAAAATGAACTGAAACGAGATATAGTTGACTTACTTTCCTTCCAGCTCCCAGACATAGATGTCACTCAGACTTAATAAGCGTTTGAATTTCCATTTTATCACAGAAAATAGAGTGCGAGAAATAAAATCAGGCGGTTTCACCCTAATGGACAAAGTAATGGAGAGGTGAAACTGACACAACACATTCTCTCCATAGTAATGCCATCAAAATGAAAGCCCATTCACCGCAAGAGTTTTCAGGGAATCAATTCAAACCGAATAGTGGCCTTTTTCAGAGGGTTTTTATTTCATAATCGCTGCAACAAATATAGCACTTTGGATTATGGGCAACAGGATGTCACTCAGAGCGATAGCAACACAGTCATTATCCAATAGCGTCCAGCTCGGCAGTCAATCTGCGGTGTCCCTCTGTCTCAATGCTCCACACATCGGCCAGACATTACCGTAATCCTACAATAAAGGTCTAGCTTACGGTTCCAAATCTTCTGGGTGAGGTCAGGTTATATTAGACGACCTCCCCGGACAGCCTATACCTACACACACCACTTGTGCTATGCATTATCATCAAAGTCCTAGGGGAGGAGACTAGGTTTGCCAGCATCCTACACGAAAATAAGGGACGTCTGCCACACCCAAAAGCCCCACCCTGTGGGCCAACGATGACAAAACACACAATAGAGTGCTAGTGGTGATTTAAAATTTTTCAAAATGCTTTCAGGAAATTAAGACCGATACCAAAGGGAAATTTAAGAAACGATCTTATTGAAATCAGTGGGAACAGATGTAATCAGTCTCTTATTACTACAACTCAACAAAAGTCTCCAATGGTCTGATGGTAAAATCATTATAATCAAAGTAAAAGTGAGACCACTAAAAATATGACGTAAAGAAACTTGTAAAACTTCAAGATCAGGGTACCACCAGCAATTTTTGGCCCTATAAAGAAATATAAGGCTGGACCCCTTATTACACCTATTTAACACTGTTACCACTAATCAAACAAGATCTCTCATGGGGTTGAGAACTGTTTGTGAGATTAAACCATATTTTATTAACTTATTAACAGCTCCATAACTAATCCATATCAATTAACTATAAATTCAACACTCAAATGTAACACTTTAACACTGAAAACGTGGATTTAAAACATTTCAAAATTAGAACACAGACCCCTGTGACCCCGAATTAGAAAATAAGCGGGTATAGACGATGAATGAATGAATAAATGAATGAATGAATGAATGAATGAATACGTGTTCTGGGATAGGCTCCAGGAGACCTATGTGAACCCGAGTCACGGGTATACAAGATGAATAAATAAATGAATGAATGAATGAATGAATGAATGAGTACTTTGGGACAAGCTTTAAGACTTCGTTTTTAAGTATTTACTGACGGCTTCAGGCATTTTTTCTTTGAAAGACCTTAAAGACACTCAAATCAATGGAAACGAAGGCCAGTGTGTGTGAAGCGTGTGTAGGCACAAATGGGTCGTGTTTCTTGCAAAATTAAGCTGCAAAATAAGCAAAAGCTAAACATCACTCTTTTTTTCCCTGTTAGCTCTTATCATAAACAGCTAAAGGGCTGTCAGCTGGCCTAGCAAGCAAGTAATTAAGGCTGGTGCTACATGTTCTTTCTATTTATCACTCCGGAAATGATGAATTATCTTGCAATTTTGACAGTTTATTCATTAATCATGGGGCATCATTAAAGAATTACCAAAGTATCACTGTGTTGGTAATTTTAGGGTGAGTCTGATTAAGGATATTGGTTATAATAGTAATATAAAGTAAAGTTTCAGGACAACGTGACTAAATTAAAACAAAAATGAATACTATTAAGGTGCGGCGCGGTGGTCTGGGTTAGCACGGTCGCCTCACTACAAGAAGGTCCTGGGTTCGAATCCCGGGCATGGAGTCTTTTATGTTCTTCCCGCTCCGGTTTCCTCCCACAGTATTTGTATTTAGTATTCACAGTCCAAAAACATGTGCATTAGTTTAATTGGTGATGCTAAAGGGCCTTGTGAGTGTGTGTGGTTGGTTGTGTGTATGGCCCTGCGATGGACTGGCAACCGGTTCAGGCCTCTCGCCCACTGTACGCTGGGATAGGCTCCAGCAGACCCCTGCGACCCCGAAAAGTTCAGAAATAAACGTATATAGAAGATAAATGAATGCATGAATACTATTAATAATACACAAAAATTTAACTACTGTTTTTTAATGTTCAGATATGTTGTGAATACAAGTTTGTTATACAAGTAAAACAAACAAAATTCCATAATGCAAAATTTTATGTATTGTAAATTAAATTTAGGATAAATGGAAAATTCATGTTTAAGTTTTATTTAGTTAATTAAACAATTAGTTTAAAAAATGTATATATGTAAATAAAATGTGTGTATTTCGTATATGCGTGTGTGTGTGTGTGTGTGTGCGTGTGTGTGTGTGTGTGTGTGCATTTGAATGCTTTGGCAATACTGTATATTAATATGGTCATGCCAATAAAGCTGCTTTAAATTGACTTGAATTGAACTGACAGAGAGCGAGACTGAAAGAAAGAGACTAAAGAAAATAGGGGGGAAAAGGAAGAGGCAGAGAGAAAGAAAAGGAGGCAGGCGTCCAGAGCGGTAGATGAGAAGAAGGAGGTCGGGACACGAGCGTCAGGGCAGTGGGTCTCATGCCTCGCCCCCTGGCCACCACGACGGCGTCCTGCCCCCGCAACAGACAGCCAGGCTCACACAGCAGATGGAACTAATGATGCGCAACAAAAGAGATCATTTCACTGTGGTCTTGGGAAAGCCACAAAGACTGCTGGGACATTTGAGTGATAGGGCCAGCCAGTCACCAGGGGTTAGATACGGACAGCTTTTCTAGAAGTGTAGCCGTGAATAGAGGCTCCCTGGCCATGCCTCGGCTCTTTCATGTGTCTCACACAATCAGCCCGGTGCTGTTTAAAAAGGGGCAAAAAAATCAAACGTGGGGACCCGAGACCGTCTTTCTTCATTTTTTTTTGTTTTGTTTTATCCTGTTTTATAAAGCATATCAGCAGGGGAATTTTCACGACACACAATGTACATGTCCACGCAGGGAATCTTCAGTTAGTCAATCATACAGAAATAGCCCAAAGCTGAGGACGCAGTTTTTTTCAGGATACTGTAAAGAGATTTAATATAGTATCGGACACACTTTTTATATTCCATGAAATGTAATGTAAATTGTAAAACGTCATCTGGAAAACCTGCCAAAGTCAAAGCACAGAGGAAGAAATAAGATCATAAAAGTTCCATACATTATTAGCAGACAGAGAATTTAGGTTAAGTATAAATGGGACAGAAAACACACACACCCAACACCACCACAGCATCTTAAACATGTCTTTTTAAATACACCAAAGTCAAAGGCATACTAAACTTTAGCTCTTTTCATTAGCGCAACTTAAAATTGCCCCACTGACAAACACGGTCCAAACTTAACGAGAGAGATTTGCAAGCCCTTGAAATCAGGGGAAGAGGATTAGATTTG
Organism: Sisor rabdophorus; assembly: GCA_026260075.1. Taxonomy (NCBI): domain Eukaryota; kingdom Metazoa; phylum Chordata; class Actinopteri; order Siluriformes; family Sisoridae; genus Sisor; species Sisor rabdophorus. Next base: position 2,999,428 of record JAOTQW010000015.1, read on the forward strand.
AAAGGCCTCTCCTGAGCCGCTGTCTTAAGAAAGCTCTGCAACTCAGCCTTCTCTTTAAGAGCATAACTAGTACACCTGACAGAAACTGCAGTACATAAGCCCCCTCTGCCATCTGGAAGCACTGCAACAGAAAAGGTGGTGGAAAAACACACGGGTCTTAGGACACCTAGGGAGGGGATTTAAGCAGGAAGTGGAGCATTCGGCTCAATCCTTAGTACCCACATTGTAGGCATCAGCGGGAAAAGCTTTAAGTGCCGTTGACACTAGCAGCACAAGTGCTAAAAACCCTATTAAGCCTACCAATTCCTTAGATCTGTACCCTCGATATAACCACATGAAGCTTTTCGAACCTTGCCTTATCAACCACAAAAAAACATACATCATCACAATCTTCATTATAGATATATTCTTTCTATAGCACACAAACATATGTGGTTTATCTGGTTAACTTTTACTCTGTATAAGATTTACTATGACCCAGTGTAGCAAATAGTAACAATTAAAGTATAAATAATAAGGGTTTAAAAGCTAATCCTTAAGTTTATGAGTTAATTATGTTTTAATTGTAAAAAAGCAACAGGTACTGTGGCGCAAAGGGTTTTAGACTGCAAAAAAAGAAGCCATGAGTAACCCTGAAGCTGAGAGTTGGAAGGATATTCATGTCAAAACACGTCAACGGTAAGACGTTTAATCTGACATCTGATTGCTAATTGGTTAATGGTAAAATGGCTGGGTACTGAATTAGGTAGCTAATTCTAATAAAAGAGGGTAATTAAAGTGTGGTTCATGTGGTCATCTGTGGCTTGTGCCAGATTAAGAGGTACATACATAAAGGTGCTGTGTACTGTGTTAAATTTATCATATTATCAGCTATTTTGGCAATATGCATGAGGATAAGAGTATAAAATAATATGCAGAGACAGTTTCAGTGTAATTCCCAAAAACCATACCACACCTGGCAACCGTTGCTAAAGAAATACACATGCTGCTAATTTATTTTTTTTGTTTTGGGTGGTGTCAATAATTACTCACATGACATATCTGATACTAGTTTATCAAATAGATCATATGTAATTAAATTTCTATTTTTACCCTTAATGGAATGCTTGGTGGACTGCACATTTATATTCTGTACACAATGAGGATGAGTCGTTCACTGATTTTTTTGCATGCGGATTTGTCTAGTATAAATCAGCCCGCCGATTATGGGTGCCGATATTTTTATAATTATTGATTATCGGTCACCTTCCAAGGTGGGATATGTGTAGAAAAATATTTACTATATGTTCCACGGTGTATAATCATGTATGTGACAAATAAAATTAAAATTTGGAATTTTCAAAGCTGATTTGCCAATCAAATTATTTTGATTATTTTCTTTTTAAAATGTGCTATTTGACTCTAATAAGCATCCATCAGTCCTAAGTGAGTGTGTCTTTAGTAACACATTATAACAGGAGAAAAAGCAAAACTTAATGTAAAGCACTCAGACCAACTCCGCTCCCCTAACCACAACCTGGTGCTGCTGGATTGGGACTAATAACCCATTTCATTAGCTTAAAAAACTCCAGGGAGCCATATAATTTATTTTCAATTATTTGTTCATTTTGTTCCTTTTCTACAGAATGCTGCTGGATGCTCCGTGCACTTTTTATATTATTAAAATTATCAACATTTATGTTTATTTTTAACAGTTCTCAGAATTGAAGATCTGTTTTGGTCAGTTTTTTGTCAGAACACTTGTTTTTCTTAATTTAATAAGTATATATATATATATATATATATATTTTGGGTCAAAATATTGTTTGTTAGACAACAATAGACTGTTTACTGTATATATACTGTAATAATCATTATTGGCATCTGCCGCACATATAATTGGGACCAACAAGTTTGTCATATGTCATGTGCCACTGTACCACAAAGCTAAACTAATATAGCGATCCTGCTGGCTGTATAGATAACAACTAATTTCTTACCATAAAAAAAATTGCTCACTTGCCAGATCAGGCACTCCCAAAGGTACATTTAACACTTACTTAGTAGACACCTTTATCCAGACTTGGGCAAAAGGGCCCAGCAGTGGAAGCTTGGTGGTTCCAACATTAGAACCTCATAAACATCTGATTAGCCGGCCAACAACATTACTACCTGCCTCTCCAGTCAAACTGATCCTGTTAATGTGGAACCATAAAGAAGCATAATGTGAATGGTTTATGGTGGTACAGTGGAAGCAACCTGCAAAGCCTTACCATGTACCCAAGACAGCAGTACCAGCTACAATACAAGGCCACTTCTAGACACTACATTACCATATAACATCAGTTAGATCAGTAATCCTGTTGGATGGGTAGCTCACAGTGTAATGATGGCTTAATTTGAGAGGAAGGCATACAGGGAGTTCAGGTCACTTCCTGCCAGAAAACACTGCCAGCATCTCTGTAAAAAAGGAGGAGAAGGAGGAGGAGGTTGCTGGGTCTGGGCCCTAACCACGAGCTTGGGGACTCCCATCGCCACTTAGCATGCGCCATGCTTGTTAACCTCAATTTTCTGCCCATTCGCAGGGACAGGACTACCTTCCTCTAGTTCTTGGCAGACATCTTATCGAGTCTTAAGCTTCCTTATTCCCCCACCAGGGTCTGACCACCAATGCAAAGCAGGACAAGCAAAAGGAGGAGGGTTTTTTTAGAGCCCAGAAAAACTCTCCCCACTCATCCTGAAACACCAGCTTTCTAACACTGACTCTCTTACGCTCCATGTGCCTCAATGGCAGTCATAACCCCCAGAAAACTAGCTCTCCTTATTCACTTAGAAGAAGAAAGAGAGATGGCTGGAACAGCAGGGAAACACAAGTCCTAATCCTGATGCCAGCCGGGGTACGACTGTGATTAACATTTTCACCTTGGAAGCATAAAATACACATAAGAGTCAAAAGCTCAACAAGGGTCCAACAAATATCATTCTGTGACTATAACTAAATCTGTGTAAAGAAGAGAGACATGGAGAGGGTTATTTTAATACAGGTCTGAAAGGTAAACTCTCAGTCAAAGGTAAAAAACGCAGTCACAAATTGCACTTGCTGAACACTGAGCACTCCAGGGCTTTCAGCCCTTAATTAATCCAGGCCTCTGGGTATCATGATGTGACTGGGCTGCTCCTCTGCATGTGTGACTCAATTAAGCTGTGTTGTGAAGCAAAGGTGTAACTCCAATGTAGCACAGATTCCCTGCTATTATACAGCCGCCAGTCAGCTTTTGTGCTGTGCAAAAAACCAAGATGATCATAAACACTTTCATCTGCACCAGTGGCGTTGTATAATGCAAGCCACCCCGCTGATTTATGAAACAGATTATCACACAGACAGACAGACAGACAGACAGACAGACAGACAGACAGACAGACAGACAG
>JAOTQW010000015.1:3075159-3087185 GCA_026260075.1 Sisor rabdophorus
ATTGCCCATAGGAGTGAATGTGTGAGTGCGTGTGGTTGTGTGTCTGTGGCCCTGCAATTGGCGACCTGTCCAGGGTGTAACCCCTGGCTCTCGCCTATGTGTAACCCCTGGCTCTCGCCTATGTCTCGCATGTTCTTGGGATCTACCTGTTCTATATATAAATATATGTTAATGTCTTTTATTGTGACCAACTCTACAGTACAGTGAAATTTGTTCCTTTGTAAATCCCATCTGAGAAAGTTGGGGATAGCTAAAATACAGCACTCTTGGAGCGGGACCATGCTTAAGGACTCAACAGTGACAGACTGGTGGCATTGAGGCTTAAATTCCTTGGTGTTGCTAGTCTTTCAATACAGGGGCCCTCAGCCTTGAATTATTTGGTACAGAGCTGCAAAAAAGTTGTCATTTATAAGTCTTTTGGATCTTATTTTTTCGAATCAAAATATTTTTAGTCTCGACCCTTTACTACCTTGGACTCAAACAGTTTTCAGGAAGAAACAAGCAAACGATGGGACAACAGATAGGTCACAGACACAAAGGTCAAATAAAGTTACATTTAGAAATAAATACTAAGATTCCTACCTCTAATATAAAGTGTTTTATTATAACATTCAGATTACCTATATAGGTTTTTTTTATTGGAACACCTGCACCTTGACCCAGTCCGGGGGCCCTGGTGCAAAAACAGTTAGGAAACGCTTTTCCCATCAACAATGTCGTGTCCTAACCATTTCAGTCACCTACACATAAAGACAAAATGATTAACATATTAACAAAATATTAACAGAATGATCATTTAGAAAGTCATCACCCAATAATTTTGGCAAAGACCCCTACATCATCTTCATTCACGTTTGGCCACAATGAAATAATTGTATGTGTTACATTATTGTCACATGATACCTAGATACATATGTGTAAATAAATACATCATTATTAACAGATGTAAAGCTTTGCTAACCTCTTTGCAGGCCTTTTAATGCCCACGCTGAATGCAATATCCTTATTCCAGAAATGTAACACCACTTCCCCCACTCAGCCACTTTATATCAAAGCATCTGGCTTTTTCTATAAGCAAACCGCTTTGAGAGGTATAAAGGTAAAAGTCCCTTGAAATGAGAGCAGGCAGATAATTGAGTAGCCTAAAAACAGGAATCTAATTGTGCCGGCCCCTCGGGGGGGCTAATATTGAACTATCTTATAATAGGCCCAGGATATTCTTTCTATGATTTATTGCCAAATCCCTGTATTTTTCAATACATTATAGTTCCTAAATTGTGTTTAAATTGAGTGTGGAGGAGCTGAGGCCATTAGGAGATGCAGAAATGAAGATAATATTTAAATATTCATGCACCCTGTACCTTATTATTGAATCTGAACACTAACAAAATCAATATTAAGTGCAGTTTGACATAAATGTATTTATGAATTTCGACTTTCTAAGTAGTGTATTTTTTCACTCAAAAATTGCAAGTATAATGTAGTAATGATATCAAAACAGTGTGTCAGAGTGCATTAGGGGATGCGCTACATAAAACCACCAGAGCGTCCATGTAAAAGTGCTTAGCGGGCAGAACTGTCTGTTTTTACAAACATCACTCATTTTACAGTCCCGTATCCCACGCCTCCGCCTTGCTGTATGTGATAGTTAGAGAAAGATACAGTTGTCTCGTTTGTTCAGCCTGCTTTTGTTAGGGCTGTAATGCTATGTTGTGTAGCCGGTGATTAAAATGGATGTCTCTCAGCCATTTCACCTGTCCAGATACGTCTCCTTATCCTGCTTGGAGCCTTCATTTTTCATCTAAATGTGTAGTGATGTCTTCTTAAGACACAGAGAGGACATTCAAAGCTACACACCCCCATCGCAAGCCCTGAATTCACTTATCCATATCTCACTCCTTGTACATTTTATTGCGTAAGGCTCTGTTCACCCAGCTGAAATAGAAAGTTGTCTGGCATTAAGTCTAATTTTTAATCGCTTCTTTGTTCTGTTGTTTATAGAAACTTTCGTGAATGTTAAAAGGGGCTTTATTGGGCAGAAGCCATGTCTCTGGATGCAAGATGATGCAGTAAAAGCTGCATGGGCCGAAGATAGCATAGCATCAATCCAGGCAGAGAAAGCACTCATAAATCAGAGATGGAGTCATAGCCCACTGCTTCACCTTTAAAATTGTCTAAACTGACTCTAAGAGCCTGATTTGGATTGCGGCTGTCTATAAGCAGCTCTTATAAAAGCTTTATGCAATGAAAACACATAAAATAAAAAAAAGGAAAAACTAAACTGCTTTGTGATTCTGTACGTTGTTTTGTAATGCTTTATTTGTAATTCTTTTTTATAAGGATTTTTTAAAAATTGTCTAGCACATTAGGAATATTTGTATTTTAAATAAATCATTTACATAATCAAAAAGAACTAGCTAAGATCTATGAGAGTCGTCCAAATATTCTTAAAGTTCTCTATTCAAAAATGTAAGCCAAAATATACAATGCACTATAATGATCAGTTACAACGAATCACATTTCCCACATTTTTAGTTGTTTGAGAAACAAAAGAAAGACCCATCTGTCAGAACAATAACATAAAAAGTTATTAGCAGTCCTACCGCAAGCCTGTAGGCATTTCTTATATCAAGTTAAACTCTTAAAAGCCACCTGCTTAGAATAGCAATATAAAACTATATATAATACTTGCAGAAGAGCTCGGTGTGCAAAATGCAGCCTTCAAGACATAAGTCAATTTATTTTCGAATTTCCATACATGCATTTTCCTGTTATCGGCAATATGCAAAAATGGTGCTTACTTACAAATAACACATAATGTTCCCAAGCCTCACACATCAATAATTGCATTTAAGTCCTAAAAGAAAATGCAAGAAGGAGAGAACAAAAAGTCGGCTCATATAAAACGTGCAACACATTAAAGACGGAAATGTCAGAAATATAAAGCTGGCTCTTCGCTCGCACGACAGCTTTGCCATTTATCTCGCTTGAGACCCAGGCCCCAAAAGGAAATAAATAGCGCCCTGTCTCCTGCCGCATCTCATTGAGTTAGAGTCAGGGCTTCTCTTTATAGACGATGCTCATATCCAGACCTCCTGAGAAGGCGCATCAGTGTAAGAGGCCAGCAGTGAAAAATGGAGTCAAAGGCTGGGTAAATGGAGTAGCCTGCTTCACACAGAGAAGGAAAATAACTCACATTCTTAGATCAAGTAGCAGTCAAAGGCTAGGGAAGTTCACATACACACTAAATGGTAATATTTCTTCACTTTACTCTAAACAGCGAGGTGCTAAAATGCTTTCAGTAACAAATAAGACTGACCTGTCTGGAAATATCTCCGGTCCTATCTATATCTCCTCTTCTTGTTGCTCATAGTTGTTCTCTCCTTTCTCACCTCTTTTAGATTGATTCTTAAGACCTAAGACCAATTTATCATTTCTGGATAAAAATGTCTGTCAAATCAAATTGTTTTGATTTGTCCTACATATTTTGTCATTTTTTTCACAAGTGGTGCCTATGTGTAATACACATTTATTCACAAATTTATGTTTAAAAAACCCACCATATAGAAAAATAATTCTGTAAGTAATCTTATGTGAACATTGAAAAATCTACTCCCAAACGAAAACCCTTAATACCTCTTGTGACATCAATAGCAGAACTTTTAATGCACAAAGACTCCGGCAGTAGTGATAGAAAATATGAAAATATTTAAAAATATCAGCTGGCTGGCACCGTGGTGTAGTGGGTTTAGATGCTGATATCCCCATGTGTAGTTACTATGACCTGTGTTTCGATTCCAGCTCAGATCTTTTTATTTCCCCACCTCTTCCCACACATTTTATCTCTTTCTGTCCTATCAATGAAACATGTCGTAAAAAAACCTTAAAAAGAAAATGGCAGACTGCAAGGCAGCTAAATATTTAAGAATTTAATTAGTACTTGGGTTGATATGGGTTGCTGAATTGCTGCTAGAATTAATGTGAATTATTGCAATAGAGAAAACAGTAAACTGAGCACTATCCATATATCCATTCATTCATCTGTCCATCCATCCATCCATCCATCCATTTTCTGTCACTTATTCAGACCCGGTCACAGGAAAGCAGTCTGGAAGAGAAGCCCAGACATCCCTCTGCCCAGACACCTCCAGTTTTCCCAAGGGAAATGCTGAGGCATTTCCAGGCCAGTCGGGGTCTCTCCCCGATAACAACCAAGAGCAATACAGAAAATACCACATATCAAAAAAGTGCAGATATCGGGATCAGCAAATACCAAGAAAACATTGTCGGTGCTCTTTAAAATATGGTACTAGTACATTCATTCATCTTCTATACCCACTTATTCCCTATTCTCTGCTGGATCCTATCCCAGCACACATACATATTTTACCAGTGGCCCAAGTTAGAAAAAGCTTAATAATAAGTTTGGAATTAATCAGTAAAAATCATAAAAGTAGCTATAAAATGCCCAAACTAGTTGTTTCATTCGTATTTGGTCCTTACGCAGTGACATCTGTCCTTCCCACGCAGCTATCCACTGTGCAGAAGCTGTGTAACTAATGATAAGGGGCACCGCTGCTTTTTCCAGCGTTGCTCCCACAGGTCTGACATTCAAGATCTCTCAATTATGTATGAACAGCAAGCAATATCCTTTACCATCAAGCCCACACAACATGTTTCATCTTCCTGGGCACAGATGCCCAATCAAATTCTCAGTGTAATTATGATGACTTATTAAAAATGAGCCCAAACACATTATTAGTAGGACTGTAGTTAGTCTCGGTGGTCAGAATTAGTGCACCATATTGCATGCGAATTATTTTAACTACTATAAGTCGACCAGGCAGGTAAAATCCGAAGAGGCTGGGAAATAAGATGCGGCTGTAAAAGCACTTATTTGTTTTTGCATCTAGATGACAGTCTCGGGGAAGTGCTGAAGTCAATGAGGTCGTTCTTACCAGTGAATAGAGCAAAAAAATAAATAAATGATGGCGGCTTCTTCAGTTAATTTTAAAAGGTGGTATAAAAGAGGAATTGCAAATCATGACCTATTGTATAAAAAAGTCGGTTTTATTTTTTTATGATAAAATGCTGACATTGGTATCTAATAGTCGAGAGCAGAGTAATGGGAATACACAGCTCAGCAGAGAAAGAACATCTCAAACACCATGTTTATCTCCCACACAACATGGAGCCATTAAATATACATGTCCAACCCATCCATTATTCCAACTCTAAATGGCTAAATCTGGATAAAGCTTAGAGAATACTTCTGTTTAAAGCTAAATAAATAAAGTAGCACTTTCCCTTTGTCTTTCTACTGAGATAAAAAGTGCAAGGCTTTCCAAGTGACTCTTTGCCGAAAATGAAAAGAGCTTTCTAAACACATATAAATAAGTCACTGTGCTGTCAACAACACTCTCATCATCTTTTCTGTAAATTCAAATGATTTTGTCACCAGTTCTAAAAAAACACATGTAATATTTAAGCTAAGCTCATTTTTCTTAATTCTTAATGAAAATGTTCTTCAGATTCTTCAGCTTCTGTCAGATGTGATTCGGGTGTGATGTTTGTAATTATGAGAAACGTCAGTCTGATGTGAAGTGTTAAATATTTAAATGTATGACAAGGGAAATGAATGCTGAAACAAGAAAATATTAATAGATAAGTCATTTTTTTTCCTGTCAAATCATTTTTTCTTCAATGCCTTCTATGTGTAAAAGTAAATGCTGAACTTTTGTGCACCCTTGACTATAGGAAGACATGGTGTGTTACAGTGATGGGCAGGTTGGTGGCTGATGAGGCACTTATTGCGTTAGATTTACAAATAATTTTAAAATATATCTTTATTTTACCAATATATTGGTCTTATAATATCAGCTCCACTAATATAAGGTATGATCTACTGGACATCTTTCCCTGTACTAAGCCGCTTTGAAAAAACTAACTTAAACTTGCTAAATTAAACAATTTCATTCTGTTGTTTCATGCAGTTGCTGCTTTATCTGTTTTGGAGAGATTCTGTGCTTCTATCTTATTCTCAAAATAGAACGGTCGCCCCTAAGGATACTGCTGTTTCCCTTTCTAGGCTTACCATAGATGTCATGGAAAAACAGAGATTTTAGAACAGAGTCATACTGATATGTATGCCGAATGTAAACGCTAAATGTAAACTTTGAAACATGGCAGTATAAAAGACGACCTGGAGGTTTGTTTTAATTGATTTTTATTTGTAGGGCCCTTTATCAGTGGACGTTGCCTTAAAACACAGATAATGCAGTAAGAATGATCTATCAAGTATAAAAAAATCTAATGACTTTGGCAAAGAAAATCTAATACGGAAGACTTAATAGAAAAACCCATCCTTATCTGTGTGACACCGAATGTCTGTTTATTACAGCTTTACCACAATGAGGCATGTGGTGACGGTGATCAAGTGCAATGTAAACTGTAGCCTTGGGTCAGTGAAGCAGAGTGAGTCCAAATCCATCCTCAATGCTCCTGTGTGGCTTTGTAATATCAGGTTGCCTGTTTGTTTTTCCTGCTCCTAACTGAAAGAAAAATGCTTGTTCATTTAAATTGTGGCGTTATAATCAAAAACAGAAGCAAAATAAATATTGGTTCTGCACGTTAATTATCGTTGTCCATAAGATGCAAATAATTAGTATTGGTATCAGTTCTATAAATATTCAATATCATTCAATCTTTAGTATAAATACATACAATTTTTTCAAGTGTAAATGTTTAAAGATCATTAGACAAAGTTGTGAAGATAAAATCTTGGCACGAAAATAAGATAAGTAATTGGATTGTTTCGTCAAATTCACATCCACATGGGCTCAACAGACGCACTTGAGATAATTAGCTGCAAAAAAGAAGAAGGAACTTTCTGTGTAACACTGCTGACCTGTGCTCGTCATTACGGTGCACTGCATCACCAACAAACAACTTTTCTTCCACTGTAATTGCTGTGTAATTCATTACATCTTGCGAAGTGGATTGACCTTCATGTAAACTTATATTTACTAAGTTGCTGTTAATGACTAATGCTTTGATTAGCTTCCCTTTGTTGAACTCCACTCGAAGACCTCACCCTCACCGAAGCTCTATAACTGAGGAAGATGGTATCCCACCTTTTCGCATGTGAGAAAGGAACACAAACAAATAAAAGAAGCACATTAAATAGTTCACGTCAAAAGCTCAATGATTGATTAAGAGCAGTTAAAAGCATTCAGAGAAAATTTTTCATGCATGACTAGTCAAACTTGGTCACGCTGTTTATGATAGGATAATAAGTCTCATGTTTTTTTTCTTAAGACATAACCAAGAACAGACAGAGTGTGTGAGAAATATTCCTTATTCTAAAAAAATATTCTAAAAAAAATACTCTGTAAATGAAATGCAAAGAACATTTATTCATTTATCTTCTATACCCGCATATTTCCAAGCTCGGGGTCATGGGGGTCTGCTGGAGGCTATCCCAGCGCACATAGGGCGAGAGGCAGGGATACACCCTGGACAGGTTGCCACTCGATCGCAGGGCCACACACCCAACTACACACACACACACACACACTCACACTCACTCCTATTGGCAATTTAGAATCACCAATCTACCTAATGCATATGTTTTTGGACTGTGCGAGGATACCGGAGTACCCAGAGGAAACCCACGCAAGTGCGGGGAGAACATGCAAGCTCCACACAGAAAGACCCTGAAATCAAACCCACGATCTTCTTGCTGTGAGACGAATGTGCTAACCAAAACACCACCGTGCCGTCCCGGAGGAACATAATTTTTTCAAATAATGTTGGGGTTTTTTTAAGCTTAAAGACAAAACTGGAAAAGGAACTGGAATAAGACATTATTATTGCATCACCTCTTTTAGTTAATTTATCACATTTTGGTTATACATTCAAAAAATGTCAAAATTTTTAAGTCTATATTAAAGCAACTATTAGTATAAATGATGTGTAATCTATGTGGGGAATTTCACCCATTAAGGTGAAAATGTGACAAGTTCTTTTTACTCACCTTCCGCCGTCATGCGTTATTCACTTTTAATTTCCACTGACAGTTTTTTATTCTATTATAGACAGTGTGTTAGATAGGGTACTTTACACATGCACAGAGAATCTTTCCAAAGAGAAAACTAATAATTATAAGTAGAAACTCACTTTATTATTGCAAGTGAAAAAAAACAGTGTTAAACTGATTAATACAGACAAAATATTGAATTTTATATTAACCACCTATAAATAAATTATTATTTCCCTGCTATGGCTGGAAAAATTTCTGAGGGCCCACACACTCTAAGGGCCTCCGTTGACCTGTTTATTAGTAGTAACACTACTAGAATTATGTATGTAATTTTATTTAATAATTCATCTTCTACATTTGCTTATTCCCTAATTTAGGGTCACAGGGGTCTGCTACAACCAGCCCATCAGAGGGTCACACACACACACACACACTCTCTCTCTCACTCACTCCTCTGGGAAATTTTAAATCAAGCGTCCACTGCATGTACATGTTTTTGGACAGTGGGAGGAAACAGGAGTAAACCCATGCAAGCACTGGCAAAACATGCAAACTCAATACAGAAGGCCCCTGCCAGGGAATCGATCCCTCATGCTCTAGGGCAACAGTGCCAACCAGTAAACCACCAGGTTCCCCCGTTTATAATATTATAATTGTTGCAGAATGGGCAACCTCATATTCCATTATAGAGCCCTCTAAATGGCAACAGTTTTGCTCTACTATTTGTACAGTATGTTTAGAGAAACACTTGATGTGGTGAATGGCTAACATACACATACAGGACAACACAAATAACTTAGATGAGTAGAATTTATATGATGAATGATGATCCACATTTAATTTTGATAATTAATGATAATTAATAGGACAGCACGGTGGTATAGTGGTTAGCACGGTTGCCTCGCAGCAAGAAGTTCCTGGGTTCGATTCCCGGGCCAGGGGTCTTTCTATGCAGAGTTAGCATGTTCTCTCCGCTCTTGCCTGGGTTTTCTCCGGGTACTCCGGTTTCCTCCCACAATTCAAAAATGTATATTAGGTTGACTGATGATTCAAAAATTACCCATAGGAGTGATAGTGAGTGTGTGTGGTTGTTCGTCTATGTGTGGCACTGCGATGGACTGCAGCCTGTCCAGGGTGTACCACTTCCTCTGGCCCTATGTGCACTGGAATAGGCTCCAGCAAGACCCTGTGGTCCAGAGTAGGGGAATTAGCAGGTAAAGAAAATAAATGAAAGAACAAGAGTATTAATTAAGAGTATTAATCAACTTCACCAATGACATTGTGCTGGAATGTAGGTTTAGGGTGCAGTGCTCCAACGGTGTTTAGAGGGGTTAGGGTCAGAGCTATGTGCCAATTATAGCATAGCATGTCAACACATAACATCTGCTCAAAAGAAATTGGACATCCTCTCTTAATTCTAATTTATTCCACCTGTTCTTCAGTGCCTATGCCACATCCTAACATTTACCTCATTAATCAAATGGTAGTTCAGTGCCTTGCTCAGAGGCCCAGAATAGGTAACTTTGTGGTGCTGGGAATCTTCTCATTATCAGTCTAACACCACAAAACCACCACCTGCCTACGCCTTTAAATGGTGCCATTTTGCAGCTTTTCATTACTTCTATTACATTTGAGCATCTGATGCTGCTGCTTCTGCTCGGCTCCTAATCAGCACTCCAAGGCCTTAAGCACTGAGCTACCCATTCCAATAGAAAATAGCTTTAAGCCAAAGACCTGGAAGATTTTCAGGTCTTTTTTTGCACTTTATTGCCTTCCAATGTTGAGGATGTTGGGTGTATGTTTAAAACAAACATAAACCCCCAAATTTCCTTCTTTTAAGCACTTGAGGTCCACCCTGCAAGTAAAAACAGGATGGCAGTTTGTTGGGAGTCTAAAAGTTTTAGCAAGCAGTGCTCCAAAATATTCCTTTAAATAGACATCTTTATTGTGATTTGTATATATGTTATGAAACCGAGACACAATTTACCAGATAATGTGAGAGGGAAGACGCTTGACCCAGTACTTCCTTTGTTGTTTTCTCAGGAAAAGGGAAGGTAAGTGTGAAGCGGCCCGAGAGTAAATAATCCTGTGTTTCCATGGCAAAAGCACAAACACACTCCGCTGAGAACAAAAGATAAAACGCAATCAATCTAAGGAATGTCAATTCTGTTTAGCTTTCAAATTGTTTTTGAGGGATATTCGGTTTTAGAACAAAGGGGCTTCCATTATTTTCCATTCACTGGGAAATTTTTTTTCAGGTTTTAGGGTCTTTTTTTGGACCAGTGCTGTTTAAAAGTGCACCTTTTCCTGGATATACTATTCTGACCTGTAATGGATACACACTTGCACAGTTGTGTGTTTTGCCAATGTGCCAGGAAGTCGTTTCACTGTTTCAGAGTTTGCTGCATGTGTCACATTTCAAGACATTCGAGAGCACTTGAGAACTCACCTCTAAATCTGAACTGTCAGTTAATGGCATGATTTGTGAGACTTGGATGGATGCATTTGTTTAAAAAATTCTTTACTCTGAACCACTTGGGTGTCTTTAGTCTGGGTTCCTCACTGGCATATGATTTTTTCTGTAATTAAAAGTCTGTCTTTTTTTTTGTTTAATTTGATTTACAGTTTCCCCTGTTGTTCACATAGTAGTTCCACCAATGGACAACTAGCCCATTGTCTAGCTTTACCTTAAAATGTGATGCAGCGGTGCTTTAGTCCATTATGCCGATTTTACACTGTGTGATGTGATTTTCAACTGTGTTTTTCAGTCAGTACAGGTATCATCTCCATTTCAAACTGGAGGATCTCAGTTATTATTATGCAGTGGTTCCCAATTTGGGGAACGCAGAGTTATAATAAAAGAGTTGCAGAAAGGCCAGTATGTAATCAGCTGATTTTTGTAGTGAAGTGTGACACTCCCCTTAGTATTCCCCTTTGCAAATGTATGTTCCGTTCAGTTTCAATGAACGCTCACTTGTTTACTGCTCTAGTTTAACGGACATGTCTAGAATACTATGAAAAAGTATAAATACTGTTATGTAACAAAGTAATGTAGAAACTGCTTCTACTTTAAAAGTGACATGTTCCTTCAGGAGGAGCAGCGCTGTGGCATAGTGGCTAGCACGGTCGCCCCACAGCAGTAAGGTACCAGGTTTGTTCCTGGGCAAGGGGTCTTTCTGTGCTGAGTTTGCATGTTCTCCCTACACTTGCGTTAGTTTTCAGCATATTCCCAGTTCCTCTCACAGTTTAAAAACATGTACATTAGGTTATCTGGTAACTCTAAATTGTCCTGTCCAAGGTGTACCCCTGCCTTTCAAACTATGTGTGCTGGGATAGGCTCCAGCAGACCCTTGTGACTCCGACTTCGGGAATAAGTGGGTATAGAAGATGAACGAATGAATGAATAAATGAATGAATGGATGGTACAAAATCAGACTGTGTGACAGTCAAAACTGATTTTAAAAAGACCCTCGTCATCGATCTGTGACATGCTCAGTAGCCCGTGTACTTTCTATTAATGGTCAAACAGCAACAACTCATCATACAGCAACTTTTTACCCACCATACCTTAGTAAGTTTCTCATATTACAGTATTGTCCAAATAGGGAAGTGGTGGCTTGAATAATTAAAGTGCTAAGTTGTTGATCAGAAGTACAGAAAGACCTGGGTTCAATACCCAGCAAGAATCCTAACCTTTCTGTTCCAGGGGCTCTGTATTATAGCTGACCCTGAGCTCACCTAAGGCAGGATATGCAACGAAAAACATTTCACTACATGGTGTACAGTGTATAATCATGTATGTTCATATTTAAATTAGAAATAACTCGTGCTCCTATTGGTTCTTGGTTTAACAGTCATTGTTTTAAATGTCCTAATACAGGAAAGTGGATTTCATCTATTTCATCTAATTTTAGTGTAGGATTATAGCATAGGGCGGCGCAGTGGCGCAGTGGTTAGCACCGTCGCCTCACAACAAGAAGGTCCT
>JAOTQW010000015.1:3166010-3177465 GCA_026260075.1 Sisor rabdophorus
CCCCGTGACCCCGGATTCGGGAATAAGCGGGTACAGAAGATGAAATGAAAAATGAAACGGCAATAATCCGTTCCGCGTCCCCACAAAATTTTTTTACCCATTTTTAAAAAAGAAAAATGTACATTGTACATACAATGTATATTGTATAAAAAGATTACAATAAAATGTACTGCAATAAACTGGTTTTATTTGGTATAATGTACAGCTTTTACTATATAGATCAGTCCACTCCACTTGCTATCACACGCCTGACTGGCTATCGAGTGAGGCACATGTTTCCGGGCAGATGTTACGTAGTGCACTGTGGCGTTCGTGAGGCCAACTAGCGGTGAGGTATCAAAAGCTGGCTCGTAACATAAATGTTAGCTCGCAATTCAAAGCTAAATAAATAAATAAATCGTCCAAGAGGCATCTTGAAATCACTCATTAGTTGAGGGACTAGTAAAACAAGGTACCACTGAATTTTATTCTTATTGATAAGCATTTTAATATGTTCTACGCTTATGTTGCAAGAAAACTTGCAGTTTAATTTATTTTGAGTGTTGACAAGCACGTAAGGCTCAGTGTAGCCTGCTCAACTGGATTCTGGATACAACTGCTGTAATTTAATTGATTTCTAAATCCAAAATATAATAACAAACAAACATTTAAAAAGTAAAAACTTGCTATTATAACCCAGCAAGAGCTACAAAAATAATTATTTTATCAGTGCATCTTAGATTTTCTTTCCTTCTGGGTGAGTAGATGTCAGTACCGCAAATGACCTACCTTAAGCCTTTCGATGGCCTCTTCTCCTCCGGGAGTGGACATGATGCGCTCCTGGATGCTGCAGACAGATTGCAGTCCTGTGGGGCTGCACAGAGAGCCGGACGACGGCGAGGCTGTGAGGGAACCTATAGGTGCTGTGGAGAGATGACCAGGCCGTTGATTCTCTGATGAAAGCAAGTATCTATGCTGACTGTTCTGAATATCTTTCAGGTCTTGAGCCACAGTGAAGACACGAGAGGAAAAACGGAGGACGAGATGGGAAAAAGAGAAACGATAATGAGAGTGAGAGAAAAAGAGGGGACAAGAAAGAAGGGAAAAAAGTGGTAAGACAAACAGTACACAGTACAGTTTCACAGTGATTCAAGGATGAGGTTGAGAAATGTAGTGGTTTTCACACCTTTTTGAAATCCGTGACCTTTTACCGATATGTCAGGTTTAATATCAAATGAATAAAAAAATCGTATTCGATTATTTAATCGATATTGCGGGATTCTGGAAAACAATGTAAAATGATTCCCCAGAAATATTGACTTTAACATCATTATATATAGAATATAAATATAGTTTTAATTTACATTAAGGTATCCTCAACTGATTTATTCTTCTTTCATTGAATCTGAACCTCTAAAATATATATATAGTGCTTTTTTAAAATGACTAATGCGTGCTACAGAACGATGTAGATATTCAGAAACTAGTGATTCAGATGTGGTAACATCTGGGATATGTTTCTTTTCAAATAATGGCATTAAGTCTGTTAATTAATAAAAATCCTCACATATTATTATATAAGAAAAGCAGCTGTAGCTACATCCAGTATACAAGAGGATATGAAAAAGCCTGCCGCCTTGGCCGCCTCTGTTGGCCTGTTTCTAAACTTTTTGTACCAACGGGATATAGATTTGTGGGGCTGAACAAAGGATTATCCTACAGGGTAAAACTGATCATTTAAATTATTGTGAAAACCACCTTAACTTTGAGGAAGTAGAGAAACATGAAGGAATGAGAAGGGAAATAAACACAAGAGACTGCGAGGAATAAAGAAGGAGCAAAGGGAAAGGGATTTTTATACAAAATAATGTAGGCTGCAGTTCCAAACTGTGATGTAGTAGGTTTCCATGTTACTCTCTCACACACACACACACACACAGCTGCTAAATTCATGACATTTATGACGCCAGTGCTATTTTCAAATTTAAATGTCAGAAATAAGTGCATGGTTTTTGTTTAAACGTTCAAAAAGAGAAACAAGATATGAGCGTGTGTGTGTGTGTGTGTGAGAGAGAGAGAAAGAGAGAGGGTGATGGTTGGGGGAGGGGGGTTATCAGTGGTCTAAACTAGTGCAATCTAACTCACTATAACCCATCTCTATTTCTGTAGATACAAAATTTAGTGCACCTTTTCTCCTGTAGTGTATTGAATGACTATCGGTACCTGTAATAAATAGTTATATTTACGAAACAAAACTTTATTTGCAAGAAATTAAACTTTAAAAAAATTTAATTTCCACAACTTTTATTATTTACAGCAAATGCATTAAATAACACAGGAAACTTTTTTGCAGTTGTATATAGTGTTGGATTCCAAGCTGACTCCAAGCTGACCCCGCTGGACCCCCGAGTAAGGCCCCAAACCACCTAAATACTCGGTTTAATAAACAAATCGACATGATTCTGGATATTGGTGTCTACCAGACATGTAAATGTAATTATAGGGGTTATCACTGTAACATTCAGGTTTTTGTCACTGTAACATTCCTGTCAGTACCAGTTTAACCAGTCCTAAACAAGACTTTTCTATTAGTTTTGATAAAGTTTTTGTTGAAACAGGTGCTAAACAGTTTATTATAAACAGTTTTCTGGGAAAAAAAGGTAAAACCAGATTTACTGGCAATAGCACTAACACTAATGTTCACGTGTAGCTCCTAAAAGCATGTGAAAAACGCTGGGTATACCATTTCTTCTACTTTTTAAAGTGCTTAGTCACTTTCATTCCAGAGGTGGAACAACCATCAGCTCTTTTACAACAAGGACATTTCCTAAATGGGGAACCCCCCCAATCATCTTCTATACCCGCTTACTACTGAACACAGGGTCACGGGGGTCTGCTGGAGCCTATCCCAGCACACATAGGGCGGGAGGCACGGGTACACCCTGGACAGGTCGCCAGTCCATCGCAGGACCACACATAGATGAACAACCAAACACACTCACATTCACTCCTATGGGCAATTTGGAATCACCAATCAACCTTACGTACATGCTTTTGGACTGTGGGAGTAACTCCACACAAGCGCAGAGAGAACATGCAAACTCATGTTCAGAAAGACCCCATTGCCCGGGAATCGAACTCAGAACCGTCTTGCTGTGAGCCGACTGTGCTAAACACTACGCCACTGCACCAACCGCTACAAAATTTATTTACGAAAAAAATTGTTTTTACAATGAACTGCTCCCCCATTTCAGTGTAATGTACAATATGAATATGTCAATTGGTTGGTTCTTGTCACTTGAACCGTGAACTGATATTATTTTTAATGTGAACACTGATAAACGTGGACTGTATCTGCACCCTAAGGATTGCTGCCTCATGATGGCATAGCACTTATAACGTATACAGCTCAAAGACAATTCGAATTCATATGCCAGACAAGGATAAAAACAGTATTTAAACAACATCCCCCACATATCTGCTCCAGACTCCAAAACCAACTACACCATGTGTCTGCGGCTCTTTGTGCCTAAAGCTTGAGAAATGCAGACATGCAGGTGTCTGACTCCAGAAACAACTGGAAGCAATGCGTAAAGCTTTTTAGCAGCAAGAGGGAAGCGAGAGAGAGAGAGAGAGAGAGAGAGACAGACAGAGAAAACAGAGCCCTGTCCAAAATCGCATATTATATAGTACAAAAAAGCTTTGTGAGGCTAGTGGTATGTCTAAGGGCTGGGTTGTGATGATGTACGTCATGTGACAATTCAACCATAAAGGATGTAGAACATGCAAATTTCTTTCATACTACCAATTATCATACTTTATAGAACTCATTTTAATTGGTCACGTAATAAAGTGGGATGCGATTTTAGATGCAGCATATTGTGCAACACACACACACACACACACACATCATTCATTGATGGCTGGACAAAAAACCAAAAAGCAGGAAGAATGTGAGAAAGGTAAATAGTCAGATTTGAGATGACTGATGAAGAAGGCCGGTCAAAACCAGTAGAGAGGCACAGCAAAGGTGGAGGGATGGTGGAAAAAGGTACATGCAGAAAATCGTACAATTTTTTAAAATCGTGTATTTTTTTAAAATTGGGTCCCCTAAAGCTTGATCCTTCAGGAGACCTAGAATAGAGCTAAATCTAGATTAGGTTTGAAGATGATTGCAACAGCAGTAGGGATGGCTACGGTAAAGCAACCTAAACCTGGGTATACACTTCAGTTGTGAAAATATCAAGCTACTTTTGAAATGACACTAAAATAGCTTTAAACTAATCACTTGGAAGGATAGTGACCTTATTTATTAAAAAATAATGAAAAAAACAACCAAAAAAAAACGTAGTCCCATAGTCACAGGAATATCTGAGAAAGGTGCGAGTTTGCCATAACAGAGCAACAAGCTACGGCGGCAGAAAGCAGCAAGTCAAATTCACACATGCGCAAATTAGCACTTTATCTCTTAGCTCACCGTAGCCGTCCCCGCAGCTGTCGAAGCCTAAAGTCCCTAATGCGGAGAAAGAACAGAGTTACATTTAAGCAGAGAGGAAGGCGGAGAAAGCATGTCTATTTGTTTAACGAATATTTCTGATTGATGATGGGTAATGTTTGCCGGCGGCTTGCTGGAGGCACTGTGTTTTGACTTACTGTCCAGGATGTCCCCGAGACCTTGGGCCCTAAGCAGATCCTTCAGACGAGTCACTTCATCCTTCAGTTCACGCACCAGCTTGGCATTGGGGTCTTCATTGATCACGGCATTGCACTTGATCTGCTTGGCTCGGTCGGCGTATCTGTGGGGTAATGTCTCATTTATTTCAAAAAACAAACTAACAAATGCTGGAATATGCTGGCTTTAGATGTAAAAAAAAGATAAGATTATTAAGCCATAGTGGTTTTTCAGAAAATGTCAGAATTAAATGGCAGCTAGTCAGCTAACATTCTATCCGATTACAGAATCGATTCTTTATCTACCCCTTTTTATTCTTTTGCTGTGTATAAATACATATTTACATTTACATTTTAACTTATCTTTACATTTTAACCAGAATTGGAGTTTCTATAAAATATCATCTAGCTGAAAAAAGAGATTTAAATTTTTATAAATGTTCTTTTATTAATAATAAGTCGTAATCAGGCCGAACTGAAGCTCTAAATGAAACATGGAAACGTCAGATTATTAGTACAATTATAAAGAACACTTAATTAATGTCGTATGGACACAATGTACCTCGGCTCAAGCACCTGTAACAGTAAAAGGGACCCAGCAGGGGTGGCGTGGGGGTACTGGGAATGAAACCCGGGTCTTCAAGTCTGTCGTCCAACACTTTCGCTACCACTTCCCAATTCTAGCACCTAATTAAGCAGTATTCGATTTCGGATGCAAACTCTGTGATTTATAGTTTATTCAAAGCTGCTCTTGATTTTTTTATAAGCTTAGTAAGCTACTGTGATAATTAGTTAGCTAGTATGTCTTGATTGATCTGTATGTTTATTAAGCCTATAACAAAAAGTCGTGTAAGAGTAGATGAGCACTGCGATTAAGTGTGTTGAAAGGGTCTATAATGTACCTCAAGGTGCTTAGGGTTTCATCGTAATTAATGTCAGCAGGGCTCAAAGCAGCCACCATGGCCGTTCTAGAGTTCCCACCTAAAACAAAAAAAGGAATTTCGGGTTTAAGAATCAGGAGAGACATGAAGAAGGAAGTGACACATGAGACATATTCTCTCACACAGCCTATTCCAGCTCTCCAAAAGTGTAACATGCAGAAAGGGTACACCCATAGTACATGTTTATAGACTGTGGGTGGAAACTGGAGTACCTGGAATAAACCCACAAAAGCACATAGGAAAACAAAAACTCCACACAGTAAGACCCCATGCCTGGGAATTGACGATGGGACCTTCTCGCTGTGAGGCAACGATGCCAACCACTAAGCCACTATGCTGCCCCAACTTAAGATCTTCTGATACACAGTCATTAATCTTATTACACACATACCTAAATTCTCTCTCAGCAGCCATGTTAGGACAGAGTCTCTGTAAGGAATGAAGTCTGTCTTCTTCTTTTTCTTGCTCTGTTACACAAAAACAGCAATTAAAATCCACCTTCATATCTCTGAAAGGGTTAGTGTTTAAACATCAAACTAGTCATTTAAGGGGGACTGTTAGTATTAATGTTCTAATGAAATATTAAAAATGAAAAAAAAGGTTAGTGGATGTCAAGATTGGTAGTTCATCTCGTCTGAAATGTGAGTTTAAGGATTTGGGTTTATTATAGAGGCACAGTTTACCTTGCTGGTACAATTATCCTAAGTAGGAAAGCATTGCAAGAGAAAAACAGAGAGAGAGAGAGAGAGAGAGAGATGGCACACAGTGTTACAGCACTGCAATCAGACAGTCAGGAGAGACAGACAGGAAGTTCATGCTAGACTAATAGACTCCTTAATAATTCTCGAGAGCACTCACCACCTCAGCCAGAGCAGAGATGACCTTTCCAAGAGTGGTCAAAGATTTGTTGATGTTTGCACCTTCCTGTAAAGTAAAAAAAAACAAACAAACAAGAAACTGTGTGATTTTTTGGATAAATTAGACACGTCTTAGAAAAGACATTAAAATCTTCAGTCGTACTTAAGCATAAAATGATATATTCAGCATTTAATAAACCTCCGACTTCTTTCTGAATAAGTTATTGTGACAGAAAAAAAGATAAATCACTTGTCCGGACAACTTCCTTTGCCAAAATGCCAATAGTCATAAAAATTTTTGCATCTCAATCTTCCTTTCCCTCCTGCGAGTAAAAGACATGCTGCGACGGATGCGTTAATTTTATTTGATAGGGTCTTTTTGAAACAGCATCAATTTATGTCAAATTCTAGACCACATGAACACAATAAGGAGTTCTTCCAAGATGATTTGATTTCACAATCATAACTATTAACGCACATTTAAATGTAACGCATGGATTACTTGCAAACCATCCCATCCAATTTATTTATTTTTTGCTAATCATTGTAATTCTTTGCACAAACATTGACCGATACATCATTATTCACACCTTTTTTTCTCAGGACATTTCCCTTATTGCAACAAAACACCTGAAAACATTGTACCATGCATCAATTACTTTCACCTGAGATGCTGCCATTAATGTGAAAATTTTATTCTGCAACAATCCTGAAAAAAGGCAAACGCCTAGAGGGGCTGTTTTCACCACATACAATGTTTTGATGCTGTTTTAACACAATTCCACAATTTAATTGCAACAAAACACTACCACATTTTTTTGTTGAAAAGATACTATAAAATCTGAGATTTTAACCTGCAACAATCCAAAAAAGATGGTAAAAGCCTGAAGGGACTGTATAATAAGCGTGTACCTTTAGACGTGTGCCTTTGGCCCCAGTCGAATCGGCACGCTCGCTGCCTGCCAGGTCCACCAGGCTGATTTTGCTGACCTGAAACGAGATAAAAAGACATACATCAATTTCACTGAATGGATAAAGATGACTCCTAAACTATAAAACTTGTCTTCATTCCAATCCTAATACCAATCAAATGTTTTAGGTCAATAACGTATTTACACACTTCTCATTTTTTGGCTAGTACACAGCATTGAATCAAGCTAAATCCAGGACTTATTGCCAGCTTAGCAAAAAAAAAAACTAAGGCAGTGACACTAAACACGCAAAAGGGCTGCTTTTGTTAATAATAAGCTATAGCGGGACATCTCCCTTCCTTTATCCCGCCCTCTTAATCCTGTAAAGAAAAACTCTGCATCTGCACGGAAATTGAGGTGATCGTTCTCACCTTTTCTGTGGATAGGTCCGTCTCGCTGTCATGCTTCTTTTGAGTGAAGACGATGGTAAATACGGCATGCGAACGGCTGCTGGTTTCATTCATGTTAGTGGCAGCTACAGTCCTGAAGTAAAGAAGAAGTGCCCGAAGGACCATAAGACCAGAACCCCACATAATATCACACATATACACTTGTGATCAGTTTGTGGTCATCACAAAACACATGAAGTTGTAAACATTTTCTTCCAGATTTATTCACAAGTTGCTTATTGGATAAAGCTCCACTCTTCTTTTAAGACATTACACTACAATGTGAAGCTTGAGTGTGAGACATCTCTTCATTCAGCTCTAACAGTATTAGTAAGATCAGACACTAATGTCGGGTAAGGAGGTCGGGATGCAGTTGGTGTTAAGATCAGGGCTTTGTGCCGGACACTCGTTTTTTTTTTTTATTACTCAAATAATAACACAAAATAACATAATACTATGGTCAATAAAAAAGGACAACATCTGCTACAGTATTTGTGGATCAGTTTGTTTAAGCTACAGGGTTTGAAAATTTTACTTAAAATAATCCTAAAAACTACTAGCGCCTGCAAGAATAAGACAGGAGCCACGATGCTGTGGACTAGAATACACTTGACTACGAGTTTTATGGCTTAAACCCTCTCAGCCCTGTTAGGATTAAGAATAATGTCTCTACTCTTGTCCTTAAAAGAAAACAGATGGTGTTTTTTAGTGAAAGTCAAAGCCTTCCGTTCAGGAACTGCTATTTATAGTAAATAAAGTACACGCCCGCACTAATAAGACGTCAGAATCACTTAAAAAAGCTTCCAGAAACCTTTTATCGCTTTCATATACGTGAGAAAAAGGAAGTATAGGAAGCTGATTTTTAATACAGTGCTGCAAATCTTACCTAGCCTTATTACCAGCGTCCATGAGGTCAGCGATGTCTGTGTAAGAGGTCACAGCCAATTTGGACAAGTCTTCAACATACGGCCCAAGCAGTGGATGCTCCCTTACACGGAGGTTCCCTTTGTTCTTGGGGTTCAGCAGATCCCTCACTCGCTCACAGTAAATTTCCATATAGGCCACCTACAAATAGACAAAAATGTTAGGATTAGGAAGGAAATAATTTCCGCCGGTTTTAGTAATCAATAGGTCATTAAAATGTATATAACTGAGGGATTTTGTATCATTTATTTACCTAGCCTATTAGAATACATTTTTTAAATATTTTATTTCATTTCTATGCCAGTTTTAGTCGTAATTTACAAAAAAAATAGTTGTAACAGTGAGGAAATTTTTCTATGTGGTAGTCAACTTATGACAACACTAGTAATGATGGTGTCACCTGGGACTGGTTTGTTTCCTTAAATTCATTCGCTTTTAACTAGCTTATAAATGCTTGTGCTTGTTTGAATGAGCAGAAATTGCCAATTTGGTTGAATATACAATTACAAAAAAAGAAAGTAAATTCATTAACAAAAAAAATTGCAAATGATATTAGAGAAATTTGACTACAGCTGATGATTTTTAATAGGATGTCACTCGGCATGCTGCATTATGTAGCTCTATATATTTTTTGGCCAATCTTTGTCTTTACTGATAGAGAGAAAGATGAAGTGGGCAAGGGGGGCGCTCATGTGGGTGCCAGTGTCATGACCTATTAAACCATGGCGTTGGTCTGGCAGTTTTTAATTTCACCATGTTTTTTTTTTCAACTTTTTTTTCAACTGTTAAGAGGGGGTGACAAGGTGGGCCCACAACACCACCAGCAACACTAATTATCACAGCTAGACTAACACAAGCCAGACTGCATCCTTAATCTTCTAACAGTGGAAAAAGATTTATTAAGCCGGTGTGCTATAGACCAGCGTTCCCAACCCCCAGGCTGCAGATGGTACCACTCTGTAGGTCATTTGCTACAGAAAGAATAAATAACTTACATGTCAATAAGCTTGTCTCAGTCACATGATACATTATCATTGCAAAGAAGAGCTCAGGTCTTCCGCTAATTTTTGTGCTATCTTATCTTATTTAAAAGGCATGTATAAACATCAGCACACCAAACAGAGAGTGTTAGGCTTATATTACTTGTGCTGTTGGTGCAATGTTATGAAGAATCTGCTAATAAAGTTGAATATGAGTACACAATGGATTGACCTTTAATATTTAGTAAATATCACAGTTTTTATGCTGGTTGTCTCATTTTCTTTTGTTGTGTTAATCCGCCACACCTTAAAGGCTAATCCGTAAAACTATATATATATATATATATATATATATACACACACACACACATATATACTTTATATCAAGTGTATGTTCTGTTTTATTTCATTCCACTCTTTCTTTGCTTTCTGATTATTTCTTTCATTTTCAGTAACTGCTTTGACAATAAATCCCTGGCACAGAAAAACACACAAAGGACACAGACCCTGGAAGTGACCCTGATCCATTAGACTGCTGTAAATTTCTCTCTTTTTTTATGATTGAACTGTGCTTTTCTGTCTTCTGGCAGATCTAAATGTCCCCTGGGTGATTTGAGGGATGTCTGTAGGAGACATGTGCCACTCACCTCCACTGAATAAGAGATATCCTCGTTGTTGTTATCATTGATTTTCTCAAAAAGATCTTCGCAGAGCTGCATGGGGAAAGAGAAAAGAGAGAGCAAACAAGAGAGAGAGGAATGAGGAGGGATGAAAATGGTGCATTAGGCAGTGGCGAGAGATGCTCGAGACGAAGCTTAATTCCTTAATGTCTTTAGGCTACGCTGGCTGCACAGATAAACTGGATGCATTCACCTCGGCTGTCCTTTTAGGCTCACTTCATTACACCGGTAAAAGAAACCAATTGCTACGAACCTGAGGGATGATGCCTTCCTGTCCTTCTTCTTGTTTTCCCATCATGGTGTAGGATTTGCCAGCACCGGTCTGGCCATATGCAAAGATGCAGACATTGTAGCCTTCGAAGGCATGTTGCAGCATTTCCTTCCCGATGTCATTGTACACCTGATTCTGGGATGCAAAGCAAGGATCGTCCACCTGTATACCAGAAGAAAAACACAACTATAGGTTCCATTATGGATTAAGGATTAAAATCATTTGCTTTTTTCAGTCAGGCATCAAAATGAGAATTTGATGATAAATAACTGAGAAATTAGAAACATTACCGTAGTGTGAGACCAGTACGAGTAGTCGAAACTGAAGGATTTTGGCGCTTCTTTGGGGTTTTTGGGATTCAATATAGCTAAAAAAAAGAAACAAAACATTAACACAGAGTAAAGAAACATTTATATACTGCACAATTTACTGAATCCATTTCCTCATATTCTCCTTTTTAAGAGAGCTTCCACGGCAAAGACACAAAGATACTTGTTTGAACTGGGGTAATTCATTAATGGTAATTATCCCAAATTCATTGTACATGCTGACAAAAATTTGTGAAACAAGTCACTTTAAAGTAGAAAAATTAAAAGTAAAGCTTGTATCTTCTACATTATTTTACTATGTGACTGCATTCATTGTTGTCAACCAAATTTTGCTGCTGCTGCAAACAGGAACAGGAATTCTAGAAATGTCCTGCCGTTGTGGTATTCGAGTGGACTTTGCCTTTCTATTGAACATGAGATATACACGAGAAAAGTGTATGTATGAGCTATGAGCAAACAACAA
>JAOTQW010000015.1:3177565-3198709 GCA_026260075.1 Sisor rabdophorus
TAATAATAATAATATGACCTTATTATATTCGTGCACGTTTAGAAGCGGTGACTTTGCGCATACACAGATCTCTGTCCAGTTTCAGACGAAGAGATATGAGATTATAACTCTAGTATTCGTTTACTTTTAATAACTAAAACGATCTGGAAAGAAAGATCATAATGACCTGATTAAATACTGCGTTTATTAAGGTTCAATTTAAAGCTATAGAAAATAAAAAGCATATAAAATGTATAGATAAATGCGTTTTTTTTAATGTCATGCATGTTACCTTGATAATCCACTCGGAATCTAAAATCACTCCGGGAAAAACAAGGCAGATGAGAAAATCGTATTGACGTCTACCAACGTCAGGCAGCGCCGATCAGAGCAAAGCGAAGAATAAACACTTGGAAACTCTATATAAATCCATTATTGCACTATTTCTTCCTCCACTTCGGTGCGTTAAACGTTACGATATTTGGTTTTCTATGAAAGATGGATGTTGCTCCCGGACGGGGGGGGAGAAATCGCCCCGCTATAGTTAAATTGAGATTAGGCTCGACTGCCTTGATTTACTGAAACGATGACGTCAACCGACTCGTCCTTATTTTGCGTGACAGCTTAAGCAACGTATAACATTAGAGTACTGAGTCAAGACCTTCGTGATTCATCCAATGATTAACGAGGGCTTGTAAGAGTGGGTGGACCGTCTGTGACGCCATACTGCAGGATGCCTCTCTTGTCGTGTATGGAAAGTGCGCTGCCTAGAGGTGGAACATGACGAGAATTTACAAGGGAAAAGACACGTTAAAGACTTTGTTAAAGACTTTGAAGCACGAAATATGTCAATCACATAGCTATCCAAAAAATACTTCCTCTAGATCTATTCTTGTGATATTTATTTTGATCTTATCTTTTTACTTTACAAACATTAATGTAGAATTTCAGAAAATTAATCTTAATATAATTTTTACCGCTGTAATTAAGATTGTACTCTGGGACTGGGCATGCGCATTGATGACTAGCGTAA
The DNA here is from genome assembly GCA_026260075.1 of Sisor rabdophorus. Taxonomy (NCBI): domain Eukaryota; kingdom Metazoa; phylum Chordata; class Actinopteri; order Siluriformes; family Sisoridae; genus Sisor; species Sisor rabdophorus. The sequence goes on from JAOTQW010000015.1 coordinate 3,178,578, forward strand.
TTGATATTGGTAATCTACTTTCCCCCTAATGTTTCTTTGCCCATTTTGCCTTAATTCATAGGTGCGATAAGATAAATGTTGGACGTGGGGGGAGACTAGAATGGAACCCGTGTCATCAGAGCGCAACTGCTCATGTGAGAGACCCACTTTCCCCTTAATGTAAACCAAGATCGAATCCTCTACATTATAGCTTACATTTCCATCAACTTAGAGGCTGAATACACATCTTTTATTTATTTTATTTTTTTGCAAAGGTGGAGAAGTGGTGACTCAGTGGTGAAGGTTTTAAACTGCTTATTCAAAGATTGAGGTTCGATTCCTATTACCACCGGAGCTGCCACTACAAGGCCCCTAACTCCTAATTGCTCTGTTGCATAAAGGGCACTGACAGGGCAGGGGCAGCTCAAATGGTTCAGGCAGAGTTGTTAGTTGGAAAACCATAGTTTAAGCACCATTCAGTCACTCTTTGGTTCTGCAGCAACACATGTAACACTTCATGCTCCAGGGTCACTGTATCATAGCTGACCTTGCACTCTGACCCCAATTTTTTAAAATCTGGGATATGCAAGAAAACAAATTTCACTCTGCTGAAAAGTGACACTTTTACTTTACTTAAGGAGATAAATTTAAGTGACTCTGGATAAGGGCGTCTACCAAATGCTCTAAATGTAGACGTGTTCCTAATACCACATGTATATAAAACCAAGCAATAACAACATGCATGTGTGCATCAACATTTATTTCAGTTTAACCCAGAAAAGTTTTATAACCCCCCAAAAAACTTTTTAGCCAAAGGAAGCGGATTCCTGTGCAGTTCACCTGTATTCAAGTGTTAATTGACAACAAAGCACAAAAACCAGGGTTAATATGACGAGCAGGGAACGCAAAATCAGTTTATTGTATAAAACTGTGCAAGTTAAAGAAAAAATAAAGGCGACGCTGAATGGACTGGCATTGTTTTCATTATGACCAGGCTGTAAACTGCTTCACATTCTTGGTTCTCATCTAAACTTTTAGCTTTAAACACTTACTCAGAAAAGTTTAGTGACAAGTAGCGGCTTGTGCATTATCCATAATTAATTATAGAAAATGTTTAGAACACAGTGATCTTTTTTTCCACCATCTTTATAAATCCATTAACGACCGCTATAACTAGCTTTTTTACTTACTAAAACCCATGCAGTGCGTTTCCACCAGGATACAGTAACAACCAGGGCTCAGTATGTACACAACCTGTACCAATGTCTAATGAATTGTAAGGTTGTAGAAAAATTGCAATGTAATTAAGTGACTCTGCACAATATTACTTTTTGCTTACGCTAAAAACAACTAAGAACCAAAGTTTAACACCAAAAAACTTTTCACTTAAAATATAAGAAAAATTTTTTTTAGTTTGGCTTTGAACTGTATTTTTTCTCTGTTTGGTTTTTCATCAATTTAAATATAGGTATTTAATGTAATATATATAAAGGCATAAGCAAATATGTTTAAAAGTCTAAGCTTTATTATTTTGCTTCAATTTTAGAACCAAGAGCCTTTACGATGGAAAAAGAGGAGAAAAAGTATAACCAAAGAAATGTCTCTTTGCTCTTCAATCTGCTGAAACATGATTTCTTGCTCAGCAAAAAAGAAAAAAACAAAAACAACTGTTCACTGATAATATCGTCCTCCTTGCTTTTCCCTCATCCAAGCATGAATACGTTCTTTCAGCTCTGGAACTGCAGAAAACAAGAGTAAAAAACACTTCCATTGGTGTATAAAACTTCCAACAGTATAAAACCTATGAAAGAAATTTGACAAAAAATAGTGTGGTGTTTTTATGTACCCGACTCCAACATGCTTTCAGTGAGAGGCTGCCTGTTGAAGGGGTCAGTTGGGGAGTTGAGAAGGTGGCGCAAGATGATGGACCGGTCCATTATATTCCCAGAGGGTAGTTGAACAGGATCAGTCATAAGGGTGTCCATCAGAGGATCTGACACACAAAAGCAAAAATAAGATTATCAGCAGTTACAGAACAACTAGCAAAATAATCTCAAAATATTTAAATGAATAAAATGATAAAATACACACCAGAGAGGATTACATAGAAATGGATTAAAACAACCCAACAATAGGTAGGTGCTTTAACCCAACAAAATTAACAACCCACTATTGGTTTATAGGTTGGCTCATTTTTAACCCGAATGTTTGTGTGTGTGTGTATATATCAGATGCTGCACGCAGTTAAGTGAAATTGCAAAGTGCATTCTGCCATTAGATTATTGTCTGCCAGTGAAATTTCCACCATACCTTTAAACTCATCCGGAGCATCACTATAGTCCATTTCAGACTGAGAGTTGCGTGCTACAATCTCCTCCACTTTCTCAGACAGCAGCTTAAACTTCTCAATTGCAATGGTGGACTTGATGCCTGCCTTCCTCATTTTGGAAATCACTTCCTCAAAGAGTTCACGGCTATAGGATCTCTAATCACACCGAAAATAATAAAAATATGAGAAACGTTGTGATCTTAATTATACAGAGTGTCCTATAAGTTTCCATTCTTCAGAAAAATAAACATTTTATGTAAGACATTTTTCCTAGATCTCCTCCCACTTGAGTTTTATTTTTGGATGCCATGGTGTTTTAGAAAAAGATAACATAAATAAATAAATAATCTCAAGAAACGTATTACCAACACTATTACAAGCAGCTGTGATTATACATGTTCTTCAGCAGTAGAGGACACTCATCGAATTGTGTTTTAAAAAAAAAAATTGCAGTCATGTAATCATGTATTTCTCTTTTTTTCTATTTTTCTATTTATATGTTTATTTTTTGTATGTACTTCTGGGACACCCTCGGGTTTAAAAAATGTAGTAGTTTTCTAAATGTTTTCTGTGACATTAGCAGAATGCCTCGAACCTGGTCATCTGCAATTGCTTTAGCAAAGCGAGCACAGTCCAGCTGCAGGTAGATATCAGTAAGCTGATCCAACAGCTTCTTGGGCTCAAAACCGTATTTCTCTGGGTTTTCTACCTTCAAGTCTCGACACTTTGGCCCACACAGCTGCTGAAGATTATAGTTCAACATGGCAGCCAGTCGTGGACCGAGTTCCTGTACACAGAAAATCTCTTTGAAATGATATTACAAAACATTGAATTAGATCTTTTGATTTCTTATACAGTACTTAATCCCTTTGGTCTCTAAACAAACTCTAGCCAATAGGTACCAACAGCTCAACTTTCACACAAGACTATAAATATCTGCTAGGATCAGCATGCAGGAGATTTATTTACAGAGCAGCAGGTGTGTACTAATCCTTCACTGTTTACTCATATACCATAGCTAATTATTGAAAGGGACTTGCGCCACCACTATTAACCTCTATTAAAAAAATACCCCAATTTCCTGTATTGCTTTATAATAAAACATCTAATACTCCTAGACTGTGTATTATAAACAAAACGGTTTAACTCACAGGCCGGAGAAAAGGTTTTTGGACTTGTTTGGTCAGAATGTGAAACATGTCTACAGTCTCTGTGGCTAAAGCCAGGTAAGAGCGAGACACTCTTTCATCCTGCGTCAGCTGGGATTGGCGACTCTGCTGCTGCTCCTGGGGCGAATGAGACATCGATGCGAGACAATATAAAATGTCCTTAAGTATACAAATCAGCTAAACATTTTTAACAAAGAATCTGAAACTCCCTGGTCTTCTTGCGCACTAACCCTGGGTAGCTGCTCCCAATGCTCAATGTTCTTCATCTCCTCTTGGATCTCATGGATGCGCTTCAGAGACTCCAAGCTCTCATCCAGCAGGAATGTTGTGTCATTAATCAACATGTTAATGTAGCGCACAAACTGCTTCCCAGAGCTAGTGTCAGAGTGTAGGGGGGGCATCAAATCAGCATCAAATGATCTATTAGCACAGTGTGCATCAATTCTACAAAGTTTGGGTTTAGTATGCCGAAGGTGTGGATTATTTTCTCTTAAAGGAGCTCTGACAGCAATGTTGATTCTATTACCACCACAGAATTTATGAAAGCACGATATTGAATATCTAGTCATTTCAATAAGTAGATGCTGCAAGTAAATAAAAGCATGTTATTTACCGAAATAAAAAAAAAACTATGAAAACTTTATATGATAATGCTTTTTATATAATTTATATAATTATTATTTATCTAATATTTTTTTAAATCAAATGTGAAAGAGAAGCGTTTAAATGTCAGGGCTTTAGTGCTTTTAGAACATGCTGCCTGTCTTTTTTATTTCAAGAGAGAGAAAAACAAAAACATTTTGGAATAATAGTCTCTGTTATACCATAACTGGTAAAAAGAACTAAAGCTGTGTCAATAAACTCTAGTCCCGGGAATATAAAGTCTAATCCTTATGAAAATGTAAACACTTTAACAGGAATAATGCAGTAATAGAAAAAATTTCAATTGGGTATTGGTAAATTGTCAATCTGCCAGGTTTATCCCAACATTAACTGAAGCCACAAAAATTAAATGGTTCATTAATTGTGTTTTATTTAAAAACATTTTAAATGGTATGTTTGAAAGGGCATGACACGAGAATTTAGCGCCTACTTTGGATTTGTGTAGCGTTTACAATCATCTGGACAAAATATTTTATTGAATACGATTTTCGGGGGATTTTATGATTATTTATTTTACGCGAATATTTTCTAGCAATGTGAATGTGTAATGTTGGCGGTCTGATAAAGACACTGATTTTACCCACTGTGCAAATAGTTTATCTTGAAATGTTTTTCTATAATTCAATTACCGTATGCTGTTTAAGTTTTTAAATGCTGTATAACAACACTCACCGAACACAGTGTTCCAATGGGAGTAGTGTGGAATGTTAACGGGTAATAATTTGTTTCGGATGCACATGATGAATACAGAATTTATTGTAATTCTATATATACTTTAAGTGTCCATCTGTCTGTGTATGCCTGATCTTGATGTCTAGTTTAAGAAAATGGCCACCATAAATTTTCGTAACACAACTAGGTTTAGGACTACCGACTTTTATTCATAGGATTCTGCTATGAAAGGGGGCAGGAAATTAATGGCTTGCATTAAGGCACGGTTTTGAAAGCTTCAAGAAATGGACTGGGACTCATTCTGCTCTACTGTGCCAAGGCTACAATTCACATTTTGTAATTACAATATGCTGTAATTAACAATAACATGTTTTTGTCAATTAACACATCACCCAAATTTGTTATTATAGACAAACTTACACTATATTCAGCTTAAAGCTGCTCCGAGACAGCGCCAGTTTTTAAAAGATCAACTTCATGATCATACTCATGCAATCATGTGATTAGGGCAACACAACGCCTATAACTGGAATAATTAGGTAACAGACGAGATGTACGCAAGTTCCGACAAACACCAGTCCAGAACAGATCAAGTCTTATGTGAACACTCAACATGAATATTCTAACTAAAAAAAAATAAATTACATAAATGTGCATATAAACGCGGCCAATACAACTATTAGCAGTTGCTGGATTGGAATACAATAAGCATGAAAGTAAAACACAGACTTACTTAAACTCCTCAAGAAATGTGCCATGATGCCCAATGTTTTGCCAGAGGCTCTTAAAAATAGTACTGATATGGTAACGGATAGTGAATTTGTCATAGAACTCGCTTGTGGCTCCTGTATGTTCAACATCTGCAGAAAAAGAGTGTAAAAATGGTATTGTACAACAATCTAAACAAAATTATTTTTCTTGGACGAAAGTAATATGTATTTTTCTGCAAAATTCTTGTATAAAAGTTTTTTTTATGGTCATCAGATTTCGGTAGAACTCAAATTGTTTAATGGGATTGCAAATCGTTTTTAATTCCTTTAAAACATCTTACTAACCTGTGTAAAACTTCATGAGGGCAGGGACAAGCTGATTGATTGACAGTGGGTGGTTTTCAATCATCTCGAAGAAGCGCTGGGTACGAGGTTGAACTGCTGGATTAGTAACAAACAATACCTCCACCAGCTTAGCAATTAGGTAAGGGTTTCTGATGTAGTTCTGACTGCAGATGAACACCACCAGAAAGGTCACAATGTCCTGAGTGCAAGGCTCATACAAAACCTGGGGAGAATACCTAGCAACAAAAAGAAAAAAAAATAAACAAAAATACAAAAACAATGGAAACTGTCCTGGTTTTAAATGCACAGAGAAAAAAAATATTTTAGAAAATCTTACTGCACAATAAAAAGCATAAACTCAGCAACGTCTTCAATGTAAAACTCAGGCAGTGCAGCAAAGCTTTTAGGGATCTCAGGATTTAAGGGCAAGGTGACACTGTAACAGGATTAGACAGATAAAGATTGTTGTTAAGTGAGGTTAAAGTTTTAGCAGTAAATACAGAAAAGAGAGACTGACTTTGGGTAGGAAGGGTCTACGATACGCATGATGAGCTGAATGACAGTACTGTAGAATTGGAGACATCTGCGCAGAAGATTTTCATCCAGCAGGCCAGCATCAGCACAAGCCTTGGAACGTACTAATTTCTACAAGGTTAACAAAAATAAATGACAACTGGACAAACTTTTTAAAAAAATTGTTTACAAAACAAATCACTTTTCCCTGATTGTTTATGTCTTTAAGTTGGTAGATTTTCTTATATGCGATGGTCTGAAAGAATACACCCCCTACCCCATACTGTTGCCTTTTCCTGCACCTTTTAGTAACAAATAATTATTAATTCAGTATCTTTGGTTTCCTTCATTTCAGCAAACAGCTGGATATGCTCTTTTAAAAGTGTATTACTTGACTTAATTGAATTACTTGAAAATTGGATTTGTTTCTCTTTAAGGTTAGTAATTGTACAGCAGTTTCATGGGAGCAAACCTTCAACTGGGTTTTGCATCTCTTCAGCATTTCCCTGTGACGAGTGGCCAAGGGGGAGTCTTTCCACTGGCTTTCACTGTTTTTCAGCTCCTCTACAGTTCTGCAGTGCACACATACACAACATAAAGCCACAAACCATTAGACTGCCACTGCTGAACGCTATGCAATGCCAACAGTAGGGGGAACTCTTAACTTAGAAATGTATACTGTCGCATTTAAGCAGCCTTTTCTGCATTTGGTTCGAACTGTGACAATAGAAACTGAAAAGAAGAAACATTGTTTGCATTGCTTTCATGCCCCGAGTCTGCAAAAATTGCAGAAAGTCTGCTTACCACAAAAACACTTCCTCAAAATACATTGCACTAACTGCATGCAAGTTCTTTGACAATGTAAATTCTTTGTAGAATTGAGGTTTGCTAGTTACCTTTTCCTGACACATAGATGTAATCACATAGTGTGAATAATGACTTCAAGATTGGTCGTCATGACAGACATTTGATTTAGTAGTTATTGTCCCTTTTTATCATTGCAAGATATCCCTTGGTGAAATTGCTCCATGTCAGATCTTCAAGGGTTAAGATGAGGGACTGTAAAACGGTTATGAACGCAGTACTAACATTATCTAGGCTCATAGGTCAAGTAGCATTTGTGAACAGGCAAAAAAACAACCACTTAATTCAATTCATGTATATTTTACCAACACCTTTCAGACCAGCTTTAAAACTACGTGCCTTAAAATCTAATAACACATAATATAAACTCTTGTTACTTTAAATTTTGCATGTACCTGTTCAGGTCTCTGATGGCTCGGAGTCTGCGAATATAACGTCGGCATCCAGGCAAGATGGACAAGTGATGTGCATGCAGTGTCAAAAAGAAACATTCCGTAGGGAATTTGGGCTCTGAAAACTTGGAAGGGTCTTGATCTTTAAAAAAAAAGGAACATATATAATATGCCTTATCGGGACAAAGACACTCAAACAGCAATTTTAAGAAATGCAGCTTTGGTAGCTTTTCAAGCATTTTCAATATTAGAAGCACTTACGCAGCTCTGCAAGCCAACTTTTCAGCTCCTCCAGGCTGGATTTTAGTCTGGTCTCCTCAAGGCTCACGTTTAGACGACACTTGTGGTGAAAGATGTAGAAAGGATCCACTGTGTCTAGCTTAATCTTCATACTCAATTGCTGCAGAACCCACAGGAAGTTTATCATGAAGCCATCTGTGGACACCAGCTTATCGTCGGTCTGTAGTCCCAAAGCAGCAAATACAATTGAAAAAAAGAAATTAATAAAAAATAAAGAAAGATAATAAATAAAAAAACCACGATGAATACAGCATGAGTAAAATTACTTGTTTATTAAAATAGTGTTAAAACAAGACCAATGTATAGCTGCATTTGGGTTACAGTTTAATCAGATGTGTGTCATCACCTGCATCTGAGCCTTCTTCACATTACGATTCACTAGAGCTGCCATGTAGCTGAGAGCAGCCTCCCGCGTTTCTCCGTTTAGCAAGATGTTGTGAAGGATTTTAAAAAGATCACCCTGTAAACCACAAAAACATAATTTCTATAAGTGATAGCGTAATTTAATTAATGGAATCAGCATCAGTTCTTTATAGAACTGCAAAAAAATGTTTTTCATTCAGCCTAAAAACCTTTTAAGACAATAATTTTATCTGTACTGACTAGGGCTGTGTAAAGAAAACTGATACAGCTTATTACTGTGATTTGTTTTTATCTTGTAACATCTAGTATCGATACAAACTTTAATTATGTTTTAAACTTATTTACTTATTAACTTAGCAGTGACACATACGGCCATAGTCTCGGAAGCAAACACAGTGGAAAAAAAGCCTTCCTCCAGTTTGTATTTGTTATATTTTTGGCTAGTTTCCCCCAAATTATTAAAAGCTATTGCAATATGAATTATATTGCAATTATTTGGGATAGTGACAAATAATAAGATCATGACCCATGGTTCAATTTTCGCTTGGCCTACCGATGAATTGTTACTTTTTTTAAACTATTTTACTACCGGATATTGTTTGTTCGAGTAATTTACAGGCTACAGACACGGCCTCTCTATGAGATTCACAGACGTGTGATCACAGATAATGTGCTGCACCTCTAATTAGAATGTAACAAAATATATTGTATTGTGAACATGATGAGGAAAACCATAATTTCGAATACAAAAATCCTGTTTCATACACAAGCACCTCTACTTTACAAAGCAAATATTCCAGCTAAGTGTTTGAAATAACACACAACAAAGCACTTACCCTGGCAGACTCCAGATAATGTTGCAGGGACTGGCTGACCACACGCGTGTTCTCCATTGTGATAGCCGGGCCTGAGAAGTATTTGTCTCCCACTCTTGTCTTGTATGTAAGAATATTAACAAGGATTAAAAATTATACCCTTAATTTCGCAATGTGTTGTATTTATGTTGCTGCTTTATATAAATTTACTTACATCATCCTCTGCGAAAACAGAAAGACTAAAGAATGTGCCAAGAAAGGAGAGTCTCTGAATTTCTCTGCCTGCCCCAGGACTTAAAGGATCAGGACACCACAGTGGAAGGGAGGTGATCTGTATAGTGTGCAGACATTTTGTACAACTAGTCACATTATATCCTAAAAAAACAGATCAGCGAAGTTGAAAATAAAAAAAAACTTACCAAATTACACACAGGGTGTGTCTTTCCAAACTTTATTTCACAAAGCTCTGATAAAGCCTGTAAAAGTGATGCAAATAAATTGTTATTTTTTAAAAGCACAGGTGCTTTTAAACTTTATACTATACTATTCACCTCATAATATTGCAATACTGGAGGTGGGTCTAAAATTTGAAACACGGCAAAAAAAATTATAACTTGTAACTTTGTTATAGCTCCTCGTATATAACAAAGAACATACTAAGACATTTAGAGGTTAGTCATCAATTTAAATCAGGAATGCATTAAAAAACTCATTAAACCATAATTTTCTTACCATTAGAGGGTATTTAAAATTGTCGCTGTCAAAGGAACATTCTTTCACAGCTAATGCAAGCCCTTGGAGAATAGGGACAAAAATCTATGAAAGGAAAGAGGGTGAGAGATTAGAGACTAGTGCAGCTTAAAAAGATGCACCAAAACAGATCCACTGTTTACACCAAATGGCAATTTAATTCTTTGTATGAATAAATCACATACAAAGTCATGTTCAACACATGACAGGAAAATGCACATGACAGGTTGTTACAAAAACCCATCAGCAAAGAGCTTAGACAATAAAGGACAGCATTATTGTAGCAGTCTGCGGGCACCCTGGAAATGTGTATTTTAAGTATCAAAACACCGTGTGAGAGAGGAGAAAAAACATCCTGCAAGTAATCTTCGAAGGCACCCTGCTGCTTTAAACATAGCATACCGTACTGCCTCCAAAAATTACTGAGCACTTCAGATGAGAGATTTGATGCCATTGATCATGAAAGATTAATCAAGTCCACCTCCTCAGCTTCAAAATGTAAAGTGAATTAGCATGCATCGGATGCAGCACTTCCCACCTGTTTAAACACTTCCTCCTCCTGGTGAGTCATGCGCACCAGCTCCTGGATAAAGCCATAAGGAAGGTTCCGGCACAGCATGTAGGGCACCAACAAGGAGGGCTGCAGTGGGGCCCTGGGCAGGATTGTAAAGAGTATAAGCTAGAATTGTGCTCATTATTTATAAACACAAAGCAATATAAGCTATAAAAGCAGGGTTTCAAAATATAATTCGGGTACATTTTGTACTTTAGTGTCTGTAATTAACTGGCGACCAACTGAAAATATATTTTAACTCATAACCCTACAAAGGATGAAGCAGTCAAACAAGAAAATCAATGGACTTTATTATAAGAACAAAGTTGGCAAATGAATGGTTAAAAATATAATTAATAAACAAAATAATACATGTTAAAAGACATTCCGAAAGCATTTAAATTACATTTTCGCTGCAAAGCAGTTGCGCTTTTTTTTTAATTTAAAACTTTTAAAGATCTTTTTAACACCTAAACATAAATTCATGACCACTAAACCCACAATGTAATTACACATCTTAAAGGCTCTCATACTTCCGGTGCTTCTCTTAGTGTATGTGTATTGTATGCAGTTTCAAAGGTCTCTCAGACAAATCTCATACATTTTCAGACAGAGACATAAACCATCACAAAAATGTATAATTTTTTGCCATTTCTTATTACATTTGCACCCATTACCCATCTGCTACCTCATATTTTCTCCAACATAATAACTACATCACTGAGGATTTTTAAAACATCCCCTACATATTACACCAGTATAAATCTATTCAAAATATGTTCATTTTCATAAGCAGACCAATTAGAAATGACACGCCAAAGACAGAAGACTTTATAAATTACTGACCTGGTCAGCGTAAGAGCCCCCTGCAGAACAAGAGCAGCATGGGAAATACACTGGGAGCGTATGTTGCTGAGCAGCTGACTGACCACCAACTGGCTACACATCTACAACAAAACATGACATTCAGAATAAGAAAGTACAGCAGGCGGAATTCTTTATAACATACGCCACAGGAATAAAATTCCCCATTCTCAACAGTAAGGAGATTTACTTGTACTTCGAGAAGCATATGAAAGATTTTTATTTTTAGCTACAGTTGTGCAAGAAAGCTCTGTAGTTGACATTTGATTTGTTTGGTTCATTAGAGCAAGCTAAACAGCAAATACCTTGGGAGCTTTTCTCTCCTCCATGCCCACACTGTCAAAGCGCTCAATGAGGTAGTTCAGCATCTCTGTCTCCTTACATGCCTCGATGGTGAAGCGGTCACTGCCTGAGTCACCAGACAATCCACCACCGGATGCACCCAGACTATATGAAAGACAGGGATAAACATAGAAACAAGCCAGTCGTTATCAACAGCAAATACAAGAAAATTTACAGCCTCTACACTAAGAAAAATCTTTTAGGCTTTGTGTTAGAAACAAATTAAATACATGGGATACAAAGCATTTAACAGCAGATATATGCAGCTTAAAGAAAACAAGATCACAAGTGCTTTTTTAAAATTTTTCCCTCTTAGGAGCTCAATGTTTGCTACTGACATGACCAGAACACACACAGGTCAATAAAAAAACGCTTTGACATAGCGGGCATTAGTGAAGATTAAGGGGTGAGAGGACACACTCCACAGCACACACTTGCCTCCCTTATTAGTCATGTTATTTATTGAAGTAAAAATTAAATTCTAATTTAATACATTGATAATTGACAGGAGCCTTATTTAAAAAGGTTCAATGGACAAAGATAGAGACAATAAATAAAAGAAAAGACTTAGGTTATGTAATGTTAAAAGTTGGATCAGCTGGATCATATTCATGCAGTAAATTAGTCCGAAGACAGAGCAGATATTATGTTAAATAACAAAAAAAAACACAACAATCTTGTAGGCTAAATAAAATGTCCCCCTAAAACATAAAACAAGCTAATAAATACGGCGCTAACTCTAAACCACTGAGCTATGTTTTATAGCAGGCTCCATTTCTTTTGCCAGCACAGGGCACAGTGTGTTTATGTTAGTGGCCAGGCAACACTCTAAAGTATGCAACACACACTGGCACTGGTACCTTGACCCAAACTGAACCCCAGAATAATCCTCCTCCTCTTCCTCCAGCTCTTCATCACTGCTCTCTTGAGACATGTCAGACTGGCCAAACAGAAGGAGCGGAAAGGGGCTGGTATAACCACAGCACACAGGATAAGTGCCATTTGGGAAGAGATGAGATTTGAAAGGAAGTACATGGAAGTGGGGAGTTGTGACATACATCAAAAGGAAGGCACAACACTAGTGGCAATAACATATCAGGCAAACCTTACTAAAGATTGAATGAGCTACAGAGCAACTGAAGAAAACTATACAGCAGCATTAAGTAGAATGTTCTGGTCAAAAATCTAAAAAGGTTGGAACCTATCCTTTAACTGGTTTGTGCACCTGCATGCTGGGGTTAACGTTATATAATGTGCCTTACGCTTGTCTAATAAAATAATTAGGTAACAACAAACTACATCATACAATAACCAAATATGCAAGCAAAAATTTTACAAGCAAAAATTTCACAATCAGTTGTTGCAGCTGTTGTCATTAAGTTTATAGATGTAGTGGGCAAAACGTCACTTCTAACACAGTAAGAAGATACCTAGAGGGCATCCAGGAGGCTAGAGCAGTTCCTCGGGCTGTAGTAGTGGGAGAGTCAGGTACGATGGGGAATGGGGCAGATGTTTGACGAATGTGGAGTCTGGGAGATGGCAAAGGAGCAGGCTGGGCTGTCAGGGGTGTGGATGCAGCATGGGTAGGAGTAGACAAGCCAGACCTAGGGCTTACACTCATAGGCAACAAGGAGCCCTGAGAGGAGCTATTTAAGTATGGTCTGTACCTCTGGGAGATGGGCAAGGGAGCAGATGGTGTTAAATAGGGAGAACTTAGATAGGGCACTGATGGATTGGTAGAAAACTGAGGGACAGTTAAAGGGGCAGGTTGAGGTAGAAATGATGAGTAAGGGGAGGGTGAAGAGGGAGATAGTAGTGAAGGGGAAGTGAAGGGTGTCTGTACAGGTGGAGCTCCCATTCTGGCAGAATTTTGACCAAGGTATGGACTACATCCATACAGACTGAAAGCAACAGAAAATTGCCATAAAAAGAAAATATAGTACATGATTGATAAAATAAAAATTTTCAAAGACAGAAAAATACAAAAACCATAATATTAATTATTAAGAATATTAAATATAAAGAAAAAAATGCTACAAAAACAACATAATTCTTATTTACATGAAATAACATGTTGCAGTGCATATTTTAATGCCCAAATCTGCATGTTTATAACATGTATATACATAAGCGCCATTGTTTGACCACACTTGCCTAGACAGAGAGCTGGAACCAAATGAGCCTCCACAGGGCATCATGGGACTGCTTCCCTGGCTGAAGGGCGGAATCAGAGTCAGGTGGCGGTCTGGAGATTTGGCAGCAGTAATTGGCTGTGATGTGGCGGTCAGGCTGGCGAAGGGGTTGCAGCCACGTGATTGAGTAGACATCATAAGAACTTCCATCAAAATCTGGCCAATCAGGTCTTTGAAGTCAGAATAGACTAGTGGAAAGGAAACATTATATGTAATTATGATAATCATGGTACATGGGGTTAAAAATAAAATCTCCATAGATCCTCCCTTGCTTGCATTCTCACTCTCTCACACTCTCTCTCACCCTCTTTTGGATTTTGCTGGAACTCTGTAGCTAATAAAGGTAGAAAGATGACATCACGGTCCTGCTCCTTCCAGGAGACGCGGAGTATTTTGCAGATGAGCTGCAGAGCCTGCTCCTCAGACACATCTAGGTTAGATGATGAGTCCTGCAATACAACAGGCAGTTATATTGAATTGCTTATGGCCCATACAAAACTTTATTGAAGTACAGTTCATTCATTCATTCATTCCATCTTCTATACCCACTTATTGCCTAACTCTGGGTCACGGGAGTCTGCTGGAGACTATACCAGCACACATATGGCGAGAGGCACGGGTACACCCTGGACAGGTCGCCAGTCTATCGCTGGCCCACACATAGACAAACAGCCACTCACCCACTCTTTTACACTTACCCCTATGAGCAATTTAGAGTCACCACTCGACCTAATAAACACGTTTTTTGAAATGTGGCAGGAAACTGGAGTCAAACGAAAAAGCAAAGTCTGCTCAAATAACAGCAACATGAAATTATCATTAATGAATTACGCGTTTTCAAATAAATCCTCTGAAACGTGTTCTGTGCCTCAAAACTTTTTCTGCCAGACTAGTCTTGTTAATAAAAGAGGTCAAAATACAATGTCCAGACTATTTCAAACAGGACCACTACAGCATCCACATCCTTACAGCTATGTGAACAGAAAAACATCTCAAACCGCATGTCATTTCTAGGCCTGAGGCTAAAAAGCTACACCAGCAGAAAATCACATCAGACTTCCCACCCCTTAGCCACAAACAATAATCAGAGGCCACAGCGGGCACAGGCTTGCTGACAGTAAATTTCTAAGCACTGAAAATATATTAGCTGTTCTAATGAATCTTAGGTTCCTGCTGCCAAATGCAGAGTGTATGTTCGTAATTTTGTTTACCAACACACATGTTATCTGAATATTGTATTTGTGTAGCCAACGTTTGTTTACGTACTAATAGCTACTTCTAGCATGGTCATGTGGCATATCATCAGGCACAACTCCTCTTGAGTTTATAATGCTTCGAGAAGGGGCAAATGCAGAAATTCTTTTAATGCCTTTGTAACAAGTATTTACCTTTTCAGACAGGTTGCGTTTCTCCCTGCGGTCACTATCCTCTACTTCCATGTTCTCAATTCCTGAGTCCACATCCACCTGGGACATGCTACAAACAAGGCCAAACAAAGAAGGTATGTTTGTATATTGCTTTATGCAGCCAATAAGTGGGTAACTATATTAGGATACAAAATAAGTGATTAATAACAGCACAGGTAAAGGCTTGCGACTAATATACATTGTGACAAAAATTTGATGTTGGTAATAAATTACAGAACAAATGCCATAAAACAGCCTTACCTTTTTTCGCAGGATGCTGTGTCTATGTCCATGCTTTGGGAACGGGACATGGACTGAGACTGGGTCTCAAGGCTGTTGGAGGGGGAGCTGGAAAGAGAGCTGACTCCCTCACTGCTCTGGCTGCGATAAGCCACCCCTAAATGAAAAAACATATATAAAGTAAGATGCCAATACCTACGGTGTGTAGTTGAAGCTCAGATAGTTAAGGCTCCAAGTTGTTGATTGGGGTTCAAACCCCAACACTGCCAAGCTGCCCCTCCGACAACAGCTTCTATGCGAATAAATTATTATTATTTTTTTAAAAAGGTCATAGAAAGAATCATCAGCACTGCCAATAACATCTGTGTAATGAATGAATTTCTTTATAAGTCTATTTGCAAAATTTGGCAGACACCCTACACAGCAACTTACACTTCTCTTTCATACAACTGAGCAACTGGGGATAGCGGCCATGCTCATGGGCCAGGCATTGATAACTTGATGGTGGTAATATTTAAATCCTAACTTTCAAGTTAGCAGTACTTAACCACCTTAATCACTGCACTACCAATTCCCCCATATATGAACTACAATGCTTGTGTAGGATTGGTCAGAAAGTGTTAACACTTACATTCTTTCTATAGAAGCAAATCACAGGGAGTTACATGGCAACCACACCACAAAATCTAATCACCACATGATACAATAAATACATAAGTATCTACCGAATCAATGATGAGCTTGTGGAAAAGTGCATCTGCTGTCTGAGCTTTGTACCATTCACAAGTCAACTATAAGTTATAGAAAAAGATAAGGCTTAAGATAATTGCACTTCCAGGTTTCGTGCTTGGGTTTTATTTTCCAACTAAGTGAAAGTAAAAACATGAAAGTAAACGTTTACAGCAGCTGTTTTTGGGGTTTTTTTTCCAACTAAGTGAAAATAAAAGCATGAAAGTGAATGTTCACAGTTGCAATAAAAAAGGTCAAAGCAACTAATATTTGATGAAGGTTCAAGGAATTTACATGCAACTATAATCTGAAAAGACAATTTTTTTTGTTATTTAAAAAGAAAACACACATTAATACACGTTAAGGCATAAAACATTTTGGGCCACAAAACGAGACACAGGCGTGTAACTACTCATTAGGCAACATCACACCACTCCTTTCTTAAATCATTTTCCTATATAAGCACACTGTGATGTGTATAATTTCTTACATAATCATGCTCTGACAATAGAGAGATTTAAATCAGCAGGTTTGTTTACGTTAGAGCTCATTTTACTTTACAGGACATGCTGTTGAAATACCACTGTAAATCATATAAAACAGACAGGATTGAGCCACATATAAACAATTTAGCTGGTTATTTCTATAATGGTGGCAGCATTTATTGATTTGACAGAAATACATTAGCATAAACCATACTTTACATGTCTTTTCTTAGCTTCAAACTCAAGAAACTCAAATAGTAACAACAAACAAGATCAGCGTGTTCACAACCCCACACCCACAAAATGACAAACGTAGATGATCTTAATTCCCAATTTAAAGACCGAAGCCTTTACTACATACAACCCTTCATACAACTAGATCTGTGCTGGTACTTTAATGTTGCTTTTCCCTAACGTGGATACGAGATGCTGTTTTTAACAAAATATTATTTAAAATCAAATTTAAAAAATGTATTATTATTATTCTACTTGCAGATAATAATGTTTACCCAAACTACTTTTAGAATAAAACCCATTTTTAAAACGTACCAATTTTACAAGCGCAGTTTATGGCCCCGATTCAAACAATCCTGCACTACATCTCAAAACACAAAATGCAGAGATAAAGAAGATAAAGTGTAACTTTTCGGTTGTAGCAAACTCCTTCTGTTTGAATTTGCTATATTAAGTAACAATCTAAAGCAGGGGTGGGCAATCTTAGTCCCGGAAGGGCCGGTGTCCTGCAGAGTTTACCTCCAACTGGCCTCAACACACTTACCTGTAAGTTTTAAGTATACTTATAAAGCTTTTGATTAGTTAATTCAGGTTTGTTTGATTAGCGTTAAAGCTTAACTGCAGGACACAGTCTCAAGATAAATAATTAAATATATTCCCTTTTGTTACAGTTCACATCTTTTTTTAAAAAAAAACATAAAGAAGCACTTTGTTGAAATGTATTTTCTGAAATACTTTAGTTCTTTATAGTGGTGAGATTAATTTTTTTGTTCTTCAGAGATATGACAGGCCAATACAAACTATTTTCAAATACAACATTTAAATTTTAACATGATGTTATAGGTTGAGAACCTCTGATCTGGGTCAGTGGATTGCAAGAACACTTGTAACTACTAGACAGTAATCCCAGGACAAGAACAAATTATTGTTCTATCACATCTATACAGGGCTCGGGCTGAACTCCAGCCAAGGTTGTAGTCAGATGCTGACAGTATGACATGGCACTTTTTATAGGGTTTTTAGCTGCCTGATTTAAAATGCAAACTATCCTTGAATAGATTATATAAATGCTCTCCAGGCTCTAAGGGGTTATCTTCACACCCAAGTTCTAAAATTAAAATGGATTCCATTCCAGAGTGCTAGAATAAAAGTTTGTTTACAACCGGATGATTATTACTTCACACATTAAGTTTGATTTAATTACGGCTTTGTAAACAAGTTTAAAGCCAAGCTATGTGATGGTGCAATATAACAGAATTTGATCCAGACGTTGCTGATGGATGCATGCCTGAAAGCAGTGCATCACCAAGTACTGACAGGAAAAAAAATAATGTCCTGCAGATTTTAAATATTTAAACTAATTGAAAAATTAAAACAGTACTCTTACCCGAAGCCCCAATTGGGGAAGTTGCGGGCGTAACATTTTGAGCACTGAGGCCAAGAGAATGAGATGGTGCTGATGGCAGGGGCTGTGGTGAGGCCCCAGAAGGCCCAGGCAGTGGTTCTGGAGGGGTCTCTCTCTGTGGTGAAGTCAAAGGGGTGCTCAAAGGGGTGGTTGGCTGAGACGTCTGTCCTCCAGCTAACCGGGCCAGCCGCCTTCTCCGAATCTGTAAATGACAAATTATTTATTCATTCTTTCCCCCTTAGTAACCACCTTATCCTGGTAGGGGGCACTAGGTGCATGAAAGGGCAAGTTAGAGAAGCCACTCAATCTGGGCATTTTAAGGCAGAAAGAATGCACAGACATAATAGTGAAGTTCTCAGCCACTGTAAAATTTTATATACCCAAACATTACATTACAGTGAGAAAAAGAGCTAAAAATAAATAAATAAAATTAGAACCCTAGGCAAAATAAAAACCAAACTCAATTTCTCCATTTTAATGTATTCTGCAACACAATATTGCAGCCGTTCCGCAGTCAGGCGCTGCAACAGAATAACCACACACTCAGAAGGATCATCACACACTTGTGTGACTCAGAACATCCTGGGACAGTAAAACAAGGCTCACAAGCCTCCCTGATAAAAGCAACCAGCAACTCACCAGAAAGATGAACACAAGCCGGATAATTCAGCCCTATGTGGATTAAGACTGGATTAAGGTTTTCGTAAACCTTATGGGTTGACAAAACATGATAACTTAAGAATATAAAAGAATGCACCTTATTTCCTAGCATTTAGGCTGGATAAAACGTATTATTCCCCTGACTCCTTGATGTATTTATATCGTATAAATGCGTGTTAACTGAGCAGCCTGCACAGCAGCTTGTCTCAAAATAAAGCACCAGCAATGCTGTGGATTTTAATAAGTGGGGTTGGATATAAATATTTAATAACATATCCCACAATTACTACTTATTACTAACAATTGATGAGAACCAAGTAATTCTGACCTAAGAGTTTTCTCTATTCCAGCAACAAATCAGTGGAATGTACTTGGTATGAAACTTTTTATCATTCATATTTATCATCTATACCTGATCATTCCCTAGCTCTGGGTCACATAGGGTAAGCGATAGGACCCTGGCCGAACCTGGGATGTCACCTGAGGTGACCGTGCTAACTACTACGCCACTGTGCCGCTCTTATGTTTTAGCATACAAAAAATAATGACAAAGTTTGCCATTGTCATGATTAACCATAAACCTCACTGGATTATGATCATATTTTGAAACAGCTGCAAATTTGTTTATAGTACTTATTTATAAAAAATATATTATCAGAACATACTAATGGTTAAAAAGGTTTTTTATTTAAAAAAGTTCAGTGTAATGTGAAGTGTAAATCTGAGACAAAATAATAAAATACTCCAACTGAAACCATGATCAAAAAAATTAAGTTATGACTGTTGATCAAAAGTTCATGGGTTCAAAGCCCATCACTGATGCAAAAAAGGAAGACTTTTAACTGCTCATTTATAAAGGTGGTAGCTTAACAGTTAATGTATTATTTTAAAATTACAATACAAATTGTATTCATCACACATGACTATACACAGTGAGTGACGTGGTGGTGTAGTGGTTAGCAGGGTTGCCTGACAACAAGGTCCTGGGTTCAAATCCCAGGCATGGAGTATTTCTGTGCGGAGTTTGCATCTTCTCCCCGTGCTTGCATGGGTTTCCTCTGGCTACTCCGGTTTGTGCAGTAGATTGATTGATGACTCTAAATTGCCCATAGGAAAGAATGGAGTGCGTGTGGTTGTGTGTGTGTGTGTGTGTGTGTG
>JAOTQW010000015.1:3230123-3260102 GCA_026260075.1 Sisor rabdophorus
GTTATATTATATATATATATAAAACCTATTTTATATATTTTGTATATGTTTAAGATTATTACATTCTTATTACTTCCATCAGACAGCTCACATCAAATGCTTCCCCTGTCCTGTTTACCTCCATAGGATTGACTGTGATGGTGAGGGCGGAGTCATCCCAGTCCATTTCATTCTCTTTGCCGTTCTCCTGGTCCCTAATGGTGTGCTGGTGCGCTGCCCGGATCCTAAACACTCCCAGAATAATCATAAACACCAGGAAGCTTACACACACCACGATGACGATTGTGGCAGCACTGGGGACGACTGTAAACCAAGAGAGACAGGCACAGGTAGATGTGTTAAGGCACAGCGTACAGCATTGATTAAATCAATACAGTGGATTTATTATTTTACTTTAGACCTACAGATAGCCATAACAGGGTCATTCCTTCATCTTCTATACCTGATTGTTCCCTAACCCGGGGTCAGGGGGATCTGCTGGAGCCTATCCTAGCACACATAGAGCAAGAGGTAGGGGTACACCCTGGACAGGTCTCCATTCTATCGCAGGGCCACACACAGGCGAACGACAAGAAGGTCCGGGCAAAATGTCTTTCTGTGTGGAGTTTGCATGTTTTCCCTGTGCTTGCATGGGTTTCCTCCCACAGTCCAAAAAACATGTGCATTAGGTTGAATGGTAACTCTAAATTACCCATAGGTGTGAGTGTGTGTGGATGTTTAAAACATAAAAAAGGAAGTGACCAGGTGTAAACAGGAGATATCTGATAACTGCCGAAAATTATTTTCATGTCCTGTCCTTCTGGCTTTAAACTATACAAAAACTCACAGCAAACCTTAAATAAACCACAATTTTTTTGAAGATTATGAGCACAATGATTGTTTTTTGGGGTCCTGTACTAATACTAAAAGTAATAGCGAATTCCTGTTTCCAGCATTCTGAGCATCTGTACAGATGTACATATGGTCAAAAGCAGGGGGCAGGGATAATAAAGCCATACCTGAAACTTGATGTGTGTTAGCCAGGTTGTGTCCAGACAGGTCCACTGAGGCGTGCTTGACTTGGTTGATGAACTGGGGCTGATACATGGCATTATTAGCATGCTCAACTGGGTTAGCTGTGTGAATCACATTGACCTGAGACAACAAACAAAGAGCAAGACTGACCATTTTATTCTATTTAAGTCCTGTAAATATAAAACATAACATGATACCGTTTCATTTAATATTGTAATTCATTATTGGTTAGTGGTTAAGGGGTTGGACTGATCCCAGCAATACCTGGCTTCAATTCCCAGCACCACCAAGTCACTTCTGTGGGCCACTAAGAAAGGCTTTTAACCCCTAATTACTGAGTTGTAAAAAGAGATCAAAAAGAAGTCACTCTGCCTAATTTGTCTTGATAGTATATTGATATTCTAACCTTTTTTTCTATACTATATTTTTAATTTGTTTTCTCTTTTTATAATAGGACAGACTGAGAAATACAACAGCAAATTTGTTGGGGAGGGGGGGGGTGGAAACCAGAGCAAGAATTGAACCCTGTTCACCAGAGTGCGCATGTGGCTGTTGGTGCCATAACTCACTACACCATGGCACCGGACATAACTTTTTTAATGGATTTTTGTTTGTGTTATTTTTTTTTATAATATATTGTATTGTTGTATTGTATGATACTATTGTAATACATACAGCAATAATATTGTGCTATATTGTATTGTCACAATACCATATATCACGATACTATTGCAATACAATCTATATCGCAATAATATTAAGATATATTCTATTGTGACTTTTGTATAACAATGCCATTTTATTTACTCTTGGAGGCCCCATGGTGGTCATGTCGGCCTTATGCTGCCACTTAGTTTACTTATTCCTTTAGACAGCTCTGCATATATACACACACACAAACATACACACACTCACATATATGCAAAGGTATATCAAATGGGTCTTACCTCAACCTTAAAGTCATTGCTGATGTACCGGCCATTGAGCTCTGAGCAAACCAGCTTGAACTTTCTGTCGAACAGAGCCTCTGTATGCCAGTTCCTATACCGGATCAAGTGCAGAACCTGCTCGTAGTTGGCCATTGTGTTTATACCTAAACCAACATGAGAACAAACCATTAGCTAAAACATTACATTTAACAGGTTCCTCAAAAAAAAAAACCTTGTCAATCTTTATTCAGTTGGGGTTTTTTTCAGTGAAATAACACACCCGTGATGACCATGCCCATGTTGGAGGAGCTAATTTCCAGGCCTCGCTGCTGAACCTGAACCAAATCCACCTCCAGACTCTCATGATTTCCATCCAGATCTTCTCCAACAACATTCACTTCACACGTGTCCAGGTTATGCATGATCTCCTCAGACACCACAGACTCTTGCACTGCCAAAAAAATATTTTTATATTAATACAGATCTGATATTACTTTATTCTCATTCAGAATGCCAGGTCTAATCAAGATTTTTATGTTCTTTATGTTATTTTCAGAACATCATAGCATTTTTCACGTTTAATAGTGTTTTTTTTCTTCTCAATGTTAATTTGTCTTTTCACACATATTTCTTAATCAATCTACACAGCTTTCTGTGAGAATGAACCTGTGGGTTCGTCCTCCCCCTCCACCTCAGCCTCCACCTCCCGTGTGATGGTGCTGACAACACGGAGTTCAGGGAACAGCGTCACACCCTCTGAGCTCTCAAACTCGGCTGCTCCTCGGGCAAAATGGTCAATTCCACTGAGGCTGATCTTTGGTTCCTCTGGCTGAAGGACCATCACATAACCCTCAGCATCAGGCACCGTGATGCATGTCTCCTCATTGAAGCACCTAAGCAAAAACGGTGCATGAAGCGAAAGAAAATGTGACCCCTCGCTTTATAAATATACTAATTTAAATAATATCAGTCAGTTGTAGGAAAAAGAAATAGAAAGTTTAATACTGACTTGACTGTGGTGGTGACACGCAGGTGGCGTATTCCTGGTGTGGGAAACTGTCTGGAGTTTAGGTAGGAAATGTGCTGCATGACCTTTTCAAAACTCTCAATATCATCTCCCTCCAGAGTTAGAGACGATTGATTGGGGTTAAAATCCACCTGCAGAAAAGTAATGAGTCAATTCATTAAATCACCACACACAATCTTCAAAATACAGCTAATTTTACTGATATTTATTTATCCCATTTCAGAACTGCGAAACACATTTTAACACTTGTATGACTGTGGATGATGTGTATAACTGTGGATGACTTGTGTAACTGTGGATAATGTATATGACAGGATGGCGTGGGTGACTGTCGATGTAGTGTTTGACTGCGGATGGTGTGGATAAGTGTGGATGTTGTGCATAATGCGTGACTATGGATGATGTATATAACTGGGGATTACGTGTATGACTGTGAATGACGTGTCTGATTGTGTATGCCGTGTATATAACTGTGGATGACATGTATAACTGTGTATGATAGCCTGAGAAAATCAAATAAGTAAATGATTATAGTAAATAATTACTAAAACACTGTTCATTTGAACAAGTATATAAATTAACTGAAAATCTCTAAACTAAATGAACCCAGAAGCTTTATTGCGGTCAGGCATTTTAGCTATTTTTAGCTCTATCAATAACAGACAAAAGCTCACACCTTCACAGCAGAGGCCACTTCCTCTGGGAGCTGAACATCCAGACCCTCCTTACAGGTATACAAGCAGTCGATCACCTTCTTATTCTCCAGCTTTCCAGTGCGGATCATCAGCCCTGCCAAATTTCCTCGGAAATACTGGGTCATGTGAGCGCTGCCACCTGGACAGGTTGTGAATAAATAAATTAATGGGAGTGTATAGGGAAAATCATGTTGTTCTTATCTCCAGGGACTCAAGCATGCCTTGCGTCTTTATATACACAACAAAAATAATTCATGCATGTTAGTAAGGCCACTTTGCTCTCCCGTTGCACAAAGAGAGAGAAAGAGAGAGAGAGAGAGAGAGAGAAATAAGATGACGAATACAGGCCTGCAGCCGCATGCAGCTCTGGCCCGTGCACGATGAGTGTAATTAATGTAAAAATCACAAAGATATAGATATGAAAAATGAATGGAAATGAGAAATGCGTGGAAAAAAATAATTGAGGAAAACTATTTTGGGCATGCATTTCCAAACACTGCATACACCGCATGACATTTGTAGGTCTTCTTTCTGCCCTCATACTTTTGCATCCTTTACACTTGTATTTGAAGAAGACTGCGAGCAGAGGCAGGATCTGTGCTGTGTCATTTAAAACGTTGAATTATCTCAACACTGCTGTGTAATTGTATGGTTACTCCGCAAGACAGCAGAGTTAAAACTTGCACAAGCCTGATATTCATGCAAAACAGTCATTAAAAAAATACCAAACTGTCTGCAAGCTGCAAAAAACTGGATACATTTTTAAAACATTTTTGAGATGTAAAAAGACCAACATGATCATCTGGTAAATAAAAAAAATACATTAAAAAAAGGAAATGAAGATAACAGCAGGCAGGAGGTGTTTCACAACATCTGATCAGGAGCGCCTCATGCTTTAAATGTTATGCAAATAGAAGCTGCACGTGCATCCGATTCTCACACAGCTGGAGTCAAGCTATTTATATTTCAGCTGTGCCAGAATTGCATGTATGAAGTGTTAATTCATGAACATACTGTCATATTTGTGAGATTAGGGAAAGATTTAGGCAACCTGTCAAAGGCTCTGAGCCTGTCTCTGTGTCATTGTCATGTCCTGAAAGGTCTGTGGAGGTAAGACAAGAAAAATGGGGAAAGGCAATGCTTCGCTTTAGTTAGGAAAGCACCAATAGGGATTTTCACAAAAGCATGCATTTTATTACATTTGACTACATCAGTCCATGACTAATACAATATAAATTTAGTTTTAATTAGATTTTTTAAAGATGGCATCTACTTGGCAAGCAAGAAACATATCAGTGGGCTTGAAAACTTTTATTCACTAAGGCTCCGTATAAAATCGCATACTTTCATACTATATAGTAGGCGAATCTTAATATGCAAAAAAAACAGTATGCGAAAAGTTCCAGGATGACCTTCTACTTCTGCTGAGATTTAGAAGTACACATACGATGTACACTTTACTATCCTATGAGGCTGTGAGAGAAACACGACTCGCTGTATACGGAAGTGGCGGAAAGTAGCAATGCTTTAAGTAGCTTTGAATATTTTAAGAATATTCTTCTTTTATAAATTATATATAAATTTAGGCTGCTGTGTCATGTGACAATATTGCCAATATGGCGAATGTAGTATGTTTCAATTTCATTCATACTACCTGTAATTATACTATATAGAAAGAACTTATTAAATGGTCTGCAGCTTAGTGGTAGGCAATGTTGCCTGTTTGATTGTTCTTCCCATGCTTGTGTGGGCTTACTCCAGGTACTCCGGTTTCCCCCCACAAGAACATGCCTGTTAGGTTAACGAGAAAGGAGTACTAGTGTGAAGTCGTCATGAATAAAACCTGGGTGCAGGTATAGTGGTGAAAAAATTATAAATAAGTAAATAAATATTAAACAGTCATGTGGTACATTTACTTAAAAAGTATGCGATTTTGGACAGAGCCCAACTTTTTATCTATGTTTTGTGCAAGACAGGCCACATTAATTTGCAACAGCACCGCAAAGGATATGGAAGAGTGTCACGTCTGATAGAGAGACTGAATTATTAACCTTGCCAGCAGGCGCCAATCGTGAGCTGGGTTTCGATTTTGGAGGCGTGGAGAGGGTAGTCCTCGGTGACCAGAAAGGGCTCGAAAGAAGATCCATCCACAAACAGAGACACTGCTGGGAACTCGATGTTCAGCACATAGTGATGCCATTCCTTATCACACACCTGAGGGCAAACAGAAAAATAACCAAATTAGAAAACTGCAAATACAAATGCTTAGAAAACAGTATACATCCATCCATCCATCCATTCACACGCTACAGACAACTTCAGAGACACTCAATCTACAAGCAAGACAGAGGAAGGAGACCAGAAAACCTAGATGAAACCATCATAGCACAGGAAGAACATGCAAACTTCACACACACACACACACTGTCGAGGTTGGAATTAAAGCAGCAGAACCCAAATTGATGCAAAATAAGCATGTTAACCACTAAGGCACCAATATAAGACAAGAACGCAATTTATTACATTTTTCTCTTTTGTCAGAAAATTTTACACCAAATCTTGAAAAATGCAATGAAATCCTCCAAATTATTACAGAGTGCTGTAGGCCAGTGGTGCCCAAAGCTTTTCCTATGAAAAGCCAAAGATTCAACATTAAAGTTTAATCTTAAAGCTTTAAGATTTTTTGTTGCATAATGATGACAGAAACACTTGTTGCAAAATAATGACTTAACAGGGAATAAAAAAACACCTTGCCAAACTTTTTTTTAATTTTGCCTGTCTGTGTTCCATTGATTATTGCAGGTGTATGTGTCTGTGTCTTAAAGCATGCAGCGCTGTATTGTGTATGTACAATTTGAAAAATCAGATTCATTCATGTATTTCATTCATGACTAATTTGAGATTAATTTCAGACTCTAAATCTCTGCTCAAGGGGTGGCCTAGTGGTTAAGGTGTTGGTCTGATACCAGAAAGACTGGGGTTCGATTCCCAGCTCCTCCAATCACCACCAAGCCATCACTGTGGGCTTCTGAGAAAGGTTCTTAACCCCCAATTGCTCAGTTGTAAGTCGCTCTGGATAAGGGCGGCTGGCAAATGCTGTAAATGTAAATGTGCACATTCTTATCTTATAACCCATCTTATATTCTGTTAAAAGTGATAGCTCATTGGTTAAGGTGTTGGCTTGCCAATTGGATCTTTAGAGTTCGATTCCCAGCTACACCAATTTGCTACAGCTGGGCCTTTAAACAAGGTCCCCCTAAGTCTTAAACCACAATTGCTCAGTCGTATAAAGAAGATAAATGTAAGTCGCTCTGGATAAGGATGTCTGGCAAATCCTTTTAATATTGGGAAAGGTTTGATTAATACCACCACAAACTTGCCACTGCTGGGGCCCTAAGCAAGGCCCATAACACCTAATTGCTCAGTTGTATATATAAAGAGATAAATGTAAGCCACTTTGAATAAGGGTGTTTGCCAAATACCATAAAAGCAAAAATTTGTCTATTTTCTGTAATCAAAATATTTAATCATTAAAAACACTTAATTCTTAAAAAGATTTCTGCATAGATTTAAAATACTTCACTTAATGTAAATTAATTATTTTTCATACAAATAATGTTCCAACTTTCCAAACACCTCATAAACCGTAAATATCCTATGTAAATTTCACATTTCGCATTTTTTTCTTGACGCTCATTCCTACCTCCTGTAGTATCAGCCATAAATCTGCAGGCGTTTAAAATATTTCCCCTTATACGTGTAAATTGACAGAGGCGGGTGTATCACATGCTATAAGCCATATACATACTTTATTTGAATGAGCACAGCTTCATCCTATTACTACACACAGAATCCTATTCAGTCTTAATCGGTAGAATTTTAACTATGTATGTACATAAACACTCGGGCATGTGGCAAAAATGAACCGGTAATGAAAGCGTCTTTGTTGGCTTACATGGTCAATTTTCCAGTGGAATTCTGCCGGTTTATAATTTTCTGCCTTGCTCGGGTCCTGGCGCAGGAGCAGCACCAGACGACAGTTGTGCACATACAGGGAGTAGTGATGTCTATTCATCTCTGTGAAAGACAGCAGCCAAGAAATAAAGTCATGCTTAATTAGATTTATTCCTGAGGACACATTTCACATGCTTATAATAAGACTTTTAAAGCTTTATTTTAAATATTATATATATATTAACACTATCCGTATTATCGTATTAATCGTGTCATTTCGTGCTAGGGTCAAAATTCAGTGAATGTGGATAAATGGAAATATTTATGAATTGATGTGAAATATTAAGTTAGCCTATAATAAATAATCTTTATGCCTGATCTGCCTGATAAAGCAACCGGATTTCATGCTATTTCACAGCAGGATTCAGGTCACACATTCATGTAAACCTTGCATTCCGCCTGCACACAAAATGATCTTAAAAATGCCTTTTTGGTTAGTATATTTGTAGATGACAGAAATGATGACACTGTAAACAAATACACTGAGCAAATATTAAGGTGAGATAATTTTTTTTTAAAAACACTTTGCCACAGACAATCCCCCTTACTTAAGTGGGAAATTCCCCCACATTTTCTAAACTCAGGAAAGTCAAAAAGGACATTAACATGTGTATTAATTTGTTGCCGAACAAACTACCACATGTTTATATAGTCATTTTCATATACATTTCTCCAAATTTCTAAATAATTTTAATACATTTTCAAAAGGTTCCCATAATTTCCTGTTACAATTACAACTATTTTTAAATCCCCAGTATAACGTTTTTGTTTTTTTGTTTTTTACCCATTTTCCAACCCTATTTATTACTGAATTATTTGAGTTGGATCATTCTGAACGTCCTGTTTTTTAAGTCCTATTTTTTTGAGGGGGGGGGGGTGTCACAGCACAGCTGCTTCCAGTTTACAAGGACATCCACTTGATGTAATCTGTCCCATAAGCCTCATGTCAGCTAATAACATTGTCTAGCTTTTCATACATATTCTACAAGGTCTTAATAACCACCAGAGGGTAAACCTGCTGTGGAACCCTATCAAAATTATGGGTTGGTGACTTTGTGTGTCTCCTAATGCACTTATGGAAATTACAGGGGTGAAACAGACAGCTTAAGCCTCAAAACATCAGACAATGCATGTCAGTGTTAAAGTGTACAAAAGGACAAACACCAGTTGTATCAGAATTGTACTTGATTCTGTTGTTACCTGTCTTATCAGAGTTGCAGAGAATGGTTTCTTTCTCTCGGCCACCAGGTCCATGCCTCATCCATACTGAGATTGTAAAAGGCTCCTTTAGGCTTGTGCTAATTAAACCCTCAGGAATCTTCACAGCCTGAGTGCCATTAAACTCAAAGACCTGGTCACTGTCATGGCCGTTATCAGTGGGCAGGCCTGAGGTCCAGTTAGCGGCACTGTTGGGCGAGGGCAGCAGCTCTACTGTACCGGTACTGGCTCCTGAATACACACAAAATCTTGCTAAAATCAAATGCACAGCGTAAAAAAGCATTCTAAAGGCAAAAATAAATACATAAATACATTTCCATAACTTTTTAATTTTACATATACTTTATATATAACATACTCTATACATAAAATGACTTTTTGACTAGACTATAAGAAAAAAATCCAAGAAAAATGACACAAAATGACAGGTTTAATGTATGCCAATGAACATATGGATGATTATGAGGAACTCTGTATGTTATGTTAATATAGGACCAAAATCAAACTCTTTGGCATCAACTCAACTTGTATTATGAGGAAGGTTAATTGGTGCCTATGACCCCAAGAACACCAAACATGGAAGTGGAAAAATTATGCTTTGGTGGTGTTTTGCTGCTAAAAAGATAACTTTACTACATATACTGTCAAAATGTAGGTGAAATCATCCTCTTTCCCTCAAAAAGAGCATTGGTTTTGCCAATGGTTTGTGGATATTCCAGCATGACAATGATCCAAAACACATAGCCAAAGCAAAAAAAAGAGGTATGTAGATCCAGAATGTAGATGCTGGATTGGCCTAGCCAGTCTTCAGACCTTAATCTCATTTAAAAACTGTGGAGAAAGAGCTGGAGGATCGAGGTGCCAAACGTCAGCCTTAAATCCTTTAGGGTCTGCAAAGGGGCGTGACATGAAAAATCCCTTTTGGAATTTGTGCAAACCTGGTCAAAACTATAAGAAACTTTTGACCATGGCAAGATTTTTGTCAACAAGCATTATATCTTGTTTCGGTGAAATATTTATTTTACTAATTATAATGCAAATCAATTGTTTAAAAAAACATTTTTATAGTTTAATCACTTTATGTTGTGACCCATACAGCAAAAAGAAATTGCGGTGACTCACCACACAGAAGGTGCAAGGATTTCTCAGAGTATGTGTCTCGGTCGCAGCCCTTGCCAATGTGGTTGGTCTCCAGCTCGATGGTGGCTTGGATGGAGGTGATTGGCTCATCACAGGTCTCTAGGTGAATGCTGGGGAATAGGGCCAAGCTTCCGGTGCCAGGTTCATACTCTATTCTTTTATTAAAGCCTAAGATATAAGACACAAACATAGTGTGTTAATTATCTTAGGAAATAAAGTGATACCAGTTTGTCATGCTACACTAATTAAGCAGACTGTTTCTGTTAAGCAGTCACTGTTAAACACCAAAAAACCACAAGACTAATTATTTCTTAGGATTTGCTAATTAGTCTAAACAAAGCAGTTTAAAGCCTGGCTTAGCAAATTCTATGCACAAGACTTGAATACCTTGCCAGCTTGGTTTGCAGGTTGGTTTGACATTGATTTTGACGAGGACATCCTCAGAGGCCCGGTTCTTCCCACAGTCGAAGGCGGTCACCGTCAACTTATAGCCACGCTCTTTACTGTAGTTCAGCTTTTCAGTGTTCCTGAGATTGCCTGTGTGTTAACATTAAAAAACTTTAGCAACATGCCCTGAAATCTGTTGATGCAAATTAGGCCAGTTTCACCTTCAGCAGGAGGAAATAATAATAATGCATTTCAGCTCACGGCTAATCTGCACTCTAAAAATAGGACTGGCTTTTTGGCCCATCACGGCAGACACGTCCCTTGTCTTACCGTCCTTGTCAATGCTGAAGGGCATGTCGGGGGTGACGATCTCATAACTGCAAATTTGACTGAACTGGAAAGAGCAGTCAGCATCGACCGCCTCCACCTTCAGTATGCTGTCGTATGATTTGCCCTCGAGAACCGTGGCCTTATAGGACTTCTCCTTGAATACTGGTGAGTACTCGTTCACGTCGTTCACTTGAATATGGACAGTTGCCCTGTAAGTAAACAAAACATCAGTGCCAAATGAACTGCTGCCAAGCAGGACCACCGGTGACGCAGACTTTATTGATAAGTTATTGATAGCCGATAGCGAAGGAACTTATATATATATATATATATATATACCTTGTCTTTGATGCATCATATTCTGGGACATTTTCAACCTTATGAAATATAACTAATATAACTTACTTGTGAGATTTCTTCATGTTGTCTCCATCAGGTCCCTCTCCACAGTCATAGGCCTGGATGGTGAATGTGTGCTCTTTCTGAAGCTCACAGTCAAGCTTGTCCTTGGCCCGGATCACTCCTTCGCCTGAGGACTTGTCCAACAACACCGCCTCAAACGGAACGTTCTGGCCATGAATACGGAAGCCGCAAATCTCCCCTGGACATGTGGAAAAAAGGTCAAAACGCAATGGCTCAGTCCAGAGACTCTCAGACCAAGTCAAACTTTATCTGCAGCATATTATATGTTTAAAATTATAAATTAAAATAGACCAATGGCAAAAAGAAACAGCACAACACACTTAAATTAGAACAGCCAAAGTTAATTTGGCAGCCAAAGGGGTTGGTACTTTGGGGTCTGTGGAGTAAGCTGTAGAATGGGTAAGTATTTAGGAGGGGAGAGGGGGGGTCAAGGGGGGGTTAAAAGGATAAGGCTGAATGTCTCGTCCAAGCCACTTGGTCACATTGCATCCAGTCATGCAGAAAGAAACCCAGAATGTTGACAGGCATTCCACAGGAACACTTGTTATAAAAGGGCAGAAAGAAAATCCAACAAAACAGTAAATTGTTGTGCGTTGGCCAGTTTATCCCTATCGCAATTATATCTTTATGAAAAACACCACTAGCTGGTTTAAGTAAAGAATAAACAGAAAAGAAAGCAACCAGTAACAATAACAGTTGAAATCCTGATAATGAGTCATAACATAAAGGTTTGGCTCCATCCAAGACCTTAAAAACAAACAAACAAAACACAAAGAAAAAAACTAAATCTTTTCTTATAGATATTTTAATAAACTCCTTCAATAATCATAAATAAATGTGATAGAAGTCTTCCTGTGCAATGTTGTCTCTTTTACAGCATTAAAAAACTAAAAAAATGGTAAACGTGAACTGGGGAAGCCAAAATCACTGAATGACGGTGGGGTTTAGAAATATTGACTTGCGTGACATCCACATCGAATGGCAGACGCTAACATTTAAATAAATTTGTGAGTAGCGTGCAAGAAGCATCAGATAAATTTTGAAAAAGAAATAGGCGCGCTATTTAAGAGGCTTGATTTGTACATCTAGGGCTGGGTGGTGTATAAAATGGTTAAATTTTAATACCTTTATTCTAACACACAGCTAGTTAGTTTACATACACGACTAATTAGCCTAAAGCTCCAAGTTGAAAATAGATAGAATTGGTCACTGCTTTGAGACATATCTCCATAATTAAAAAGTGATATGCATTAAATTTTAGTTAGACCAGATAAGATTTGGGAGATTTATTCCTAAATGTTCACTGCTAGAACTTCAACATCACTGCTAGAAGACTTTTATTTTTAAACCCTATTGAGTTTACAGTACTAAAAATGCATACGATTCATTATGGTGGTGAATAATAGCATTGATAAACTACAACCAATAAATCTTTAGTTACTTTCCACCTGATGAACCAAGACAGGCCTAAGTTTTTAGAAAGATTTAAGCGCCCCTCCATACCACCAATATGATAAATTTTTGTTAATCCTTGATTATTTACATACTATAAATCTAAAAACCAGTTTTATTGATAGTTAATAAATCTCCCATTGTTATTTATTTGCTGTAGCTTAGTGGCTTACATCATAACAACAGTTTTATCCTTTTATGTATCCGGGATCCTGTTACGTAATATTTTTTATGTTATTGCAATTACCTTTAAATATTGCCATAATTTTAAAAAAAGATCATTTCATGTATTACTGGGGCCCCGCTGGCAGCCATTTAGTTCATGTATGTCTTAGGCCGGCCCTGTGCTCTGTAACCCAACATTATACCCCACTTCTCTGAAAAAGGCTAATAATAAAACCTGTTATGATGTTTCATAACTGTCATTTATCACCCAGCCCGAAATACATCAAACAGAAATGGGTCTAATAAATATCAATGTTATTCGATTTTTTGACAACTTTTTTGTATATTCATGCACATCTTTATTCAAATTTAACACCAATGTTAACTAATACAGCTAGGATCTCTAGTGGATGTCTAATGCATTGATATTTCTACATTCAGTTAAGCCAAAAGTAACTTTTCATCCAGGAAATTTAAATTTATCTGGCTAAATAATTTGAGGGTGAGGGAAAAAAAGACAACCAAACCATTAAAAGAAGTGGCATTATCAAGCATGGCAGGCGCTGCTATGCAAAGTGCAGACTCTTCTTTGCGATAGTGGGTTATTAAAACTATATAATATATAATATCAAAATAATACAAGGCCAGAGAAAGAGCCTCTCATCACCTTCTTTGGTGAAGGTCACTTCAAAACTTTCTACAAGAAGGAAAAGAAGATAAAGTTTAGTCAGCCAGAGACAGAAAGAGAATCTAAAGAAGATTTCAGAAAGGAAAGGAAGGACAGAGAGCAGCACATTTATATTCACTGAGAGAACATTTTTATTTTTAATTTTTATTAATTTTTTTATTAATTAAGTACACCAAGAGTGTAATTATATAACATATCTGCAGGGCTATTAATTTTTGAATTATTATCAATTATTATTACTATTATTACATCATATTATAAATATAATTATATAAACAATCAAAAAGTATTTTCTTCATGAACAAAAACAGACCCTGAAGAAACGAAACTTGCTAAAACAATATGAGCCAGCTGACTAGCTAGCTCACAAAAATTTGTTTATTCCTGTTACAGGTATTTTAAAGGAAATTAGATTTGCTTCTTCTGTTTTATTTCCATCTTATTAGCTTTAATGATTTATGACAAATGGTTACTTGTGTCTGCTAATGTTCTAAAATGTCTTTAAATGGACCCAGTGACTGTAGGTCTAAAATCCTGGACCTGGTCCGTGTCTGCAGTGCAATCAATCCTCAATGCTATTTGACTCCACCTCGTCTAAGCATTTTTCATTGTGGCACAACGCTGGGTAGTTGCTATACACTAATAAATGAGAGATTGGTAAAGGACACGGACTGCTAACGGGAAGTGCAGGGTTCGATTTCCAGTACCACCATGCCACCACTGCTGGGCTCCTGAGCAGGGCCCCTAATCCCTATAAATAAATGTGAGTCTCCCATTAATGTTATACAGCCTGATTTCAGAATCCTTGTGGAGTCTGAACCAATGTTAAATGTTGAAATAAAGGGCTAGATAAAAAATATGCATTATTATTACAGCATCTGCATAATGACATAATGCCATGTCAGCGTCCTGGAATTTTTATGGTGAGATCAACTTAGGCAAAAGTGCAAATCCTTTTAGTATTACAATATCTTCATTGGCAATAAGAACAGCTGTATATACATTTAAGCATGGTGGCTTAGTGGTTAGCACTGTTGCCTAAAAGCAAGAAGCCCTGTGTTTAATGTCCAGGCAGGAGCTTTACCAGGCAGGTGGTAGTATAGTGTTTAAGGTGTAGGGCGGCTTTGCAGAGTTTGGATGTTCTCCCCTGGCAGGTTTACTCCTGGTACTCTGGTTTCCTTCCACAGTCCGAAAAAAATATGTACTGGTTGATTGATGATTCTAAATTGCCCTTAGAGGTGTGTGTAAATCTGTTGCATTCCACCCTTTTATAGAGCAGAGATGGACTTCAGAGGACCCCGAAACAGGGAATAGAAGATGAATGAATGCATACATTAAATTAGTGGTAAATTAGTAGTAAGCTACCAGCTACTATTCGTGCATTATAACACAAAAGGGATTTACCATTTGCTCCTGTGTGTAGTAGTCCACACATTGAGTACTGTCTAATCGAACATATCAGCTAGTTATGCGTCCCCAGACTGACATGCATTCCTTATCTTCTTTGATAACACTTCAGATAACCCGTTCACTGTATACACTCGGCGAGGTTTACAGCAGAACAATACACTCGAGAATGCACGCTTTCGGTGATCATGTGTGCTTAAAGAGGAGGACAGCAGCAGGACTGTTCGATGCCTCAGATATCTTAGAGGCCTGGCATTTGGAGTGCTTGCAAGGACAACAGATCATTCTGTTCTTACGGAGCTTTGAAATTAGGCCAAAGTAAATCTCACAGTGATTTGAAACAGCACACGGTTAGCTACCATAGTGCTTCCATCCTTACAAATACAAAAGGCAAGAAAATAGAATAACAGATTAGAAAATAAAATAACAGATAAGATAGATACCAGTCAAGAGCAAGGAAACTTCATTTACATTTACTTATTTAGAGCAAATCACATTTTTTTAACTGAGCATTAAAAGGGGTTTGCTCAGGGGACAAGCAGTGGCATGTTGCTAATGCTGGGGATGAAATCCCATGATGACCTTCTGGTCAGCAGGCCACTGAGTCACCACATCTATAGTAAAACTTTACTACAGACACATCTATAGTAAAAAGTTCTGGATCAGTGCAGAGAGCAGGGTCAGTCCAACAGTGGCTGCTTGGCAGTTGGGGAGCTTAAACCTCGATTGAACCATAACCATTTGGTAACCGTGGTAGTGCAATTTAGATTGCTCACCAGAGGATCATGGGATTGATTCCCAGCACCACCAAATTACCACTGCTGGGTCTCCTTAATCATCAATTGCTCAGTTGTAAAAGCGTAGAAAAAGTCATTTTTTTATGGTTAAGGGCGTTTTCCTGACAGCGTAAAAATTTGTAAAAACGAACTACCTCTTCCACTTAAGTTTCTACTATTTTGGAAAACTAATAACTAATAATTGCTCTTGATAATTAATTATGATTTTTGAGTTATGATAAAATTCCAGGTCAGGTGCAACAATAATGAAACTGAAATGTTTTATCTTGGATATATTATGCAAGGTTGCACAAACGCACAGAAAACACTTATTTTTCCTAATTTCAAATGATTCTATTTATTTGTAAAGGTTCAAAATCAAATGACATAGATTATCACATTTGACAAAAAACCATGCAGTTCTGAAGATATCTTCTGTGTTTTTGTGTAAAGTATTGGGTTTCTACACACAAGAGAAAATTAAGTAACACTGATAACCCTGCAGCAGAAAGAGATGTTATAACTAGACAGAAAAGGTTCAGACATGACAAAGATGAGAGAAGTCTCCTGTTACCTGCATAACGCAGTGGGGAGTCTTTATCCAGCGCTATCAGCGGAGGGTCCAGCAAAACTTTGTCGTCATTTTCGGTCACGATGCCGTGATAGGTAGTCTCAATCCATGGCTTATGTTTGTTGACTGCGAAGAAAACAAGAAGAAAAGTAGTAACTCTTTATTGAATCATTTATCTTACGGATTTCGTTTACATGACAGAATTAAATAAAAGTTATCTTTAATAAAGCTTGACAATATAGGATGAGGGGCAGCGTGGTGATGCTAAGCATGATGACTCTAAAATGCTCATAGGAGTGTGAGTGTGTGTGGTTGTTTGTCTCTGTGGGGCCCTACAGTAGGGCCTTCACTGTACAACCTGTAGAGTAAAGGCCTTTTGCACTATGTGTGCTGGGATAGGCTCCAGCAAACCCCTATAATCCTGATTTAGGGAATAAGCGGGAATAGAAGATGAATGAATATAGGATTAGGTAATTTTTTTATATTTTTACATTCCCATAAGCATGGATTAAAAATAATAAAGACATGTTTAATCAACAAAAAGACAAATAAAAATCAGACTAAAACATTTGTTCCACTACCTACAATTCACATACAATGTATCAAGATAATTTTTTTTCTTTATTTTGTTTATGATTTTGTTTATACTTTTAGATGATTTTGTTTATACAATTAGAAAACACTTTTTCATTAAAACACTCATTGCTGGAATAAACAAAATGATAGTAACAAGATGGAATCTTGGCTAGAATATCTTTTTTTTATCTTTCTCTTTCATTGAATAAGTATATTTTAACAATTTTCAAAAATAATAGTAATAAATGAGTCTTAGGGAAGTGATGGTGTAGTGTATTTTTGGGGTAATGCTTGAAAAGCTACCTCTATTTTTTATTGTAAAATGATCAATTACTATTTATCAAGTGTTACTATACACAAAGTGATGGACTGGCAAAAGCTTTTATAGAAATGCCTTTAATGCATGACAAAACAATAAACTTTCATCTCTCTGGGGCAGGTTAAACATGCTCCTGAGATACCCATGATCAGTTTCCTGCCCTCTTCCTCGATTTTAAGGACATTTGAGGATGGACTCAAGGTTACAGTTTAGATTACATTTGATCATTATTACCCTCAGCTGTAATTACAAACATTTGGTGTCACCCAGATGAGGATAGGTTTCCTCTTGAGTCTGGTTCCACTCAAGGTTTCTTCCTTCTTCTTGCCACAGTTGCCACCAGCTTGCTCATTAGAGACACGCTTTTTCACTGTTACTGCATTTGAGGCAATGTCTAATGTTAGAAATTTAATAAAAAATTATTGAATTGAATAGAATAGTAAGGTACAAATGTTTCATAAATATTTATTAACCCTAGCCTTCATGCAAAAAAATTATAAATTCTAACAATTGGCAAGTTGATTAGTGTAAATGTGTGTATGTTTGCGATCAGGAGATTGTCCCGGATATAATATGCAGGGCAGCATATCCAACCACCTCATTTGTGTTGCCAAAAATCAGCCAGCCAGGCAGGGCTGCGATTCGGCTGTATTTGTTTCCGAAAGTGCTAAACACGACAGTGGCAGGACATGCAATGCCCAAATGGGTGGGGGTGTGTTTAGAGGGGAACACTTTTTTGCGCTCAAGTGTGACTGTCTCAGCAGCTACCAAGAAAAATTTAAAGCTTTCACGGAGCTGAGCCAATTTACACAGGCAATACTAACAGCAGGGGAACAGCAGGAAACAGGAGATGCTGGGAAACAGGGCAAATTATCAACACTACTGACTAGCATAGGTTAAATACAATTCAATCCCTAAAGCTAGATTTACTGGACAAAAGTTCCTCTCTTGAACAATCTTGGTAAAATCTTAACCATGCCATTGTGTCAACAGATTCTATTCGAAATATTTCAATACTATTCTATTAAAATCTATTACACACTGTTGTTTCATCTTTGAGCTTTAGATTCATTTACATACAAATTTAATCACAATGCACAGAGGAGTGCAAAACAAAGTAATTTTAAAGTAAATTCAATTCGATTCCAAAAGTGTTTTGGATTAGTAGCTTGTTTGTCACTTGTGATCGGTCACACAAATTGTCTTAACTGCAAAGCTCACGCACTGAGAAGTGCTGCGGTGGGGTGAGATTAGACAGGTAAACCAGACTACCCACATAATCACTCCTAATACTTAAAGCTAATGGACACCAAAAACTACTTCACATATTGATACTAGACTGTGGTTAAGGTGTTGGACTGGTACCAGAAAGGGTTCGATTCCCAGCACCGCCAAGCCACCACTGTGGGCTCCTGAGCAAGGCCCTTAACCCCCAATCGCTCAGTTGTAAGTCGCTCTGGATAAGGGCGTCTGCCAAATGCTGTAAATGTAAATGATACATAAGCACGCACGCACACACACAGAAAACAAAATACTACTATATTACTGTGCAATTTAAATAAGTTTAATGTTTCAACTTATTGTTTCAACTGTATTGTATTGGTTTTTTTGTTTTCAAAGTTATGTGGAGCTAATGAAATAATCATCTGCCACAATTTACCTCTGTGTAAATCATGGGTGCCTGAAGGGCTCTGATGGGGGTAACAACCGTTTTTAAGATCGCTGCTGTTGTTGCCCATACGGCGTTGTGGTATGGCAACATGCCAGCATCACCCACTCATTGGTTATTCATAAAGAAATAACTGAGCGTGTGTTATTGCCATCAACGTAAAGCCCACTGACCTACAGGCACACGAGACAAGCCTCCACAGGAGCATGAACACACAAAGAACTTGTGACAACTCATAAACAGACCACAATAGAAGACATGATGAAATACTTAGAATAAATTGCATTCATCTCTGCTCTTAGAAGACAGAGTGCATGTAGAACATCTGACTGTCATGAAATATGAGCTATAAGGCTGTATAAATAATGGAGCAGTAAAAAACAACAGCTGTATGTCCTGCTGTGCAAGCCGAAGAAAAGAAATTACAGGCAATCTTTTATTAAATTCTCTCTGATTGCTCACACACCCACGAAGATTTCATCGAAAGCTTGATCTAAAGCTTGATCCGGCAATTGAGCCTTATGGTCTAATTGCGCTCGACTTCAAAGGTTAAGAAGAAAAACATGTGCTCAATACCCAGATTGATATATTCAGTATAATCCACTGACTAATTTTTATGTAAGCTTTCAGTTTAGTTTGCTTACCCACCAACTGTTACAGGTCCACCTTATGTGTCACAGTCAAAAGAATTAATGTTGTAAAAAAAGACAATGTCATGCATAATATTTTAATATTTTTGTTTTCGACGTCACTCCTAACCAGTCTTTCAATGAATATGTTATATATGTTTCTATGATATGAATGAGTCTTTTTTGCCTGTCTAGATTTATTCATCATTTAAAATCTGTAATTTTTTTAAATCAGCCAATTATGAGGTAGCAGCAGCACAATACGAAAAGTCTAGATAATTCTTCCAGGAGAAAAGCAATAGAATAGAAAAAAATTATGTTAAAATTATTATTTGTTACTCACTTACCTCTTTTTCTATACCCACTTATTCCCTAACTCTGGGTCATGTGGCTCTGCTGGAGCCTAATTCTGCTGAAGCTCTGCTAGCCTAATCTAGAGGCAATTTAGAATCACCAATTACCCTAATGTACATGTTTTTTGACTGTAGGAGGAACCGGAGAACCCGGATATTGTTTGTACATTTCGAATGTGGTAAACCGACTTTTTCAACTGGTGTTCATTTCCGTTCTAAGTCAGTCTGCGCATTTCTGACTAGCTATCGAATGAAACAAGAGATGGGGGGATAACCACTACGACTTTTACTATGCCAACTAACAGTTGGGTGTCTGAAGCTGTCTTGTAACCATAGTTTTAACTCGCATCCTAAAGCAAAAAATTGGCTCATATCTCAAGAAACTCAAGGTAGAAATAAACATGGGCAGACAGAAAAAAAGACAGAATTATTCCAAGCAGATTCCCATACTTTTACAACCTAATATGATAATTTTTAGAACCACCAGGATAATCTGGATATTAGCTACAATTGTCGGAAAGGAAGAAATCGGGGCAAAATCAGGCCTGCTTATCTTGTGGTGTGTACTCATCAGCATCAGCTGATGTTAAAATTAAAAAAAAATAATAATATAAAAAAAAGATTCTGGACCTTTGATTCATAGATAGAAATGTATTGACATTTGATGGCCCACTTAAAATATCATACATTTGCCTACAATTAGCATAGATTCTGACAATGATACTTTATGGCCTATGTTAAAGAGCTGAAGAAACAATAAAAATAAAATATACTGTTTCGAGTTCTAACTGTT
The DNA here is from genome assembly GCA_026260075.1 of Sisor rabdophorus. Lineage (NCBI taxonomy): Eukaryota > Metazoa > Chordata > Actinopteri > Siluriformes > Sisoridae > Sisor > Sisor rabdophorus. The sequence continues at coordinate 3,250,699 of JAOTQW010000015.1, forward strand.
TTCTTTTAAATCGTTTCCTTCTCCAATTATCATCAGAGTGTTTTACCCTTCAGTAGTTTTAATTTTCAAATTGCCTTTAAATACATGTTAAATATACAAAATCACCCAACTAATCAAATCTCCATGGGGCCTAGGGGTTAGACTGAAATTAACATTTAATGATGGAGTATGGAGACATGCGTAGCTGGAAGCAGTAGTCTGTAGCTGTGCAGCAATAATTGAGCGCAAAGTCATCGACTAAACCTTCAGAGTGTCTGGCTATCCAGGGCAAGGCATTGTGCATCATTGCCTCTGAGTGTGTGTGTTTAAGGCAAATATACCCTGACAACCAGACCAAAGTGGAGGCACCTGGAACAAGTCTGCACTTCAGCCACCAGCTGACAGCGAACCTCACCACTTTCTGAGGTTTCGGATGAGAGCAGGCAGTAAGAAAAATTACAGACACACATTCTTTACTACACATTATCCAGTACAGACACACACTCAGCCCACTGCATTCTGTCAGACCGGTGTGCCTACTGTTCACAAATACTGCAGTGTTATACAATCGATAAGCAGGCCAAAACTAAGCCAGAGTGGGGGAAGGGGGGTTGGGTTTATCAGGAAGTAAAGAATAAAATGCAGCTTATGGAACCAATTGCTATCCATTGTATGTCAGGCCAAGTCATTTAATACTATAAAATGATGCTCCTGTTTCATTCATTAGCAAGGTCATGAACTTGCACAATACCAACTGCAGAGGTGTATCACACATGCCAAACAAACAGCCTCAGGCACGAGCTTCCAACAGTGATGTTCAAACAAATCCCAGCCCATTAATCAAAAGTGAATGGCTTGGCTTAGCCGGAATTTTTTTTGCAGTCCCACTGGTAACTTTTGCTATAGCTTTAGTATGTACTGTAAAAGTTTGGTTAAAGCCAGTGAAGTAAGCAATTTCTACGCAAGGGCATTCCAGTAATGCAGTGAAAAGTGTTGCAGCCTCCTAGCTTCAGGGTGACCATTTCGATCGTAAGCTCAGGTTACTGACAGCATGGATTTTAATGCTGCATTCATTCGACTTACCGAAACGCAAGCTTATGCATTTGATTATTTGTTACATAGACTCTACAACAAAGTGCAATTAAACATAGAGTACAGGGTCAGCTATGATACAGCGCCCCTGGAGCAAGAAGGGTTAAAACCTTTGCTCAAGGACCCAACAGTGGTAGGGCTGGATCACAGTACAGACTTCAGTTCAACAACTCGGCGGCATAACCATTTAAACCACCACTCCACCAAGTCTGTACACAGATCAATCTGCAGTAGAGATTTAGATGAGCCACTATGCTTCTAGTTTATACTGTCAATGGGAAATGCAGACATTTTGTTCAAATGTTCTTATGATGTGAGATAAACCTTTGCAAAAATATAGTTACAGCTAACTATCGCAATTTGTTTTTTTCCTCATTTTAACAGCGTATAAACCTTAAGCCTGCTTAAGGGCAGTAGTGGTTTATATGGTTAGGGAGCTAAGAGCAAGAGATCATTAAGACTTTGGTCCCACCACCAGCAAGTTTTGCAACATATATTGCATTAAAATGTATCATGATGTATTGTATCATGACCCATGTATATATATGCGAGAGTCTCTTGGCAAGTTACAAAATAACTCCTAAAAAATATAGTTTAACATGGACTAGCTATGCTAAGATGTTTGGTTGCTATTAAATAGACCACAGTGCAATTCTGCTTCACGCCCAAGCTACTGCTCCAAGATTTTAATGGATAATAGTCTGCTTAGAGTAAAGTCTATATACAATATGCAGCATTATCTACAGTCATTTAAAATAGGAAACGGACACAATTAATGTAACCCAAGAGACGTTTTAACTGCTGCAACTGAATACAGCTATTTAACCTGCACCTTCAGTGAACCAGACCACAACCAGTAGCCACACGGAAAAACTGCCTTTCAGTCAGGCTGTTGTGTGTGATGAATTAGACGGCAGAGGTTAGAATATCAGGCCACTGGTCTCACTTCATAAAAATAAACAGCGTATAGCTCCAAAGTAGACACAAAGACTCAGGGATACTAATGAAATCAAACTACGATTCTTATTTTTCGACAAAGGCTTCTAAAGATGGAAGTTCATCTCATACACAGTTAGCCCAAAATGTATTCTATTAAAATTTTATTAAAAATCAATTGTTTGATTTTCTGTCATCTGAGCTGATGTTGTATTTTATTATTTAATTTGTAACATTACTCTCAGTTAAAAATAAATAAATGCACTCAAAAGGACTGCTTTAGGAACTAAAGTAGGACAGAGATAAAAGAACTGGCATTAGCTGATTAGCATATCTTAAGCACATATTTAAAAAAGCTATGAAACACTTAGAAGAGCTTAAAATGCTTGCAATACCACATACAACAACGCTACAATGGGCTTCACACTAACAACACTATAAGGAACACCAAGAGGAAACAATCAACCAATGACAATACCAGGGGGGAAAATGACTACAAACGAATAAAGCATATGGCAATCATTCACAAATCGTTCTGGTGTTTAAGTGATGAACCACTTCCTGTACCCCTTACACATGCCTCATACTACATGATCTCCTTGAACTTGACTTCTGGTACACATCCTGTTTCTGCTCATGGAATTATAAGTTATGTATGGCTCAGTAGCACAAAGTATTCAACAACACTCATTGCTGGGCCATCTGCATATTGTTTGTTATAGAGCACTAGCCAAGGGCCCAGCGGTACAACTTGGTCACTGGCAGGATGTAAACACCTGACCTTTAAACCAGTAATCCAACGTTTAATCTACTTACCTTTTAATGCCCCTAAGTTAATTAAAAGTGTTTTTTCCTTTGTCAGTGCTTCATGTTAACAATTGTAAGTATAGCTATGACCTCTGAATAAATAAAACTCACATATTCTATACCATTCTTATTGTTGTAAATGTACAGTAAAACACTGTGCATGTTACAAAGGGTATTGTATTACATACATCTTTGTACATAAATTGTATTTTACTTTACTGTCAAAGGCCATGTGTAAACGTCCTTGTAAAAGGACAACTTATCACAAAGTCAATCAGATCTGCTTTCATTTTCTCCAAAAACTGTGCATTATTAATAAAGAGTTGTGGTTTGGACTGAAAATAAGAGCCAAGGAAAAGGATCACCTGGTAAGCTACACCTTTAAATACCGTAAAAGTGGAATTGGTATCTTGGTGGCAATGTAGTTAAAAACTACAGAGGCTTTGACAAAAAAACCGCATTATTTGGGACGAATTCGTAACTGTGGTTTGACGTCTTCCTCGAGTTCCCATGAGAATAAGCAAAGCACAATAGGATATTCAAATCTAGCTTTACAAAGAGCTGCCTGCACACAAAGCACCGAGGGCAACTCCATGACAGCCATCCTTGGGAGCAGATCTTTCACACTCTGCGTTAACATGAGTCAGCGACGCGGTCAGCTTTTACTACTGCATTTCTTATGTATGCTAGATAACCAACATCAACAAAAAATAAAAAACACTTTCCAAAGGCCGCCAGAAGGTTACATGACTATCTGATGAACAAGTTGTGCAACACCCACGATGTTCTTTCTTCAATGAGAAAGTTTGTGCAAAGCCCACACAAACAACTGCCTATTAGTCTGATGAAAAAGTTTTTATCCCAGCGTCAAGAAACTAGAATACAAACGTATGTGTAACTATCTTAGTGGGCAGCCACACTTAAGTGTTTGCAATTAGATAAAGAAATAGTTGCAATGTTCACTGACTGCTTGGAGGCAAACCTGCAAATAGGGCAACAAGCTAAAACATCTCAACACCGACAGAGCTGTTGGCCCCAGATTGCTAAACAGGGGGTTCCTATACACTTAAAGAACAGGCTGTTTGTTCACTGCAGGAATCACAACACAGACAACAAGGCAAAGGCATTTTTAAGGAGGGTTGGGGGCAGGGTGGTCATGAATGGGACTCCATCTGGGTTTAGCGAGAGTCGCACAAAGAACCAGTGAGAGTGAAGTGTAAGAGAGACAGCCACACAGCACAGAGCTTGCTTTGAGACACCTGTAGCTTAAACACACACACACACACACACATATAGCTCTTAGCTGTATCTAATAGCTCTCTGGTTACCTGTTCCCATAGAGTCAACGCTTCTCACTCGCTAGGGCAAAAAGAAAATTTCCCGAAACAAAACCGTCTCTCGAGACACACCGGTTAGACAGGCTTAAGCATACACTGTAATTTCTACTAAAAATATATATTAATAACATGAGCCTCTTATCAATTTTTTTTATTATTTATGTTTCTGCATTATTATTCTAATAAAACCATGCAAATCGTTATGCGCTGTAACCTTTACAACATAAACCAATCATCTATTTAAAAGGACCAGGTGAGTCTCGACTGCACAACCAAGTCCACTTAATAATATTCAACCATAAGCGACCCATTCAGAGCCAGTATTGATCATAAACCATTAGTCACAGTAAAATTTGACCAAAGTACATTTCACAGACAATAAAAACAAAACCTAAGCTAACATTTAAGAGAAACCGCCAGCGGTCAAGTTAATATGCCACTGGTGACGTGTTAGTTTCTGCACAAAAACTTGAATTCTGGTTTGAGAAACCCTTTCTTCTGTATTTTCAAACCTAAAATAAACAGAGCAGAAAAGATTGGTGCACTTTGTATGAAATATTCACTACAACCATACCATTTGATGTGCTGGATATTAATCTAACAGAAAATAAAAATCATCTTCATCATGGTGCCACAAATTACAGATTCCTACAGAAAACATCATTTTATCCCGTTTTTACTTCCCATCCACAAACCAACCGGGTTCAATTCGGAAAGTTTCAGTGCACTGTGATGTGATGTCATTTACAGAAAAAAATGCCTCTGATTTTATTATAATTTACTAAGATGGGTACACCCTGGGCAGGTCAACCAACCCTTAACTAATTAATGACATAGCAGAAATAGCGACATCCAAGATATTACAAATACTCTTAGTGAAAGCAGAACCACATTATAATTACTGCATCTGGAATGCTTTGACATTACCCATCACGCCGCATGCAAAAGAAGCATACGACAATGCTGTGATTGAGCTGCTGAGACAGGCAAAGAGTCTGTCTGTAGGGCAAAAATGCTGACTCTGAATTGGTTTATCGCAAAGTTGGGAAAAAACCTGCTCAGAGCTGGAGGATTACTTTAAAAAAATAAGCAAAAAAAGGCAACAAGAATATAAATATAAATTCATAATTAAACATGAAGCTGAACACTGAAAGCCAATTACAGAAGGTTTTTATGAACAGAGCTTTTTAATTCTATTTTCTTATACATTCTTATTGTCTTTTTAGAAAATTGAATGGTCCTTTTCTTTTTTTACAGGGGTCTGCTTGAGCCTATCCAAGCACACATAGGGCAAGAGGCAGGGAGAACAACCTGGACAGGTCGCCAGTCAATCGCATTCACATGGACAACTTAGAATCACCAATCAACCTAATGTACATGCATGTGGGAGGAAACAGGAGTACCCGGAGTAAACTCATGCAAGCACGGAGAGCACAGAAATACCCTTTGCCCGGAAATCGAACCTAGGACATTCTTGCTGTGAGGCGAACTGCATTTCTTTTTAAGAATCTTAAGCAGTAAAATTCTGCAGCAGTAAACATGTTGGCTAAATAGATTAATTATCATGAGGTAATCATGTGGCAATTAGTGCAGATGGTAAACCGCTTGTAAATTACTCTTATGTATAGAAAAAAGTACAATATTTTAAAAGAAAGCGGTTGTTTTGTCTTATTATTACAGATACTTAAAGAGCTCAGCTGCAATATGTAGCCCCATAAACATCATCAAGGTCAAACTATACACATAAGTACAATCCAGCAGAATAAACTGGAAATTGAGATATTTATATTTGAATAATATTAATTCTTTATTTTAATTTTTGAATTTATTTTTTATTACCTTTAAAACATTTTCAAAAATAATGTCTGTTGTTTTGGGGAGATTTATAGTAATATTACTGGATTTTTTTATTATATTGAAACTAGAGTATATATTACTAATATTAATGCAAAAACACGTAATGTTGTCCATGTAATGGAAGATTTTTAAAGATTTTGTTAAGTTTTTTGACAATTTGGTAAGTATTGAAAATGTTAGCAGGGTTCAGATTTCCAAAATCTGATTACATTGCATTTAAACATTATTTAACTATAGTAGTATTATCAATAGGCTAGCAGGGTTAAACTTGAATTCTGGAACCCTACATTAAATACCAAATATTTTTAAATAGATCTTTTTTCTATATATAAAATACTGTTGTTGCTATAACCTATAACAGCAGTACCATGGATACAATTTACATAATGTCATAAATGACAAGTGTGTGTGGTTGTGTGTGGTCCTATATAATCCTGTGTGTGGTTTATACTGTAGACACTGAGATATTACTTGCCAACATATCAATGACACATTAAGGCAGACATGAACTACAACCAAGTAAACGGAGAGGAAAGAAGGTAAAGGAGAGACTACTAGCAGATGTCATCATATTCAAAATGAAAGGCTGAATATTGACTGGTTTTTGGTCCTGAAGCGCTGTATGGTATATAAACGCAGTAATATCGTGCCTGCAGCGAGACGCCATGCGCTGACCGTAATAACTTTATAACTGTAACATCGAGTTACTGACAGGAAGAAGACCTTTAATTAACTATCACACCACAAAAGATGATTAAGAAATTAGTCATGCATCTGATGAATATGTATTACTTGGCACGTGAATACTAAGTATAGTAATGTTGTTTTAAAATCTGAATCTAATCATAACTATGGCAGGATTTGGGGATGAAAGATTCTTTTGTAGATCTTCTGTACTACCGGATGTACTTTCACTAGGGTGGGAAAGGAACAATGCTCTTTTCAAAGCTCTTTGAATAACCATATGAAAAAGTATACCATTATATAAAAGCATCAGCTGCTTGCATTGACAAAAAAAGACTGAATAATGCACCACACACAGTCTTTTGTGGCTGATAAAGATTATTTTTCAGAAAGTCTATACAATATAGACAAAAAAATCTAAGCAAAGGCGAGAGACGTGGAAGAAATAAACAGCTACAGAGAGCTACACAAGAGAGGAACTTGATGGCAGGTTTGGATTAGACTTCTCGTGAGGGATAAGTCAGCAGGGGTGCTGCAACAAACAGCTTAAGTTAGACTCTGTGGGAACTATTGAGGGGAATAGATCCTTTAACAAATAATAATAACTAAACAGACACAAGACTTGTTGTAGTGACAGAAACACAATTAATAATATATTAGTCCTCAAATCTTGACGAAAAAAATACCACTAATTTTATCCGTTATTTACCCTTATGGAATTGTTGGAAGAATAGTAGTTTAAAAAATAAATAAATAAATAATTTTTTTTTTTTTAATTCGGAGCCTCAAATCAATCTTGCTTACAATTTCACGTTGAATACCACAAGGTTATGTACTTCCGCCTTTCTTGTTTTGTATTTTTATGAATTAAAATGTACAAGATGATCGTGTCCATCTTAATGTTGACAACACGGTTATTTATTGTGCTGCTCCCACTGAGATACAGACTTTAATGCTGTTTAGCCTTCATTTTAAACCCCTTAGTAAAGAAAGGCAGGGAAATAGAATTCGTTTTGTTGTACAAAAAAATTGTAGGATTGCGCTTGATGACTGCTTAACTTTTAAGATACATATTAAAGGAAACATTTAGAAACAAAATCTAAATATTTAGATTACTACTTTAATGTGAAAAAGAGGCTATATTTTTGCCTGTGCTACATTTTTGTACATCCATACCTCTGAACAGTGCTTACATTCTCCTAACTCTGTCATTTATGTTGCGCTGAGATTTATAATGAATTGTGAGACCATTACTCATCATTGTGCATTACACGCAAGGGTTTGTTGGCCCTTCTGGGCCTCCATTGGTATTGTTTTAATTAAAAAGCCATTCTATCACTTTTGCCATCATATTTGTGTGTCTTTAAGGAAATTTAGTGGCATTTTGTTTACAGAGAATTTGGCAAATCAGCATTTGCATATGCAGCTCCTTATACATTGAATCTTTTGCATTCAGTTTGGGTAGTTTTAAGGCATTCTTGCATAGTCATTGTACAAATGTCTGCCATTGTCAAGGTTTGGCTGTTGAGGTTTGAATATAGGTATTGTATTTTTATTTGGTACTATTTGCTATGATAATATTTTATTTCCCTTTAAAACTCCTCCATCTTGATTGCATTGAAAGCATGCCAGATTTTCATTCATTCATCATTTATACCCGCTTATTCCCTAACTCAGGGTCACAGGGGCCCATCCCATCACACACAGGGCAAAAGGCAGCCGTACACTCTGGACAAGTCACCAATCAATCTCAAACAAACAACCAAACACACTTGCACTCACTCCTATGGGCAATTTAGAATCACCAATCAGTCTAATGTAGATGTTTAAAGAAAGGAAAAGGAGGGAACCAAAGGACCCCCAGGTAAACCCACGCAAGCGCAGTGAGAACATGTAAACTCTGCACAGATATAACAATAAATTGTAATTGAATTTGTAATTGTTATGCAGTTTGTCTATAACTTTTTGTGGTAGTCAATCTTGGCCAGGACACCAGAACAATAAGATTTTCCTGGAGAAATAAAGGTAATAATATTATCCTGTCAATTTATTGATCTCCGCAATAAGCTGCAATTTAAAATAAATCTCAAATTCAAGTCTACACATAGCAGACTTCATGACATTCATATTTCTAGACAGTGAAAAAACTGACAAGCATGAAAAACATCACTGCATGCTGTAGGCTTATTCCATATCATTGCTATGACAGGACCACACCATAATTTAGCTTTTATCCAGTTTCCTGACTGCTGGCCTTTAGTTGTGCATTCCCAGCTGCTGCACATGGCAACTACATTATGCTTGACAATTACTGCCACCCTAAACACAGTTCTCGGAAAGTTGCGTCGATAAGTCTGGGTCCCAACCCTTCTCTCTAATTGGCTTAGGTAACGAGAAATGTGACAGGACCGTGCCATACATCATTTTAACTTGACACTTTGCATCTATAGGTAACCTTTGTATATCATCTGCTGTACATTTCGTCAGAAACAAAGGCCACATTCTGATCTTTAGTATTTAAAAGCACACCATATATTGATTCGGATAGTTTCATCATTAAATTGATCAATGAGATCGTTTAAAAGCTCAGGGTAAAAGAATCTGTTTAAGTGCGCAGATATTATTAGGGACAAAACACTTTCTTTCATACCTGTTCTTTTATCCTGACCTGTTAAACAATTATTACTATAAAGTGTTACATTTTAGATGTAT